>CM077832.1:9568310-10059827 GCA_039720395.1 Liquidambar formosana
TAATTGTTTTTCAAAATAATTTATCTTTTCGAGAATATAATTAAATTTTGTGTAATACATTACGCTAACATCACACCAAAGATTATTTTGATTAAATTATTTTATTTATTTTTGTCTATATCTTTTCAATTTAATTGACATATTATATTAACAAATATATTTTACTATTTTAGAGAATAAGAGTTTTGTTAAAATTTTAATTTGTTAATAATATTATTTTTTATAAATTAATCCGTGCATCACACGGGTTCTAAAGCTAGTATATATACTAAAACGGAGGAAATGCCTCCCTCTGGTGCCACGTGTCCGTTTGTGAACAGTTGGGGAAAAAAGGTAAAATTACCTTTTAGTGACCATTGTTCAATCTAATGCCAAAAAAGGACAATATCTATCAACTTGCTACAAATTACCTGTATACTTACATCAAAAGAACTATCAGTTTTCCTTTTTTCGTATTAAGTTGAGAAAGAATCACTAAAAAGTAATTTTCCCAAAAAGATATGACTTTTGGAGAAATTACTTTTTAGTGATCAATTTTCAACTTAATGCCAAAGAAAGAATATTCTCTGCCAACTTGCTACACATTGACTATATACATACTTCAAAAGGACTACTAATGTTTAATGTTTGGTATTAAGTTGAGAAGTGATCACCAAAAGGTAAATTGTCTAACTTTTCTATTTTTTGGTTTTCATTGCTCTTTTTCATGCTCTTTTTCACGCGGTATAAGTAGGTTGACGCTTGGTGTACCTTGCATATCTTTTTGTTTTTATGCAGGAAAATCGAAAAACCTATATTATATAATGTTCAACCCAAACTTAGTAGACTATATCATATTTCTTCGTTTTTTTTATGTCTATTCATCTCATTTCCCAAAAGTTAAACGTATAAAATTATAAATATTTATAATAAGAAAGGGAGCCAAATAAAGGCAATAATGATTAAAAAAGAAAATGCGACACATTGGAATATCTATTAACATATCAAATTGCTTAGAAAACTATAAAAATGCTTTCAAAATTGTGCAAATACACTTTTGCCAAACAAGGAGTATCTCAAACTGTTAGATTCAAACTAATTTACATGATGCACAAATCATTCTCAAGTCCATGCATTCGATAGTAGAGGAGCGAAGACACGAACTCAAGATTTATGATTTTGGAGCCGCAGTTCTTTACCATTTGAACTACCACACGGGTGTGTATTATATATATATATATATATATATATATATATATATATATATATATATATATAATTTATATTGTTCACAATATTTATATTTACAGACCTCACCCGTGCGTTGCACGGGTTATAAAAAATAAATGATATTGTCTGTCAACTTGCTACAAATTAACTTGATAAGTGCTTCAAAAGGACTACTAACTTTTTTTGTTTGGTATCAAGCTGGGAAGTGGTCACCAAAAGATAAATTCCTCACCTTCTTTTTCTTTTCTTTTTTCTTTTTTCTTTTTTTTTTTTTGATATTCCTTGCTCTTTCTTATATGGTGGAGGTACGTTGACGTTTGGTGTTCACTACATATCTCTTTGTTTTTATGTGAGAGGATTAGAAAACCCACACTGTACAATGTTCAACCCAAACTTAATAAACTGTAATATATTTTTCTGTTTTCTTTTTGCCTATTCATTTTCCCTCCTAAAAATTAAACGTATAAAACTATAAATAGTCATAATTAAAAAGAAAGACAAATAGAGAAAAGGAGGATTAAAAAAGAAAACACAATCCGCTAGAATCTTCAGATTCTCCCGATTTGCTTCTGACATGAATAAATAAAAAAAAAAAAATCTATTTGAATCAAAATTCTTCTCATATGGTTAATTACATAAAGTTGAAAAGATTTATACTTTCTCTTATTTTCTTCTTCTTCTGGCTTTTTTTCATATTCTCTTTCTCAGTCTAGACTTTTCTCTCATCTTTTTATGATCTAATTTCAAACATATTTTTGATATTTTTCCCCATAGTTTTTCACTCTTTGTGAAACCCACTCGAAACTTCATAAAAGGTCAAGATTTATCATTGTCATGCATTTTACATTCTCCACCGTCGGATTTCGAGACACCTTCAACGGCTATATTTGCTTTGGTATATACCAATATGTTAAAACCATGATTGTGGGATAGATTAGGCTTTAAAGAATTTTAATCTTTTTCCACCAAACATCATAACGTATCAGTTCCTTCATTTTTTTTACAAGTTTCCACTATTAAATTAATTGTTTTTCAAAATAATTTATCTTTTCGAGAATATAATTAAATTTTGTGTAATACATTATGCTAACATCACACCAAAGATTATTTTGATTAAATTATTTTATTTATTTTTCTCTATATCTTTTCAATTTAATTGACATATTATATTAACAAATATATTTTACTATTTTAGAGAATAAGAGTTTTGTTAAAATTTTAATTTGTTAATAATATTATTTTTTATAAATTAATCCGTGCGTCGCACGGGTTCTAAAGCTAGTTAATACAATATATTTAAACCTACTTTACTAAAACTACCTCCTCTTCAAAGGGGAAGAACCGAAGAAGTGACATTAGGCCAATAGGCTACTAGCCCCTTCAACATTTACAATTGAAAAATAAGGCCTACTAGTTCAATTATTGCATGAAAGCGACATCTTTGAACATTATTGGTAGACTCTTTTTATCTAAATGAATGTGGCAATCGCAACCTCTCAACTTTATTTGTAAAATTTTTTTTATATATTGTTTAAATATTTTATAAAAGATATAAAAGGTTTTTTTTTATGAACTGGCATGGTCTACTAAATAATATTATTTTCAATTATACTTTGAACCATTGGGGATAAAAGGAAAAAGAAAAGTAAAGGAATTTGATATTAACTTCCAAAATTTAAGGCTTAGTAATATCATTTGCCATGATCTTTGTTTGCTTGCTTCAAGGATTCTTAAATTGCAATGTTCTTAATGATGGAAATTTCTAATTATAGTTTTTTCTAATTGTCTTCCAAGCCAAATTGGTAGTAACTTCTTACCATGTGATGTGATTGTCATCCAAGCTAAATTATGTGATTTGTTTATTTTTAAATTTTTTGTTTAGGGTTCACTTTTGTAAAACTTTTTCTATTTCTTTGGTTGAGGGTTTTTGTTTGTATAAATGGATTCTTCTTTTCTTTCTTTTTGGACATGAGAAACCTCTTATGGGTAAACCTAGAGCCCATGCAACCCATATGAACCAATTACTCCAAGGCTGCAGGCCTTTGAACCTTCTGTAGGTAAATTCAAGGGTTTAGCAAGAGTCAAACTTAAGATCTCTGCTTCCAGAGTATAAATGAAGAATGGATATGGATTTTTCTAAATCGAGCAAATAGATGATAAGTAAGGCTTTGCAATTCATGGTTTTTTTATTCCCCAGTGTTTGTTCCAAAAATTGCATATTTCTTTTTTGTGTTTTTTATGAATTTGTTTGTTACTCATATGTTTGCGCATTGCTTATTTGAGGTGTTTTCTCTTCTTCCTTTTTTTTTTAAAAGACTTATTTTGCTTCTCTCTCTTTCTCTCATATGAATTTTGCTACTTATATTCATATAAACAGAAATTTTCAATCAAGGAGAGATTGAGCTCTTCCCACTTAAAATTTCTATCTTGAATGACTTGATTTGTATTTTTCTTCTTCTCTCATTTTGATATTTATGCTACTCAGATTCTACTTCTCAATCTTTTTTAGGCTTGCTTTGTATTTCAAGTTCACAATAAATTGAAGAAATTATAAACAATTTGTCCTTCTCAATCTTTTTAGGCTTGCTTGGTACTTCAAGTTCACAATAAATTCAAGAAATTACAAAAAATGAAATCATTCATCTCTTTTTTAGTTGTAAGAATTTTTTATAACCATGTTCTATTGACTTATGATGAAATTTTTGAAATTCATTCTCAATTTAACACTATGTATTTTATTTTTTTCTTTGATGAAAGTACTTTATGAGATAGGCAATAGATTTTTTTTCCTCCTAATTTTTCCTTTTCAAAAACTAAAGTCAGAAGCATGTCATGTTTAGCAGAATTGTTTTGCAATAAATAATCCAAGTGCATATAGGAACCCTAGCTAACCATGTTATAAGTTTCAATAACATGATTGATAGTACAAAAGAAGTAAAAGTCAAGGTTCCAAACTTTTAAAGGAAGTGCCAATAGAGGCAATTATGTTCCAAGCTAATTCTAAACATCTAAACCTGATTGATATTCTACGTGTGTGCTTACCTTTTGGTTAAGTTAATTGCAAACTTAATTTTCTGCTATTTTGTTTAGTTATTTTACTTCATTTCCCCCATTTTCTCTTCTCAGTTTTTTTTTCCCTTCCTTTTTATTTTGGTTTGTAATTTTTATTTACTGCTAATAAAACATGTGTTTGTTAACTTAGTGTCACTCAAATTACTATTCTTCTTTCTATTTTCATTTTGATTTATTATTTTCCCTACTCTTTTCGATTAATTTACCTGGAGCTAAAAGTAAGTTGTAAGACACTGTTTAGGTTGACTCTTTTATAGTAAATTTCAAAATTTTGGGGGCAACAATTAAAAAATAATAATTATGCTTCCTATGGAGACGTGAAGAGCATGTTTGATAGAGTTGTGATGCCTATAATAACTATAAAAAAGAGAAGTATGTGTGGATGGTATTAATGGATGGGAATAATATGGTGATGTTGTTAAAGGTAGAGGTGGTGGTGTAGTGGTGGTGGCATGGGGGTTGGGTGGTCATGGAGGTGGAGGTGTAGGCGTAGACAAATAGATGGTGGTGGTGGCAAATATATAGCTATGGTATTGACAACAGAGGTAAAGGTGAAGGAGATGATAGTATGGTTTACTAACAAAATGGGAGATATGTATGATTTGGGTTTTGTGAGTAGCATATAACTTATGTAGGTGATGCACTACACTGACAATTTATTTTTCTCAATATTATTTATTTAGTGATTTATTTCCCATTAGTGTATGGCAATCATGGGCTGATCACATATTTATTTTTATCTTAATTTTTAGTTGTCAATGAACTTTAGTATGTCAATATGTAACATCATACCTCTTATTCAATTTTATTTACTAAGAAATTCATATTCCTTTTCTTTTCAGGTCCATGTGTGGCGATATGTTGTGTGGGCTTCTAAGGAAAAAGTACATAGACAATGATATAAAGAGTTATGAAGGAAGAAACTTTGCACATTGAAATAAAATGTTTTGTACATATGTAGCAATTTGTTGCTGTTCATTTGCGTGTTTCATTCATATTCCTTTTGATCTTCTCAAATTGATGTACAGTATTTGCATCATCTTTGGAATCGTAGTTTTTTTCCCTCGACTTTTTAGTGTTGAATCTCTGTTATGATTGTCTTTGTAGTAAGTTGCGTCTCTCTCAATAGATTGTGGTACTTTTACCCTTTATTTGGTTCATGGATTCTACCAAGGAAAAAAAAAGGAAAGGAAAAAAAATGAGGAGGAAAGAAAATGAAAGGGAAAGATAAAATCATATCATGTCAAAATTATTCCAATTCTTCTTTTTCTTCCAATTTTCCATGGCAACCAAATAAAGAAAATTAGGATTCCTTATATTTTATTTTTTTTCCTTGATAAAATCTACAAACCAAATAAAGTCTTAGAGATTGATTTTACATTTTATGTAAATTCAAATTGTAGAGTAAAGCAATTTTTTATTTTATAAATTCTGGTAAATTTTTTTAGGTAATCCATAAAGGGTGAAACAAAAAGAGGTCCTTGCCTCCATAGATAATGTGATGGGATTGATTCCTATTGCCTATGTTTACTTCAATCTCTTGATACGGAAAATGTGTTTTGAGGAAATTCATTTTAGTTAATCCACTTAAAAGTGCACAATATAGCATTTAACTCCACAAATTCATTTTAGTTATTCTACTAAGAAAGTGTGCAATGGAGCATTCAACTCCAATTATATTGGAAGTTTGGTGTATGGGAGAGAAAAAATTTCAGCATCCCAATATTTTCAAACAGACTTGGCCAACATCATGTTGTTTGCTTTATTCAAGAGAAAAAACCCTCATCATCCCAAGACTTTCCAAGATAAATAGACTTTATGAATGACATCCCAAAGTGTGTAAATAGATATAGCACAAACTTTTTCTTTTTTTTTTTTTTTTTCAACGCATTGTAGTTGACGCATTATAGTTTTTATCTTAAGAAGTTTCAATACCATTTTATTTTTAGTAAGGATGCAACTCATTCAATTTGGGTTAGTTTTGCTTCACCTAGAGCTGGACCAAGTAGAGGTGGTTTCTTTATTTTCTTAACTCAAGATTAGAACAAAAACCAAACTAAACCAAATGATAGGTTTTGGTTTGATTCCTGGTTTGTACTGGATATATTTGCAGCCTTAATTTTTTGGGCTAAATAGGATCTTGAGCCAATATCATGTAGATGAAGTTATTATTTTACTATAAGTTTTTGAGTTGGTAAAAGTAAACAAAACTTTATTATGCTAGAGAACTATTGACAATTGGTCTCTCATTCTTTTAATATAAGTTGTGGAACAAGTATCTCAAAACTGGACCAATAATGAATAATGGCAATCCTATTGCTTATATAAGAATTTTTTTATAAATTTATTGTTTGCTTCGGGGTTTCAATTAGTACGGTAAAACACCAAACCAAAGGTCACCTAGTGGGAATAATATAGTACAGCCCGACCCCAATAAAGCAAAAGAGGATAAACAACAAAAATAAAGAGTGGCAAAGGAAACCCTTCCTTTTTCCTAATCAAATAATTGCCCAGCCTTTTTCTCTCTGGCATTCCTATAAGGTTGTAAATAGTCTATAAGAGAGTCCTCTGAGGAGTGGAAAAATGGGAATCAAGTTGAAAGGAAGAGGCATCTCTTTGATTTTCGCAGTTCTGATCATAACCCAAATTGCAGACATGTCTTGTGTATCATCTCTTTCTCTTGAGAAAAACACAGAGCTTCCATGCAACGGCACTGTCGGCAGTTGCCTTCACGAGGACGACGAAGGATCGGAGTTGTTGCTTGACTCTGAAGTGAGCAGAAGGTCTCTCCAATACACGGGGAGCAAGATTTGTTACAAGGGTCTGGAGAGGCCTCCGGTTTGTAATGCGGATATTTATGGGAATTGCATCAAGCCCATCAATAAGTACCAAAGGGCTTGTTCCTTGTACAATCGATGCAAGCGTGCTGGCAGGTGATCGATCGTAAGAGGTTGAATTGTGAAGATTGATGATATGATCCATCACTTCATCTCCTCTCCTACTAGTGGGTGTTTGTATTTGTGATTCTTGATGTTGTTCATGTGATTGAGTTTTTTTTTTTTGGTTTGTTTGTATTTTTCTACCAAAATGCTCTGTATTTGCTGTCGTTCTGTCAAAGATTTTAAACTGATTAGCCCTTTCCAATATAACTTGTAATATTGAAGCCCAGTGATACCCTGCATCCACCCCACTTTTTTTTTTTTTTTTGGTACGGTGATTCCCTGCTTTCGGATTATCTATGTGACTTATGTAAATAAAGAAAATTATTAGGAAAACATACTACTTGCTAGCATTATCTAATTATCAAGTATTAGAGGTGGTGGTTTGCCGACATAGCAGCCTAAATATCTCACTATAATACATGAGAGAAGTGTAAAGTTCATGGATTTGAGTTCAGGTTAACATAATATTATTATTTTTATTCTTGTTATAATGTAATGATATGATTATTTTTAGGAAAAAACTGTGAACATGTTAGCAGTTTGTCTTTCTTTGATGTAATGGGTTAAGATCAGGAACATTAGATTTGACACAAATTTTGACATGAGTTTTATAACTTTATCTTCAAAACATATTTTGCAAAACCTTTTACTGATTGAATGTATGCCGAAAATTAAGTTGATTTGAGATTGATTGTCATATATATGATTCAAAATCTTATATTTACATTCAATAATAATTTCAAATTCATGGATCAAGTAGTTTTTTATTTTGGATTGGTTTGATTTTTTGTATGCACGGCCTATATAAAGAAAACTATGTAATCCAATAGTGGGTTTATCAAAATTTGAGTAATAGATAAAGAAAGAAAATTTTGTATCATATCCTTGTCTCCAGATCCTAACCCTTTTATAAAAGTAGAGACTAGAAATACTACCTTCCAGCCTTGACGATTTCGTTAATGGGAGGAGGAAGAACCTAGATAATGTGAAAGTAGGAAGTTAGGAACCCAGCCATATCTACATAAGCAATAGTCACAGAGTCCCAACTCATCACAGGCTCTAATAGATAGCTATATTCTTAGCTTATACAAATGACCCAGTCACAATTAAGGCAATGTTAATTTCCATAAAAATTTACCATTAGGGGTTCGTTTGGAGAAAAGAAGAAAAACAGAAGGAAAAAGAAATAAAGAAGGATCATTGGCGGTTAGATGGAGTTCAAGCCTACTTATCTAACATCGACCGCTAAGGTTTTAATAAGGTAATGCTAATATTCATATATTGTCAGCATGTGTTAATACAAGTTATATCAGTACCGTGCATTGAAGGTTGTATCCAGTACATTAGCCTAATATATTTCGTAACCTACTAATATATGAGGTACAACCTCAAAAGCAACCAACTAATATAGTTTGAAGTTTGTACAAACGGAAAGATAATTACCTGAAGGCTTACATCTAAAGTAAAATTCATACACAACTATTTAGAAGCCATAGGATGAGAGTTTTGCGTATGGGAGAGATTCTTTCCATTTATTGGACAGTCTAATGAAATTTGAACTGTTCACACAAAATATATAAGGTCTATAAACGGTTCAGATTTCATTGGACCGTTTATTGCAATAAAGAGGTCTTTGCTCTTCAAACATTCTCATAATTGGTCGTGTTATTGGCAAGAAATTTCTCTACAATGTTAGGTACCCCTTAACCCAAGTAGACATTGGTCCACTGTAATATTACTATAAGAATATGGGTATACGGAATATCTCAGCGGAAACGAATCGATTCTTTGTACTTGGATTACAAGCCCCACGCAATCACGAACTTTGAAGATGCACCCACTCGTCAATGGAGAAGCCTACCAGAGTCTCTCCAATAATATCCACACTCCAAGTTCAATGGCTATGGTGATGGTTGCCAGAGAGATGAAACAGAGAGAAGAAAGGGCTGGAATACTTTCACATAACGTCTGTTTTCAACAGACACACATATATATATGGGTATATCTTATGTCTGTTCCCAACAAACATAACCCATTTAGTCCAACTAACCCATGTGGATGATCCATGGGTTGTGGGTCGGGTCAAAACCCGATCCAAATACCAACATCTCCCACTCGTCCACTTTGGGTAACATGTCCATTAAATGGTTTCTTCTCTATCTCGTTTCCAATTCTCTTCTTATACAGAAAATGGAGCGTGCGACCTGACGAGAAGGTGTAAGGTAGGAGTGCTACATTAAGTTACCATCTAACTAACATAGCACATCACTCGAAAAATCTCGTCTATGCCCTAGACTATTCTATCACACCATATCAAGCATATTTTAACCCCTCATGGTTATAAACCAAAAAATCATGCTTAACCTCAAATAATGTACTCGTACTCATAATTATATCAAAACAAATTTGACATAATTGTCTGGACTATGAGTTACAAGACAAGGGTGCAATATCAAACAATCTTCCCTAACTACTCATGCCAATCAATTTAGACTTGACCGCTTTCCCAGACATGGTCCATTAGACCGTATGTTTTCGTGGCCCTTGGATTTCATGCTAAAGTAGCGACATCGAGTCCTTATTTTATGGCATAGTCCCAGGTTCAAAGGGCACAGTATAGATCACGATTTGATCTATTAGGGCTCACACAATGTTGGAGTAGGGATTTATTCAGCCATTCCCTTAAATGGTCGTCTATAGCACATACAGTATGATATGTATGCTACGGCGGAGCTCCCACTAGGTTTGGGCCTGTCACTCTCAAACGCCGTACGAATCTTAGTATAGTCGCTATACAAGCGTCTAACTTGAGTTTCTTAGCCTAATCACTTATCAAGCGCCTGTCTAAGATCTCACATTTGGCTCTATTCAGGCTTCATGAAGTTGTGGAATCACTTCATGCGACTTTAATAAGTCTCATCTAAGCTTAACTAAGGCGACATTTCCAAAAATAATATTTTGTTCGCTCTACAAGTGCCAACAAAATATCTATACCTTGCTCACTCTCTTAGTGCCAAGATTATTGTCTCATCCTGCTCGCTATCTAAGTGCCAGGGTGATCGCCTATGTGAGTGGACTGATCTAAGTCTGGTGACATCAACATAAATGTGTGCTAAATTATAGTATCAATTACGCCATAATATAAACCCATAAGCATAAGATATATACTTATAAACATAGATGTTAAATAGTCAATTACATTAAAGTCAATACGGTGTCCAAAATACATCAAAGCCTACGAAGTCCCATACTTCTCCTATGGGTTTGAAATGCATCTCTAGCAATGGCTTTGGTAAGAGGATCATCCACCATCCTATTAGTAGAGATACGCTGTAGGACCACCTCCCCTCGTGCAGCAATATCATAAATGTAGTGAAAACGAATGTCTATGAGTTTGGTTCTTCCATGATATTTGGGATCCTTAGTGTACGCTAAGGCTGCTATATTGTCAATATAAATCATTACGGCTTCATCTGCAAGAGCAGAGATCCCAAGACACTAGAAGAATCTCCTCACCAAACAGCCTCATGTATTGCTACAGAACAAGCAACAAACACTAACTCTAGTGTGCACAAAACTATATAGGGCTGTTTCTTTCTATACCAAGAAATAGTCGCACCACTAACCCAGAAAATCCTCTTAACTGCTTCCTAATAAACAAGGGGTTACTCTGGTAACGACTGACTATACCTACTGCAAAGCATATATCCGGTTGAGTACACAACATAGCGTACTTCAGACTACCAATTGCACTTGCATAGGGAACCGTTTCCATTTTCTTCTTTTCCTCATTACTTTGAGAAATGATTTCTTGAGGCAATAAATGGAACACTTAAGGTGGCGGCATACTTTGCGCTCTTATCCATTTACCAATTCCTAGACTTGAATTTTAGCCATGAAATTCATTTAATCCATCATAGCACCTAACCATTCTGTAGAGTTAGGTGAAGCTAAAGCTTCTTCATAAGAAGCAAGCTCATCTATATCATTAGGGTCCAACGGAGCACACAAAAAGAATTCCTCTTCAATCTCAAAGCGACGACAAGGAATTACTCCATGTTCGCTTCTACGTAACTGAGACCCTTATAAGCCAATTTCTAGTGGTACACTCCCACTAACTGGTACACTCCCACTAGGAGGCAAGTTACTCCAACTATCTTTGGCGATTTCAGGACGAGTTTCTAATTCCCCACCTTCGCCCAAAGATGGTATAACTTCCTCAGATTCTTATAACTCATAAAGTTCAAGATCTTTCTTCACTTCACCAATGCTGGGAAAATCATTTTCCATAAAATTAACCTCAAGACTCTATTTCAGTCATTCCACCATTAGGATGTTCACCATACATCACATAACCCTTAGAGTAATCAGAATATCGAATAAAAATTTGTTTATTTGCTCTAGGGCCAAGTTTTCCATACTTGTGGGAAGAATTGTGAACATAACTAGCACAACCCCAAGGCCGCATATGCTCTAAATTAGTCTTTGCGCCATTCTATAACTCATATGGGGTTATAGGAACTGACTTAGAAGGCACACATTTTAATTTTATCTCAGAAACCCAATTAGCATATGATGTCCCCACCTACATAGCAAGATCAAAAATTTCGCGAGGCTAGTAATCATCTCCCACTACGTAAGCTAGAACAACACATCTAATTGATTTCGAATAAAATAATAGAGGACTTAACCTCTCTAATTCCACAAGTCAAATCATGCATATATATCTGTGAACCCCGGAAATTGGGCCCACAAGGGATTGAAAGAAAATGGGTTTGAAAAAGAAAAAGGAAAGGAGTCGCCACCTTATTTTTTAAAGGAAACAAGGAAAACCCTAAAAATAGTTTGTTTTAGGAAAACAATTTGAATGACTCCATAAAAAAGGAAAGGCAAAAACCAATCTTTTGAAAACCAAAGAAATCGGGGATTCGGAGGCTAAGTTATGACATGGGAAGTTTCTAGGCAAAGCCTATAGGCACCCATGTCACCCTTTCGGTCTCTCAGTTCATTTGGGCTAAATTAAAATCTTTCCATACAAAAATCAGCAAGTATATCATCACAAGAATTGCATGCATATCATATATTTCATTCATCCATCCATGCATAATAAGCAAATAAAAACAGAAAATAAAAAGAAGAAAAGAAAACATAAATAAACCTAGGATGCTTGGATCCTAGAACGGACTTGAGCCTCACGAAGAGCGCCTACGTACCATGCAACGAAATACATGGATCAAAGTCCACGTAGTTCGATTAGAACTAAGGTTAAATCCTAATACAAACCTATGGTTAAAACCCTAGGTTTCCTTATTTGATCAAAAGAGTTGAATATGATAGAAAGTTTGATTTTAGGAAAGAAATCCACAAAATGGAAACTTTAATAAAAACCAGAATTTTGTTGGTTAAGGAAACCTCTAATTAAACCATAGGATCATATTAAAAATTAACCCTAAATAGGGAGAAGAGAATGAGTTAAGAAGAGAGGTGAATTGGGGCACCTTCACACCCACTTACCTGAGCGCAATTAGCTCCAAGCATTTAGCCATTTCAGACATAAGCAGCCCTATTTGCCATGGGACAAATACCACACCTATTTGCACCCTTACAAGTGCTCAAAACCATGCAAAAACACTAACATGCAAATCTGGACAGAATAGTATTATGACCTAAAATCATCCACTAAGCATGCCAATAGCAAAAACAGCGAACAATAATAAGTCCTAACATATTCCTAGAACCATATCATGCATAAAAACCCTAAAACATACTAACATGCAAGCAAAACTATCATGTTTACTCCATATGAAAAACATATACAGCAAACACGAAGAAAAACCAAATAAAAAAGTCTACTTTATCATGCTATATGAAAACAAACACGAAACAATGACTCTAAAACTCTAAACTCACAAATATGCTTAAAAACATACAAAACATACTTTAATCATGCTAAAACCAAACTAAACAGAAATTAAATCATGCATATTAACTAACTAAAGCAATATAACATGATGAAAATCCTAACTCTAACATGCAATGACACTAATCCTAGCACAAGGACAAACAGGAGCACAAGAATCACAACTATGCATTAAAAACCTAAAGGACAGCCCTAAAGCATGCTAAACAGTAGATAAAAAATAGATATTCCATGTATATTAACTAGCTAGAGTGTTAATACATGATAAAAAAGTTACCTTTAACATGCAATAGGCCTAACCCATATGAAAACCTAGTTTAAGCTTGAATAGAGAAGGAGAATACCTTAGGAAGGGCCTTCCTTGCTGCTGTATGCAATTGTTCGTGGCTCCTCAGGTCTTTAGAGTGAATCAAACCAACACGAATCCTCCTCTTTGTCAAAGTGGTATCACAGCAAAGAGATCAAAACTCACTCAACTTTGAAAATAAATAGAAAACAAAAAGAGAACAAGAGAAAAGAAAAAGTGATTCTCGTCACTTTGCAGCAGCAGCAACTTCAATCGCGTTTTTGGGTATGAAAACGTTGGATTTGGACAAAGCTTGTGAAATATAAAGTTGTAGAGAATTGAATTATCTTTCTAACAAGACCAATTTCATCAAATTTTGACTTCGGATGAAAAAGTTATGATTAAAATACGACTGCTGGTTTTCAGAAAATCTGCTGCTGAATTATGACGAATTTCACTCCCTCCAAACCCTCTTCTCCTCTCCCTCTTGTTTAAAGACATTAAGAGAGTATTTATAGCTGAAATCTGGAGTTTCCCTTTCCTTCCTGGACTAGGTTTCCTTGGAGAATAATCAAAAGGTATTTTATAATGATAAAAGACTTCTAATCTGAATAGGAAAAGGAAATTGTCTTTTATAAAAATTGGGAGACTGACCGCTAACACGCATGCACATGTATCGTATGTGCGTACACACACTCATCACATACGTACACGTGTTAGTGTCATGATAAAAATGGCTAATTTAATAAAATAATTTTCTTTTCATTTTAACCAAAAATCTCATGCTGTGATTCGCACTAATTCTTCAAGGATAATCCGTAAATAACCACACTAAACTCATCATCAGGCCATATCAAAATTGAACTTCATGAAACACTTTTGAGGGTAAAATGATGACTAATGAAAGTCAATTTGAAAAGATTTGGTTGGTAATTGTGAGTCAATTAGAGCTAACCCAAGGAAGGGTCAATTAACCAACTTGAACCACATCGAGCCATTTTAATCCCGAGCCATTGACTTACCAAATTGAACCTAGAAATACCTCATATGCATCCATATGAACTCCAATTGATAATTTGGAGATCATTCCAAGGTCAAATGAAAAGTTTGGGACTTAAAAGACGATTATGCCCCTCAAGTCACAAAAGCTCTTATTATCCCTCAAGATCAACTCCAATTTGAACCAAAATTCATATCCATTGTCCTTGTGACTCTAGAAAACTAATGCAAGTGACTAGACTCAAAAACAAAACAAAAACATGCATGAAATGATGAGCCCTAGTAAGGTGGTGCAAAAATGGGGTGTGACAATATCCATGTGTCTACAATATTTAGGCACGGGCTCCACTTGAAACCCTTTGGTATTTTTGTGCATCATGTCAAGACAACCTCTAAAATATATTGGTGAACATGAAACACATCCCCTTACAAAGCCATGAATAAATAATACACCTCAAATATTACAAATCCAAAATTCCCTATTACAAAGAATCTAATAAAAAATAAATGGGGATGCCACTTCACCAACATATTTGACGTGTGCCTTTATCCATCCTCAAAATAAATAAATAAATAACACCAACCATGAGCACAACAAAATACCAATGCCAAGCCTCCATCCATACATAAATCATTCACACAATAAATAATAAACAATAAACAATATAAATTGTGTTAAATGAACGGAGGAATAACCACACTTCCATCTATGGAAATGGTTTAAGGTCAATAACAACCTAGGACACATTATACAAAAATAACCCAATCACAATAATAAATCATAATACAAAATTATGCAAATTGATTACGCTAATTAATATGCATGAATTAAAAAAGAAATGAATTTTCTTTTATTTTAGGCCATAACAGTGCATGAAATAAATATAAAAATATTATCACATGGGACCCAAAATAAATAAATAAAAATGGCCATAAAAAAATTTTGTGGGGTCCATGGTATAAAATGGACGGCTCAAGCATCTCATGGAACTTGGTGCACCATTGTGTCCTCTAAAAAAAACTTACACAGTAGCCAAAAAAAATTTGGTGTTATAGTAAACAATGGTACACTTAGTATTGAAATCCACTATTCACGCAGTGGACTTCGTTCCTCTTTTTTTTTTTTTTTTTTGAGCCAAGTCGAGCCATGCTTCAAGCCGAGCTGTGCCATATGCCAAGCCAAGCCGAGCCGTGCACTGTTCATCTTCAACCTTTGGTTATGCAGAAAAATGTAGATTTCGCATTACCAATCCCCCAACTTTGAATGGCCATATCTCATACAATATAAGTCCAAATTACGCATACGATACGTCGTTGGAAAGCTCATGTGACATATTCACAATATATAAATTTCATACATTATAAACTTCTCTAAGTGTATCGAAAATTGACCCAAAGTTTTTGAAAAACCACAATTTCAGAAAACAAAATTTTGATTTTTCTTCCAAAACACACAACGGTTTTTCACGAAATTTTAGAGGGAAGTTCCTAACACATAGAGGAACAAAACCCTATAAAAACTTTTGGATAAAAACACCATATTTAAGAACGAATTTAATAATCCCCAAAAATTGTGTTTTGAAGAAAAACTCATGTATGATGCAAATCATATTCTAAATGATCACAGGAGCAAAAAACAAGTAATCACATGCTCTGATACCAATGTAAGATTACTATAAGAATATGGGTATACGGAATACCTCAGCGGAAACGAATCGGATCTTTGTACTTGGATTACAAGCCTCGCGCAATCACGAACTTTGAAGATGCACCCACTCGTCAATGGAGAAGGCTACCAGAGTCTCTCCAATAATATCCACACTCCAAGTTCGGTGGCTATGGTGATGGTTGCCAGAGAGATGAAACAGAGAGAAGAAAGGGCTGGAATACTTTCACATAATGTTTGTTTTCAACAGACACACATATATATATGGGTATATCTTATGTTTGTTCCCAACAGACATAACCCATTTAATCCAACTAACCCATGTGGACGATCCATGGGTTGTGGGTCGGGTCAAAACCCGATCCAAATACCAACAGTCCACCATTTGAACATGTGTTACTTGGAAGACGTCCTTTCTTATGATAATTTCATCTTATCAGGCAATGATTGAGGAATGAACAATAATAAAGTGATTCTTAACCTAATCGATGCCGTGAATCTCGCTTAGAAAAACTCGGTTTCACTTCTGAAATATTCTTAGAAGTAAGTAGATGCAATTAAGTGAAATTTTAGATTTTTTTTAATACCTTGATCTATTTAAGTTAATTAGGTGTTCATTGGAAAAAAATGTTACTCGTATCAATTCTAGTTGTATACCAACTTACGTGATATATGAGATTATCTCAAATGATTTGGTATTTTTCTTTAAATAAATTAACTTTATATCATCAATTAAATGAGTTGATGCATCTAACATTACTCGATTCCAAAATTTATGTTGAAAGGCACCAGGCTGAGGTTACAATATGGGATGATTTAATAACAAGCAGATCTCTAGGCAGAGGTAGGCAGAGGGAGTACAATGAGTGCTCAAAATTGGTGGTCTACTGGTCTGGAATCTCAAGTCCTATTCTATGGTATAAAAAAATCTAGCTCAAATGCTTCACCGAGACATCCAAATCATAGGCAATTTTTTATGGTCATTCTGTTTTTTTCCCTTTTACATTTACATTTAAAAAAAAAATGGTAACAAGGAAGAAAATTAATACAATATATTTAAACCTACTTTACTAAAACTACCTCCTCTTCAAAGGGGAAGAACCGAAGAAGTGACATTAGGCCAATAGGCTACTAGCCCCTTCAACATTTACAATTGAAAAATAAGGCCTACTAGTTCAATTATTGCATGAAAGCAACATCTTTGAATATTATTGGTAGACTCTTTTTATCTAAAAGAATGTGGCCATCAACCTCTCAACTTCATTTGTAAAATTTTTTATATATATATTTTTAAGATTTTATAAAAGATATAAAAGGTTTTTTTTTTTTTTTTTTTTTTAATTATGAAAACTGGCATGGTCTACTAAATAATATTATTTTCAATAATACTTTGAACCATTGGGGATAAAAGGAAAAAGAAAAGTAAAGGAATTTGATATTAACTTCCAAAATTTAAGGCTTAGTAATATCATTTGCCATGATCTTTGTTTGCTTGCTTCAAGGATTCTTAAATTGCAATGTTCTTAATGATGGAAATTTCTAATTATAGTTTTTTCTATTTGTCTTCCAAGCCAAATTGGTAGTATCTTCTTACCATGTGATGTGATTATCATCCAAGCCAAATTATGTGATCTGTTTATTTTTAAATTTTTTGTTTAGGGTTCACTTTTGTAAAACTTTTTCTATTTCTTTGGTTGAGGGTTTTTGTTTGTATAAATGGATTCTTCTTTTCTCTCTTTTTGGACATGAGAAACCTCTTATGGGTAAACCTAGAGCCCACGCAACCCATATGAACCAGTTACTCCAAGGCCGCAGGCGTTTGAACCTTCTTCAGGTAAATTCAAGGGTTTAGCAAGAGTCAAACTTAAGACTCTGTTTCCAGAGTATAAATGAAGAATGGATATGGATTTTTCTAAATCGAGCAAATAGATGATAAGTAAGGCTTTGCAATTCATGGTTTTGTTATTCCCCAGTGTTTATTCCAAAAATTTTATATTTCTTTTTTGTGTTTTTTATGAATTTGTTTGTTACTCATATGTTTGCGCATTGCTTATTTGAGGTGTTTTCTCTTCTTCCTTTTTTTTTAAAGACTTATTTTGCTTCTCTCTCTTTCTCTCATATGAATTTTGCTACTTATATTCATATAAACGGAAATTTTCAATCAAGGAGAGATTGAGCTCTTCCCACTTAAAATTTCTATCTTGAATGACTTGATTTGTATTTTTCTTCTTCTCTCATTTTGATATTTATGCTACTCAGATTCTACTTCTCAATCTTTTTTAGGCTTGCTTTGTATTTCAAGTTCACAATAAATTGAAGAAATTATAAACAATTTGTCCTTCCCAATCTTTTTAGGCTTGCTTGGTACTTCAAGTTCACAATAAATTGAAGAAATTACAAAAAAATGAAATCGTTCATCTCTTTTGTAGTTGTAAGAATTTTTTATAACCATGTTCTATTGACTTACGATGAAATTTTTGAAACTCATTCTCAATTTAGCACTATGTATTTTTTTTTTCTTTGATGAAAGTACTTTATGAGATAGGCAATAGATTTTTTTCCCCCTAATTTCTCCTTTTCAAAAACTAAAGTCAGAAACATGTCATGTTTAGTAGAATTGTTTTGCAATAAATAATCCAAGTGCATATAGGAACCCTAGCTAACCATGTCGTAAGTTTCAATAACATGATTGATAGTACAAAAGAAATAGAAGTCAAGGTTCCAAACTTTTAAAGGAAGTGCCAATAGAGGCAATTATGTTCCAAGCTAATTCTAAACATCTAAACCTGATTGATATTCTACGTGTGTGCTTACCTTTTGGTTAAGTTAATTGCAAACTTAATTTTCTGCCATTTTTTTTAGTTATTTTACTTCATTTCCCCCATTTTCTCTTCTCTGTTTTTTTTTTCCCTTCCTTTTTATTTTGGTTTGTAATTTTTATTTACTGCTAATAAAACATGTGTTTGTTAACTTAGTGTCACTCAAATTACTATTCTTCTTTCTATTTTCATTTTGATTTATTATTTTCTCTACTCTTTTTGATTAATTTACCTGGAGCTGAAAGTAAGTTGTAAGACACTATTTAGGTTGACTTTTTTATAGTAAATTTGAAAATTTTGGGGGCAACAATTAAAAAAAAAATTATGCTTCCTATGGAGATGTGAAGAGCATGTTTGATAGAGTTGTGATGCCTATAATAACTATAAACAAGAGAATTATGTGTGGATGGTATTAATGGATGGGAATAATATGGTGATGTTGTTAGAGGTAGAGGTGGTGGTGTAGTGGTGGTGGCATGGGGGTTGGGTGGTCATGGAGGCGGAGGTGTAGGCATAGGCAAATAGATGGTGGTGGTGGCGACAAATATATAGCTATGGTATTGACAACGGAGGTAAAGGTGAAGGAGATGATATTATGGTTTACTAACAAAATGGGAGATATGTATGATTTGGGTTTTGTGAGTAGCATATAACTTATGTAGCATATAACTTATCTATTTAGTGATTTATTTCCCATTAGTGTATGGCAATCATGGGTTGATCACATATTTATTTTTATCTTAATTTTTAGTTGTCAATGAACTTTAGTATGTCAGTATGTAACATCATACCTGTTATTCAATTTTCTTTACTAAGAAATTCATATTCCTTTTTTTTTTTAGGTCCATGTGTGGCGATATGTTGTATGGGCTTCTAAGGAAAAAGTACATAGACAATGATATAAAGAGTCATGAAGGAAGAAACTTTGCAGATTGAAATAAAATGTTTTGTACATATGTAGCAATTTGTTGCTGTTTATTTGCATGTTTCACTCATATTCCTTTTGATCTTCTCAAATTGATGTACAGTATTTGCATTATCTTTGGAATCTTTAGTTTTTTTCCCTCGACTTTTTAGTGTTGAATCTCTGTTATGATTGTCTTTGTAGTAACTTGCGTCTCTCTCAATAGATTGTGGTACTTTTACCCTTTATTTGGTTCATGGATTCTACTAAGGAAAAAAAAAAGGAAGGGAAATGTTGGGGATTCTCAATAAAATTATAAATAAAAATCACAATAAAAAATAATAATGAAACAATGTTACCGATAGAAGCGAAGTGGTGGGTTGAGGCACGGGTATCTCGCTCTCTTTAAGACGATTCGTGCCTCTGCGGAAGCTAATCCGATGCAGCAGGTTCACTAGCACGTCGTCCCCAGGATACAACAGCCCAGCCACTTACACTGTAGACTCAACGAATCTGCACCATTCGAAGAGCAAAAGTTCCACACCAATACACCATTTTCTTCACCCGTATAATATATTATGAAAATTGTGTATATATGTACATATGTATATTGCATATATAATATACAAAGATAATAAACCTCAGCCAACAATGCTTGCAATGATCTCATACAGTTTTTTTAACCGAAGATGCACAAATAGCTATATTATACACAAAGCCACAACGGCTAACAAAGAGCCTTTAAAGCTCATTTTATGCCATATGTAACGGTTTATATTAATACTAATAATTATGCACACATAATAACACCCAACTGTTAGAAATTGGTCATTGAATGGTCACATGCATAGGCAGCCAAAAGAAACGGTTCATTAAAAATAATATTTTTGTTAAAATAATCCAGCAATCGCCCACTTATTTTAAGAAAAATAAAATACGCACACATATTGGGTGAAGATAGATTATCATGCTTAATGAAAGTAGCAATGCCTTGAACCTCCACTTAGTGAGTCGGCAATTCTTGTACCAGAGTCAGTAGTGAATCAAGTTTTGAACTATGACTGCTTTTGGGATACAAAAAATTGCGTCACACACATGACAATCCAGGTGTCAACTTGAGCTTTTTAAGCCAGCACGTTACGGCCCTGTGCTTAATCCCAGTTTCATGAGTGATCTAGAGAACAAGCCAAATTCTCATAGGAAGCAGCCCCACTCCCACACTCACATAGGTAAAATCCGTCAAGGATGCTTCTGTAACTATGACATCCCACTCATAAGAGCTACAGATTTTATTAAGAGATAATCTCATCCTTATATCCGTTACAGAATTGATGCACCTACACCATAGGGAGAGACCGAGAGAATAAACTCCAATTTGTGCATCTCACCACCAACCAACTCTATGATTCGTTTTTCCCTTTGAACCCAGTTCTTGGGATCTCCAGTCCCCGGGTTGGGTATCCTCATAAGCGGTTTATATTTTATTGGCTTTAATCGTCTCATCCCCCTCGATGTAATCAATCCAAATAATTTCTCTAGCTATAGCCTTTGATCATTGTTTCGATATATCTTCACAGTATACCACATATTTGGATTTCACATTAAAATATTTATATGGGCTCTGCCAATTATGATAGTAGTCTCACAAATATTATAAGAAAGGCGGTGATAAATTTCACTTATATATCTCAAATAATATTTCACAAAACCTGCCCGCTTCTTCACTGACTGAGGCCAAAGCTATAAGCTTGCCTTCTTAGTGGACTTTTCAACAAATATATAGTTCCACCTCCCAATAACACATAGTCAGTGGTAAACACAAAATTATCTGACTGAAAGTTTCAATCATCATCACTATACCTTCAAATATAGTGGATATCTCTAATGTAATAAGCCACGTTAGTAGTTCAAAAAACTACTTAACTACAATTGTAAACCCCGACTATCTGTGGAATTAAAGGACATATCCGCATCTGTAATGTAAAACATTTTTATCTCTTCTATTGAGAAAACATATCATCTCACATGCATCAAAGTATGCCCCCACAATTCAAATTTTTTTCTTTTTACTAGCCACAACACATTTTGAGCATTTACCATTATAACACATCTGATAAGAGTTAAACTCATTTTTTTAAATAAAATGTATTTCTCAACATACACTTGAAGAATCATTTAACATAAACACATTTTATAGTTTCATGTTGTCACACCCCATTTTTGTCACCCTAGTTTAAGGTCATCATTTCATATAGGTTTTTATTTTATGTTTGAGTCTAGGCATTTGCATTAGGATTTTATGGCGTTGAAGATCATGCATATGAATTTTGGTTTGATTTGGAGGAGGTTTCAATGGTCAATTAGAGATTTTGTGACTTTAAGGGCATTATTGTCTTTTAAGTCGTATCTTTCCCATTTGACTTTGAAATGATCTCCAAGTTGTCAATTAGAGTTCATATGAGTACATAGAGTCTATATATAGGTTCAATTTCATGAATTAATGGTTTAAGATCAATTCGGCTCATAGTGGTTCAGGTTGGCTAAAAGACCCTTTCTTGGTTTGCTCAAATCGACTCATAAGACCCAACCAATTTTCTCTCATTTAACTTCAATTGGGCTTTATTTACATCCTAGGTGTGTTTAAAAAGATCGAATTTCGATTGGGAAAGCATTCGGTTCGACCTTGTGTACAAACCCAGCTTAGCGACGGTGAGGCACCATGGTTAACCACCTTTGTAAAACCTAACCATGCACCCATGCTTAAGGATTTTTGCCCTAAAATGCTTAAAAATGTGTTCCCCTTCGAAACACGTCATTTTGGCTTTTATTTCGTCAAAATCGGACTTAATTTGACCCCCAAAAGACTTCCAGAAGGCGAAGGAGTCTAACCGATGAATGCTGATGGGAGCCCTCGGGTGACCATCTGGGGCCAGACGGTCAGCCGTCCAAGCCCAGACGGTCACCCGAGGGACTTTGTGTTTAAGTGGGATTCTGACTCTTCTCTCCCTCTTTTGACGGTTTCTTCCGCCATTACAACTTGTTTTCTCTTAGGAGTGTGTAAGTTTGAGTTGTTTGAGCACCAAGAGAGTCTCTAAGAGCCCTAGGATCATTATTAATGAATTAATCTTAGCCATTGGTTTAGGGGGTCAGTTCTCTATATAAAGGACATGATGTTCAGCACATAGGGGGGCCACAAGTGCACTTTACACTTAGAGAGAGAGGGAGCTACGAGTTTGGAGAGCTAGAAGGATATCAAGAGAAGGCTTTTCAACCCTAAGCAAGCAAGAGAACAAGGACTTTGAAGGCAAGGGAGGTTCTACAAGAGGTAAGTACTCTTTTTGAATGCTGAATATAGGTCTTCTCCTTCTCCTTCTCCTTCTTCTTCTATGATAGTTCTAGTGCATGTTGTAACTCCACATGTTAGGTTAATTCCATGCTTTTGTGATATGATATGAATGATTTTAAGATGATTCATGGTTCTATATGCTTGATAATCTTTAGTTTACTAAGGATTTGAAAGCGCTACTCTTTTTGTCTTCTTAAATCATGCATAGTTCATATAGTCTATTCGCTGTGATTGTTGTCATGAGTTGATGCTCCTGTTATTTAATACATATGATATGAATTATATTCATGATGATTTGAGCATGTGTTAGGGTTGTTTTATATGTTTTAATGCATGGTTGTGAAATTAGGGTTTTGATAACCCTAAATTCACACAAGTTTCCTATAGCATGATAGAATAGGTTTTGTTTTCTGTTTTTCTTCATGGTTATTATATATATGATATATATAGAATAACTATGATAGTTTTTGCATGCATGTAGTGGATTTTTAGGTTTTTATGCATGACATGAGATTAGGGTTGCATTAAGGTCTCTATTTATTCACTGTTTTTGTTGATAACATGATTAGTGGATGACTTTGAGCCTTAATACTATTCTGTCCAGATTGTTATGTTATCCCTTTTTGATATGCTTTGAGCACGTGTAAGGGTGCAAATAGGTACAATAGTTGCCTTATTGCAAATAAGGTCGCTATTGTTTGAGCTTGCTATTGCTTGGAGGAAATTGCATAAGGTAAGTAGGGTATGAAGTGCCCCAATTCACTTTTCATAACCTTTCTTCTCTCTTCTCCCTCCTAGGGTTATTTTCTAATAGAGGGATATGGTGAATTCTAGGGTTTCTTTCCACCCCTTTTCAAAAGTCTATATCTTTCATTAAAATCTTATTGAGAATCATTTGTCTTTAAAAATTATTATAGAAGGAAACCTAAGGTTTACCATAAGTCTCTATTAGGTTGTAACCCTATTCTTTCGAACTACGTGAACTTTGATCCGTGTATTTCGCTGCATGGTACGTAGGCGCTCGTTTTGAGGCTCAAGTCCATTCTAGGATCCAAGTATCCTAGGTTTTTCTTCTCTTTTCTTTTTTTTTCTGTTTTATTTTATTTTCTTTGTTTGATTATGCATGGATGAAATGGATGGATGGGATATATGTTATGCATGCTGTATTTTATTGATTGATACTGTTTTGCATGTGATTAAGTTATTAAATTAGCCCAATCAAATTAAGAGACCAACTCGGGCGATGTGGGTGCCTATGGGCTTTGCCCAGAACCTTCCCACATCGTAACTTAGCCCCCGAATCCATTTTTTGGTTTTAAAGACTTAGCCCTTCCTTTCAAAATGGAGTCATGTGGTTTTTGAAAATAAAACATTTTTATGGTTTTCCTCTTTTCCTTAAAAAAATGAGGTGGCGACTCCTTTTTGTTTGTTGTCTTTCACCTCTGTATTTTTTGCCAAACCCTTGTGGGCCGCGCTTTTTCGTGGGTTCACACATGTGAATTACACTCACATAAAAAATAAAATTATAGAACTTTAACCAAACTATAACGGTTAAAATAATTTAATCAGTAATAGTCACAAAAAATTTAATGCTCAAAAAGTTACCAGAATAATCATTCATCAATCAACTGGCTAGCAAATAATTAAAACTCATAAAATCATATTTGATTAATAGAAACTTTGTAACCGATGAATATATATTCAAGACTATTATTCAAATATGATTAAGTAATGAATTTCATAGGGATACGTACTCTGGATCTCCAGTATATAATGCATACTTAATCCATTACTACCAAATTCATAACAAAAACATGAATTTCATATTTTCTTCAAGTAAATAGCATCATAGAAAGCCCAATTCAAATTTTACTTGAATAAACAAAGCGAGCTAGTCCAATGTGACCCTACAAATTCCACATATACCCTAAACATAATATTCCTGCATAATTATGTGAGGGTTTGACCAAAAATGAAAGATGGTATAAAGGGTACTAAAAACGGTTTGTCTGAAAAACCCAAGTTCTCAACACAATCCACAATATACCAAATGTAAAATAAGAAACCACCAACTACATTTC
The DNA here is from genome assembly GCA_039720395.1 of Liquidambar formosana. Taxonomy (NCBI): domain Eukaryota; kingdom Viridiplantae; phylum Streptophyta; class Magnoliopsida; order Saxifragales; family Altingiaceae; genus Liquidambar; species Liquidambar formosana. The sequence goes on from CM077832.1 coordinate 9,593,555, forward strand.
AGTGCATGTAGAAATGAAATTGAAATTGAAAGAACCCAGTAAGAAGTTAATAGGAAATTCCCTGTTGTAATATAAGTATGATGCTTTTACACAAATTTATGACAACACATTTGCATAACACATGTAAATCAAACATACTATATATAGATAAATCATCTAAATGATGATTATTATATAATAGAACCAAATACATGTGTAAATTAATATGCTCCACAGAAATTGGGTTCTTCGAAAACTTCTAATCAAATTAAAAATATTTTGGCACAAATAACTCAAATAACTTAAAACCCCAAAATAAAATGTCAGAAACCCAAGCACCAATATAACACAATTAATCAAAGGTTTTGTTAGCAATTCTACTCTATTAATTGGGTACTACAAATTTTTCTAGGAGCAAATGTGAAAGACTAGAAACACGTCTTTTGCTAAACAGTCTTATTAATAGAATGGTGCCAAACATGTAAGATAGAAGAGGACACTCATAAGATGATTACAACACTTTCCTATATGCATTACACGTAGGAGACATGGGTTATATTGCAAGCTTTTTCATCATAGAAATAAAAAGTATATATATATCGTAAACTTCTTCTTGCACCAATTAAAAAATTCAGCACCCTAAATTAATTTAAAGTATTCATCACCCATCATAGATAAGCTCCCAAGATCACATGCATATACAAAAAACATTTTCTCGAGGAGCTCATAACACCAAAAAATTCATATTAGCTTTTTACTTAAAAAGCACGTCCTAGATTCTTATTGGAAGAGTATCAAAATTTGAAAAGAAGCTCTCAATTTTTCCGGACCCATAGCAATAGTCTTTAATCCTTTCTAAGGCGAATCGTCTTAAAATTGTTGGGGATTCTCAATAAAATTATAAATAAAAATCACAATAAAAAATAATAATGAAACAATGTTACCGATAGAAGCGAAGTGGTGGGTTGAGGCACGGGTATCTCGCTCTCTTTAAGACGATTCGTGCCTCTGCGGAAGCTAATCCGATGCAGCAGGTTCACTAGCACGTCGTCCCCAGGATACAACAGCCCAGCCACTTACACTGTAGACTCAACGAATCTGCACCATTCGAAGAGCAAAAGCTCCACACCAATACACCATTTTCTTCACCCGTATAATATATTATGAAAATTGTGTGTATATGTACATATGTATATTGCATATATAATATACAAAGATAATAAACCTCAGCCAACAATGCTTGCAATGATCTCATACAGTTTTTTTAACCGAAGATGCACAAATAGCTATATTATACACAAAGCCACAACGGCTAACAAAGAGCCTTTAAAGCTCATTTTATGCCATATGTAACGGTTTATATTAATACTAATAATTATGCACACATAATAACACCCAACCGTTAGAAATTGGTCATTGAATGGTCACATGCATAGGCAGCCAAAAGAAACGGTTCATTAAAAATAATATTTTTGTTAAAATAATCCAGCAGGAAAAAAAATGAGGAGGAAAGAAAATGAAAGAGAAAGATAAAATCATATCATGTCAAAATTATTCCAATTCTTCTTTTTCTTCCAATTTTCCATGGCAACCAAATAAAGAAAATTAGGATTCCTTATGTACGGGGTAAAATCCTGCTCCCCGAACTACATGTTGATGATGGAGCTTGCTCCCTCGCCTGAACCTGCAATCACAAGCTTGGAAAATGGGTCAGAGGGTAGGCCAAGGTGGGTTTTGGCCGTGCCCTCTCCAATGCTTAAGTCAGAAAGCTGTACTGGGGAGAATGATGCAAGGAAGAAGATGAAACTCAGAGAATTAGGGTACTGTAGCTTACCAAATTAGGCTGTATCGTATTCTTTTTATACCCACCTGTACGGACTAACCATGTGAGGTCAGATAACTGCTTTGGTTAGGTCAGATCTGACCATAGTTTACCCATAACCGTCTGACCATAGTTTGCTGATCATGGTTGGCCAAGGGACCATGGTTTCTAGTAATCGTCGTGTCAGGAATTACAGCTGCTGGGACAGTTTTGGACTGTAGTAGGATTTGGATCGTAGTGTGAGTCACAGGACAGGTGTCCCGAGCTGGAAGATCACGTGCTTTGCAGTAGGTCCTACCATGCGGACCTTCCACGTGTTAAGTGAAGTGATTTAACCTCTTGCCCCGAGCTGGACCTTAGGAGGTGAATCACTTATGTTGTGGTTAGGCTGGTTGAATAGTCTTCGCCACGTGTCAGCGTTTCAGGTCTGAACCTTACATCCCGAGCTGGAACCTCGGTTCAGAGATATTTCCACACAATTTGCCCCAAATTATGACATTCCCGAGTTGGGACTTGTCATAATTTTATTTTGCTAAGTGTTTTTCCCTGTGCCCCTATGCCGCTTGGCATTCTAGGGCTTATCTGGCAAAGAGGCGGTTAAGCCTTTCCGTATTCCAAGGTGCTGACGTCATGTGCCTTGGAACTGTACGATCTGCATTTAATGCTCCAGAAGCATTATGTCTTTGGAGGGAAACAAATTACAGCTCACTTTATCTCCTGTATTCTCTCTCTACTCTTTGCTTTTCTCTCTGCATTCTGTTCTCCTGTTTTCTCTCTCTACTGTCTCTACTTTCTGCTTTCTGTCTTCACCAAGAAAACTCCGTTTTTTCCACCGGAATCCACTGTTCACGCCGCTCGCTTATGGGAGAAGATCCGTTCTGTTCTTCTTCTGCCTTTGTGAATCGTTTCTCCGGCGCTATTCTCCGTTGGTACTCTTCCTGTTCGATTCACCTCTCCAAGAACAACCTTCGGAGGTTTTCAGCACCAAGTTGTACAGCTTCTCCGGCGAAACAGCTTTCGTGACCACCGCTTGATATTTGTAAAGGTATAACCCGTTTTTGTTCTTTATTCTTCAATTTGTTCGGTGTATTTTCCTTTTTGCGGTTGTTGGAGATGTTCTTGGGGTTTGCTTCGTAATCCTAGGGTTTTCCTCTGGTTTTTGGGGCAAATCACCAAGATACTGATTTTCCCGCCTTTTAGGGTTTGAAAAACTCCATCTCGGGGTAAATTTGAGAAAAAAGTTTTTTGATGTCCTCTTTTGTCTTTTCCCAACACCGAGTTTAGTGTTCCCCGAGCTGACACTTAGAAAAATTTTGGGTCTGTCAAGGCAGGGATAACATACCTGTTCAGGACTTGACCTTGAAGTTTTAGGTCGGGGCATGTTGGCATGGGTTGAGTTATCCTTGGATTTAATCTTTGCCTTTCGTCTTGGCAGATGTCTTCCTTTTACGATATTAGGGAAAACCCTGCAAAGATAGCTGAGTTTAGGGCCCTATACGGCTTTGAAGACGGGAAGTTTAGCTTCCGCTTTGCTGAGCCTGGGGAGGACGTCTTTAGGTCAGACGCCAAGGATGGCCTCCCTGTTCCCATTGCTGCCTTCATGGAGGGTGGAGTTCGCGTCCCCTTCCCTGACCTCCTCAATGACTTCCTCCTCTACTGTGGGATAGTCTCAACCCAGCTAGGGCTGAACTCCTTTAGGATCATCTTGGGGGTTCATGTCCTTAACCAGCTGTTAGGGACTTCTGTTGGAGTGCGGGAGATACTCCACCACTACAAAATCTGCACCCTAAAAAACAAACGTGATGTTTACCTCTCCCTCAAGCCCAAGAAGAAACCCTTTGTCACTCATATCCCGGACTCCAACCCAGGAGCTCACGACATTGTGGTCTTCGTGTATGGGCCTGTGGATGGGACTCTCCCCCCTGATCCTCCCATCATTCCCCGAGAGAGAGGCTCTAGCTGTAAGAAATCAGCAATATCATTCTGCTTCTTTATGTTTTATATGATTTCGATATGAATGTTGGATCCCTCACTGATACATATGTCATGTTTCCTTCTAGCAGCTCCTCACGCCAACGAGCCCGCTGACCAGCTGAACGGGGAGGATATCGAGAAGTTGCTCGGATATCAAGTCAGCCAGCGCTGCCGTTCGGCTGAAACCCTACTCAACTACCACGCGAGGTACCAGATTTGGGGGAAGGCGAGTTACCCCCATTGGGAGCAGCCTGACGACGAGCTGACCTGCGTGGTGGAAGAAGAGGTAGAAAGAGGAGAGCCAGAGGGAGAGGAGGAAGAGGGGATCCGCCTCCGACCTGAAGGGGAGGGAGCTGAGGAGATTAGGCCCTCTGACAAGACGACTCGCCGCACCCCCTTTGTCATTGAGAGCTCCAGCTCCGAGGAGACCGTCTCCCAAGCCATGGAGAGGAGAGGCTCCCGTCCCCCCCCCCCGCCAAGAGACAAAGAACAGACTCCGGCAGCCAAAGGACCAAGAAAGACTCTGGGATGAATTTGAGGGCTCTGGTTGCTGAGAGAAGGGCGGCGGAGAAAGAGGCCCAGGAAAAGAAGGCTGCTGAGCAAAATCAGCAGCAGCAGAATCAGCAGCCGCAGCAACAGCGGCAGAATCAGCAGCAGCAGAGAGCTGGCAAGACTGCTGCTGTTGCTGCTCCTGGGTCTGGTCGGGATGGCGGCAAGAAGTCCACTGACCCCAACAGTGGCAAGCTCATGTCAAGCGCCATGAGGGGGCAGGACGTGGGCAGGCCCCAGGCGCCCGAGGTTACTGGGAAGGGGAAGGCTCCTCTGGTTCCTCCTACGAAGCCCCGGAAACCCTCTGCAGTCCCCAAGCAGCAACCCGCTGTGCAAGGGCCTGAGCAGGGGGGTGCCAACGCCCGGCGGCCGGAGGTGGAGCGCCTCTTCCCGTGCTGGTGTGATAGCAAAATTCCCCGAGGTAAATCTTCACTTCTTTCGATTTTATAGCTGTCCCATATCCGGAAGTCTATTACGAATTCTGACTGACTTTATGTCTCCCTTCGTGTGTGCAGTTCCCCGTACCCAAAGATAAGGATGTTACCAGCTCCTTCTCTGCGGAGTACAACTTTAAGCAGCTGGGGAACCCCATGAGGTTGCCAGCGGACATGGAGCACTTCAGGAAGAAGTCCGCCCTCGACAACCTCCGCTTCGGGTTTACTAGTCTTTACCGAGTAAGTTCCGTCTTCTTGTGGTTTCCATTACTTGCTGTCTAACCCGATCTTTGACTTGCTGATGTCTGTATAGGGCTGCCAACAAATCTTGCTGGCGGGCGACCGCTTCGAGGAGGAAGACAACAAGTTGCAGCTCGAGCTCGCCAAAGTCCGGAGTGAGTACGATCAGAAGCTAGGGGAGGCTGAGGCCAACTGTTGTGCGGCTATGTCTCAACTTCAGAAGGTAAAGTCTGAATGCGAGACTTTCAAGTCCACAGCCGAGAGCGCCGTCAGCAAACTGGAGCTCACGAGGAAGGACTACACAGATTTGGAGGCCGAGCTGAGGAAGGCAAAGGATGCCCAGGACAAGCTAGCCCGGGAGAAGCGCGAGCTGGCGAGGAAAGTCCGGGCTCTTGAGGCTGAGGTGGAGAAGGAGAAAGCCTCCGTGGAGAAGGCAGGTGGCTGAAGAGAGGGAAAGCGTGAAGGCTTCCCTCGTTGGACAGTTGACCACCGAGCTCGAGGTCACCTACAAATTCACGTGGGAGACCTTGGTCGAGTTGGCATCTGCCCAATTCCCTGGCATTGCCAACATTCCCTTCGAAAGGAGGGATATTCCCGCGGATTACAACCCCGAGGGAGGTGATGTCGGGGAAGCTGATATGGAGGTTGCAGGCGGCGATGAGGCCGGGGAGAACGATCCCGAGGTCACGTCCCAGCCTAATGCCACCATTGAAGCCGAGAGGGTCATTGACGCCACCAATGACACTTCAGCCACTGCCGATGGCGGTCAGCTTGTAAATCCAACGGGAAGCACCACGGAGGTTACCCCTGATCTTCCTCAGACTCCCGTGGTCCTGCCTGCCTCTACTGATCCCGTCGCGGCTCTCGAGGTCATTGCTCCAGCTGCCGGGAACTCGGGGGAAAATGTAGCTACTTAGGTTTTTTCTTTTGTTTTTTCTTTTTCATTTCTTCTGGCTGAATGCCCCAATTTGTACAGACCCTTGTAATATTCTTGCTACTGGAATGAAATACACAATTTTTCTTCACCGCGTGCATATGTCCTTTATTTTTATGATGGCTGTCTGTTTGAATGTACTCTTGAGATAAAGTCCTTTGTTGATGTGTGTAAACTGTTGATCGACGAGAATAATTAGACCCAATCTGACCATGGGCTCCAATTTGCGGAGTGATAGACCTGAACATCTGCTGGTTCTCGTATACTTAGACCCGTCCCTAGGTATGTCGTTGCGTTGAGCCTATTTTTAGATGAGACTTTGTTGTGAACCCATTCTTAGGTTCAGCGCGCTCAAGCCATTTATTAGGTGAGACTTATGCCCATTCTTAGGCAGCTTTGCTTGGACCCGTTCTTGGGCAAGACTTTGTTTTTAACCCATTCTTAGGTTTAGCGTGCTCAAGCCATTTATTAGGTGAGACTTGTGCCCATTCTTAGGCAATTTTGCTTGGACCCGTTCTTGGGCAAGACTTTGTTTTTAACCCATTCTTAGGTTTAGCGTGCTCAAGCCATTTATTAGGTGAGACTTATGCCCTTTCTTAGGCAGCTTTGACTTCGGCTCGTTGTTGGGGAAAAGGCCTTTAGCTCGAACGATAAATAAGCGATAACATCTCTGAATAACCTCTGAATTTGTATTGAGTAATCATTGAATGTAATCACAACTTCGGCTATCGGTAAAACAATCTTAGATTAGCTATGTTAACTGATCTCGGAAGTTCTTGTCCAGTCTCCAAGCTCTTTAGTCTGTACGAACCTGTTCCCTCGACGTGGATGACCTCGTAAGGACCTTCCCATGTTGCCCCGAGCTTCCCATCAGTAGGATTTCTAGTTCCGGCGTTGACTTGCCTGAGTACCAATTCTCCAATATTGAACTCCCTTGACTTTATTCTTCGATTGTAATATTTTTTCAGCTCTTGTTGGTAAGATGCCATTTTAATTCGAGCCCTTTCTCTTCTTTCTTCTGCTAAATCCAGATCTTGAGACAGAGTCTGATCATTTGTTGTCGCGTCATAAGATTCGGTTCTGAGACCTGGTAAACCCAACTCTGTTGGTATAACTGCTTCCATTCCATAGGTCACGGAAAATGGAGTTTCTCCAGTGGATCTCCTCGGAGTAGTTCGATATGCCCATAGTACGGAATGAAGCTCGTCAGGCCAAGACCCTTTCACGTTGTCTAGTCTCCTTTTTATCCCTGCGACTATAATCTTGTTGGTTGCCTCTGCTTGACCATTGCACTGCGGGTAACTCGGATTAGAATACCACCACTGAATTCCCTATTCTGCACTGAATTCCCGAGTTCTTTTACTGTCGAACTGAGTTCCATTATCCGATACGAAGGCTCTTGGGATCCCGAAGCGTGTGATAATATTTTCCCACAGGAACTTGATAATGTCTGAATCTTTAATCGATGCGAGCGCGATGGCCTCTACCCATTTGGTAAAATAATCAGTTGCAATGAACAAGTACTTCCTATTCCCCGAGGCTGTGGGCAGTGAACCCACAAGATCTAACCCCCACTGTGCGAAAGGCCATGGACTGGATATGGGATGCAACTCCTGAGCAGGCTGGTGTATCTTGTCGGCAAACATCTGACACTTTAAGCATTTTCTCACATACCTGATAGCGTCCCTCTGTATGTACGGCCACCAGTAGCCTTGAGTGTTTGCCCTATGGGCTAATGATCTTCCTCCTACATGACCCCCACATGACCCCTCGTGGAGTTCAGCCAGCAGGTCTACTACTTGGTCTGGGTGTACGCATTTCAGGTATGGTCCCGTGTAGGACCTTTTATAGAGAGAGCCTGACGGAGATAACCAAAAACAAGCTGACTTAGCGCGAATTCGGTGACCCTGATTGCGATCCTCGGGTAGTTCATCCCTCTGTAGATAGGCAACTATCTCATCCATCCAACTCGGTGTCGAAGACTGAATGTCCGAAATGAGCTCTTCTGTCCCAATACTGGGTTCTTGCAAGATTTCGACATTTATGGTTCGGGGGGTGTCAGTTTCCAACACTGCAGCCAGGGCGGCCAACCCATTTGCGTGTCTATTTTGATCCCTGACAAAGCGTTTGAACTCCACACTGGTGAATTTCGCAGCTAATTCCCATACCTTGTGCATGTACGCAGCCATGCTTTCATCTTTGGCTTCATATTCTTTGTTCAGCTGGTTAACCACTAGCCTGGAGTCACTGTATACTGTCAACTCTTTTATCCCCATTGCTTGGGCCATCCCAAGTCCTGCCACAACTGCCTCATACTCTACTTCATTGTTTGAGGCTGGGAACATAAGCCTGACTGCTTGTTCGATGATTTCTCCCTCGGGATCTGTCAGCACAACTCCCAGACCTGCCCCTTTCGCATTAGATGCACCATCCACTTTGAGCTCCCATCTCTTCCTCTTCTCTGTATTTATATTGTCCTTCCCCCCCAGTTCGGGCAGAGAGGATTTTAATGCCGTCTGTCCCGAACTGGAAGTAGGATCTGCGAATTCGGCCAAAAAATCAGCCAATATTTGCCCCTTTATGGCAGGTCGGGGCTGGAAGTGAATGTTGTAAGCGTTGAGTTCCACCCCCCACTTCGAGACCCGTCCTGACAAGTCAGCCCTACGGAGGACATCTTTCAGGGGATAGTTTGTGAGGACGACGATAGGATGAGACTGAAAGTAGTGTTGGAGTTTTCTGGAGGCTGTGACAAGGGCTAGGATTAATTTTTCAAGGGGCAGATAACGGGTTTCAGCGTCTAATAGTGTCTTGCTAATATAATAGATTGGCGCTTGAGTAAGGTCGCGCTGGGCTAAAAGAACGCCACTGAGTGCATGAGCTGAAACAGCAAGATAGAGGTAAAGAGTTTCCCCGTGGTAAGGGTGGGTCAGGGTGGGGAGTGTTTCTAAATGAGCGACTAACTTTTGATAAGCTTCTTGGCATTCTGTGTTCCATCCCGAGTTAATGCTCTTCTTCAGTATCTGAAAGAATGGGTGGCATTTGTCTGACGACCTCGAGATGAATCTACTGAGTGCTGCCACCATCCCGTTCAACTGTTGAACGTCCCTGACCGTTGTTGGAGTACGTAAGGTTCTTATCGCCTCAATCTTACTTGGATTTGCTTCGATCCCCCTTCTTGAGACCAAGTGACCCAGGAATTTTCCCGAACCTATTCCAAATGAGCTTTTCTTCGCATTTAACTTCATCCCGTACTCCCTGAGTCGGGCAAAAGCCTCAGTTAGGTCTGCCAGGTGGTCTTTCTCTGAGCTGCTCTTAACAATAGTGTCATCAACGTACGCCTCAAGGTTTTTGCCAATCAGTCCTTCAAACATCCTGCTAACAAGACGTTGGTAGGTGGCCCCTGTATTCTTCAACCCAAATGGCATTACCTTGTAGCAGTACGTTCCTCTAGGAGTAATGAACCCCGTCTTGTCTTGGTTGTGTTCTGCCATAGGAATCTGATGGTAACCCGAGTAGGCATTAAATATACTCAGTCTCTCATACCCCGAGATAGAGTCTATAAGTTGGTCAATCTTAGGCAAGGGGAAACTGTCCTTTGGGCACGCTTTATTGAGGTCTATGAAATCGATACAGACTCGCCAGTCCCCTGTCTTCTTTCTTACACATACGGGATTGGCCAGCCAACTCGGGTACTTTACCTCTCTGATGAACCCTGCTTTCAAAAGCTTATCGACCTCGGCAGAAACTGTTTCGGCTCTATCACCTGACAATCTTCGTTGCTTCTGAACCATTGGCTTGTAATTTGGGTTAACTTGCAACTCATGAGTAATAATTCTGGGATCAATTCCTGGCATTTCATGTGGTGACCAAGCAAATACATCGATGTTATTCTTTAAAAATTCGAACAGCTCTGCTGCGTCGGCTTCACTCAATGACTTTCCTATCCAGAAAAACCTCTATGGATCATCAGGATTGATTATCTTCTTCACTAACTCCTCCCCTGTTCTGTCTGCGGGTTCCAGAGCTGTTTCTTCTACTCCGGGCCGTTCTCCCTTTCCTTGCTACAAGGGGATCTCATCAATCTTAGCTTTTTTCTTCTGCTCTGGCTCTTGCCTCGGGGCTTTAGCTTTGCCAGTTCCCGAACTGGGAAGGCGTGGGACCTTGGACTTCAGTTTGTCCTCTGAAGGTGCTGAGTGGCCTGCATACTTTGCCAGAAAACACTCCTTGGCTGCTGCCTGGTTTCCTTTTATCTCTATGATTCCTTCTGGGCTCGGGAACCTGATGGATTGGTGGTATGAGGAGGGGACGGCTTTTATGGCGTGAATCCAGGGTCGCCCGAGTATTTCATTGTAGGCCGACCTCTCCTGGATTACCACAAATGTTTCCATGGATTGCACTGGCCCTGCCCGAACTGGGAGCGTTATCTGCCCTAGAGGGAAAGTCATGTTGCCATTAAAAGCTTTCAGGCTGACATGACAGGGCTTTAAGTCAGAATCCTTCAGCCCGAGTTGGCTGAACAATTTCTGGAACATGACGTTCACAGATGCGCCGTTATCCACATAGACTTTGCCAACGTCGTAGTTCCCTATGAGCATGCGAACAACCAGAGCATCGTTGTGCGGGTAGCGCACCGTCCCATCAGTCTCGGCATCCCCGAAGAAAAGTAGTTTCTCTCCATTTTCACCCTCACTTTGAGGTAGTAGAACTGGTTCATCCCCAATATCACTGACTTCAGCATTTTGACAGGTCATCCTATATTGCGCTCTGAGCTGGCTGGTTGACATAGCGGTCTCCTCATATCCTCCGGTGATCATATCAATCCTCCCGAGGATCTTTGGTTGGGTAGAATGAGGAGCTCTATTCTCGGGTTTCTTCTGTTCAGATGGCTGTCCTTTGTCTTTTCGGGCTATAAATTCATCGAGCTTTCCTTCCTTAGCCCAAGCTTCGAGGTTGTATTTCAGAACCTTACAGTCCTCTGTCCTATGGCCGTGATCCTTGTGGTAACTGCAAAACAGCTTCTTATTTCTCTTCTCGGGCTCCGCGAACATAGGTCGAGGTTTCTGGAAGAAATCCTTGTTCTCCAGTGCCTTCATCAACTTGTAGATGGGGAGAGTAAATACAGTGAAGATGGCCTGATTTGGATTGGTGGGTGGCCTAGATTTCTCTCCTCGGGGGTTGTCTCTATGAGGCTTAGAGTCCTTCTTTTTGTCATCTCTTTCGCTGGCTTTGGCAGACTGCGGGGTGTAGAAATCATCCAACTTCGAATAATTAGCTACAGTGGAGAGTGGCTTGGTTAGGTTTCTGGGGGGATTAACAGTGAGCTCCTTAAACAGAGGTGATGGCTTCCTCAACCCGAGACGAAACAAATCCATTGCATTCTTCTTAATAGGTTCGTCAATCTCATTGTCGACCTCCCAGAACCTCTGAGAGTATTCCCGAAGTCCTTCCCCATCTTTCTGTTTCAGCTCGTATAGGTTCTGCATGGTCCTCGGGAATTTACAGCTAGTGATGAACCTCTTTTTGAACAGCTTGCTCAGCTCGTGCCAGCTGTCAATAGACTCGTCTGGGATCTTGGCCCACCACTTAAGAGCCACTTCCCCCAAACTCATAGGAAATATTTTGCAGAGAAAACCCTCATTTCCAGCATATAATGACATACGTTGCAAGTAATAGTTTAAATGATGATCGGGGTCTATTGAAAGAGAGTAAAGAGTAAAAGTTATCTCGGAATACCCTCGTGGGATTGGGACCCGTTGAATCCACCGTGTGAATGGGCTCCGAGCCACAGCAAGGCTTTCAGGTCTTTCTCCCCCTCTACTCTGGTCACCCCGGTGTCTCTTGGAGGCTTCTTCCTCGTTTCTTTCACGCTTGGGTGACCGAGAGTGCTTTCTACTCGTCGCCCCAGTACTCCTCTCCCCCCTTCTTTCAAGAGACCGAGACCTGTGATAGCGTCTCTCTTCTCTGTGAACTTCGTGCCCAGAACGCACCTGAGAGCGAGGTCTTGGGTGGTCCTCATTCCACCTTCGCGCATGATCTGAACGCCTTGAACTGCGTTCTGGGGACCTCTGAATCAGCGCATGATGTTGTTCATCTCCCCTTCCTAAATGCTTCGGTTCTGGGCCAGTTAATCGTGGCTCATCGTCATGTCTACTGCGGTGGTGATGGTGCGAAGCCCCGGGCCTGGGTGAGCTCTCCTGATGCCTAGTGCGACGGAGTGGACTGGTTTGGCTAGCCTCCTCAGCGACAACATTGACTCCGCGAGGGGCAAAGGTTCGCTGGAGGTAGCGGTGGTAATTTTGCTCTGCATTTAGCTTTGCGAGCTGCGCCGATTGAATCTCCGATTGCATGGTTGCAATCAGTTCTACCACCGCCGCTGGGTTAGGGTTATTTGTCATAGCCTTATCGAAGGCGGCCTTCAGAACAGGCTGATCATCAAGAGAATGTAGAACAGCAGACATTTCGGGGGAGATCTGATGTTGCTGAATCGGAGGAAGCTGACTGGTTCCCGCCGCAGGCAATGGCGGGTTGGCCTGTGAAGGCTGGGTTTCTTCTCGCTTCCCAGCATCGCCTGTGATGGCTTGGTCTACGCGAGTAAAGTTCGCTCCAGATCTGGGTTTCTGCTCGCTCCACATTACCCAAAACGTGGGTTCGATTCCCACAGACGGCGCCAAATTGTACGGGGTAAAATCCTGCTCCCCGAACTACATGTTGATGATGGAGCTTGCTCCCTCGCCTGGACCTGCAATCACAAGTTGGAAAATGGGTCAGAGGGTAGGCCAAGGTGGGTTTTGGCCGTGCCCTCTCCAATGCTTAAGTCAGAAAGCTGTACTGGGGAGAATGAGGCAAGGAAGAAGATGAAACTCAGAGAATTAGGGTACTGTAGCTTACCAAATTAGGCTGTATCGTATTCTTTTTATACCCACCTGTACGGACTGACCATGTGAGGTCAGATAACTGCTTTGGTTAGGTCAGATCTGACCATAGTTTACCCATAACCGTCTGACCATAGTTTGCTGATCATGGTTGGCCAAGGGACCATGGTTTCTAGTAACCGTCGTGTCAGGAATTACAGCTGCTGGGACAGTTTTGGACTGTAGTAGGATTTGGATCGTAGTGTGAGTCACAGGACAGGTGTCCCGAGCTGGAAGATCACGTGCTTTGCAGTAGGTCCTACCATGCGGACCTTCCACGTGTCAAGTGAAGTGATTTAACCTCTTGCCCCGAACTGGACCTTAGGAGGTGAATCACTTACGTTGTGGTTAGGCTGGTTGAATAGTCTTCGCCACGTGTCAGCGTTTCAGGTCTGAACCTTACATCCCGAGCTGGAACCTCGGTTCAGAGATATTTCCACACACCTTATATTTTATTTTTTTTCCTTGATAAAATCTACAAACCAAATAGAGCCTTAGAGATTGATTTTACATTTTATGTAAATTCAAATTGTAGTGTAAAGCAATTATTTATTTTATAAATTATGGTAAATTTTTTTAGGTAATCCATAAAGGGTGAAACAAAAAGAGGTCCTTGCCTCCATAGATAGTGTGATGGGATTGATTCCTGTTGCCTATGTTTACTTCAATCTCTTGATACGGAAAATGTGTTTTGAGGAAATTCATTTTAGTTAATCCACTTAAAAAGTGCACAATGTAGCATTTAACTCCACAAATTCATTTTAGTTATTCTACTTAGAAAGTGTGCAATGGAGCATTCAACTCCAATTATATTGGAAGTTTGGTGTATGGGAGAGAAAAAACTTCAGTATCCCAAGATTTTCAAACAGACTTGGCCAACATCATGTTGTTTGGTTTATTCAAGAGAAAAGATCCTCATCATCCCAAGACTTTCCAAGATAAATAGACTTTATGAATGACATCCCAAAGTGTGTTAATAGATATAGCACAAACTCTTTTTTTTTTTTTTTTAACCCATTGTAGTTGACGCATTATAGTTTTTATCTTAAGAAGTTTCAATACCATTTTATTTTTAGTAAGGATGCAACTCATTCAATTTGGGTTAGTTTTGCTTCACCTAGTGCTGGACCAAGTAGAGGTGGTTTCTTTATTTTCTTAACTCAAGATTAGAACAAAAACCAAACCAAACCAAATGATAGGTTTTGGTTTGATTCCTGGTTTGTACTGGATATATTTGCAGCCTTAATTTTTTGGGCTAAATAGGATCTTGAGCCAATATCATGTAGATGAAGTTATTATTTTACTATAGGGTTTTGAGTTGGTAAAAGTAAACAAAACTTTATTGTGCTAGAGAACTATTGACAATTGGTGTCTCATTCTTTTAATATAAGTTGTGGAACAAGTATCTTAAAACTGGACCAATAATGAATAATGGCATTTCTATTGCTTATATAAGAATTTTTTTATAAATTTATTGTTTGCTTCGGGGTTTCAATTAGTTCGGTAAAACACCAAACCCAAACGTCACTTAGTGGGAATAATATAGTACAGCCCCTAACCCCAATAAAGCAAAAGAGGATAAACGACAAAAATAAAGAGTGGCAAAGGAAACCCTTTCTTTTTCTTAATCAAATAATTGCCCAGCCTTTTTCTCTCTGGCATTCCTATAAGGTTGTAAATAGTCTATAAGAGAGTCCTCTGAGGAGTGGAAAAATGGGAATCAAGTTGGAAGGAAGAGGCATCTCTTTGATTTTCGCAGTTCTGATCATAACCCAAATTGCAGACATGTCTTGTGTATCATCTCTTTCTCTTGAGAAAAACACAGAGCTTCCATGCAACGGCACTGTCGGCAGTTGCCTTTACGAGGACGACGAAGGATCGGCGTTGTTGCTTGACTCTGAAGTGAGCAGAAGGTCTCTACAATACACGGGGAACAAGATTTGTTACAAGGGTCTGGAGAGGCCTCCGGTTTGTAATGCGGATATTTATGGGAATTGCATCAAGCCCATCAATAAGTACCAAAGGGCTTGTTCCTTGTACAATCGATGCAAGCGTGCTGGCAGGTGATCGATCGTAAGAGGTTGAATTGTGAAGATTGATGATATGATCCATCACTTCATCTCCTCTCCTACTAGTGGGTGTTTGTATTTGTGATTCTTGATGTTGTTCATGTGATTGAGTTTTTTTTTTTTTTTTGGTTTGTTTGTATTTTTCTACCAAAATGCTCTGTATTTGCTGTCGTTCTGTCAAAGATTTTAGACTGATTAGCCCTTTCCAATATAACTTGTAATATTGAAGCCCAGTGATACCCTGCATCCACCCCACATTTTTTTTTTTGTACGGTGATTCCCTGCTTTCGGATTATCTATGTGACTTATGTAAATAAAGAAAATTATTAGGAAAACAGACTACTTGCTAGCATTATCTAATTATCAAGTATTAGAGGTGGTGGTTTGCCGACATAGCAGCCTAAATATCTCACTATAATACATGAGAGAAGAGTAAAGTTCATGGATTTGAGTTCAGGTTAACATAATATTATTATTTTATTCTTGTTATAATGTAATGATATGATTATTTTTAGGAAAAAATTGTGAACATGTTAGCAGTTGTCTTTCTTTGATGTAATGGTTGAACATAAGATTTGACACAAATTTTGACATAAGTTTTATAACTTTATCTTCAAAACATATTTTGCAAAACCTTTTACTGATTAAATGTATGCCGAAAATATAGTTGATTTGAGATTGATTGTCATATATATGATTCAAAATCTTATATTTATATTCAATAATAATCTCAGATTCATGGATGAAGTAGTTGTTAATTTTGGATTGGTTTGATTTTTTGTATGCACGGCCTATATAAAAAAAACTATGTAATCCAATAGTGGATTTATCAAAATATGAGTAATAGATAAAGAAAGAAATACTACCCTCCAGCCTTGGCGATTTCGTTAATGGGAGGAGGAAGAACCTAGATAATGTGAAAGTAGGAAGTTAGGAACCCAGCCATACCTACATAAGCAATAGTCACAGAGTCCCAACTCATCACAGGCTCTAATGGATAGCTATATTCTTAGCTTATACAAATGACCCAGTCATAATTAAGGCAATGCTAATTTTCATAAAAATTTACCATTAGGGGTTCGTTTGGAGAAAAGAAGAAAAACAAAAGGAAAAAGAAATAAAGAAGGATCATTGGCGGTTAGATGTAGTTCAAGCCTACTTACCTAACATCGACTGCTAAGGTTTTAATAAGGTAATGCTAATATTCATATATTGTCAGCACGTGTTAATACAAGTTATATCAGTACCGTGCATTGAAGGTTGTATCCTGTACATTGGCCCAATATATTCCGTAACCTACTAATGCACGAGGTACAACCTCAAAAGCAACCAACTAATATAGTTTGAAATTTAAACAGACGAAAAGATAATTACTTGAAGGCTTACATCCAAAGTAAAATTCATACACAACTATTTAGAAGCCATAGGATGAGAGTTTTGCGTATGGGAGAGATTCTCTCCATTTATTGGACAGTCTAATGAAATTTGCACTGTTCACACAGAATATATAAGGTCTATAAACGGTTCAGATTTCGTTGGACCGTTTATTGCAATAAAGAGGTCTTTGCTTTTCAAACATTCTCGTAATTGGTTGTGTTATTGGCAAGAAATTTCTCTACAATGTTAGGTACCACTTAACCCAAGTAGACATTGGTGCACCATTTGAACATGTGTTACTTGGAAGACGTCCTTTCTTATGATAATTTCATCTTCCCAGGCAATGATTGAAGAATGAACAATAATAAAGTGATTCTTAACCTGATCGATGCCGTGAATCTCGCTTTAGAAAAACTCGGTTTCACTTCTGAAATATTCTTAGAAGTAAGTAGATGCAATTAAGTGAAATTTTAGATTTTTTTAATACCTTGATCTATTTAAGTTAATTAGGTGTTCATTGGCTTACTATGGAGTCTCTACGATGGTGTCTTGATGCTTTGGCATCAAATCCCTAAGAGTGTTAATGGGATAAAAAGGGGAAAAAAATGTTACTCGTATCAATTCTAGTTCTATAACAACTTATGTGATATATGAGATTATCTCAAATGATTTGGTATTTTTTTTTTTTTTTGAATAAATTAATGTTATATCATCAGTCACATGAGTTGATGCATCTAACATTACTCGATTCCAAAATTTATGTTGAAAGGCACCATCTGACCGAGGTTACAATATGGGATGATTTAATAACAATCAGATCTCTGGGCAGAGGGAGTACATTGAGTGCTCAAAATTGGTGGTCTACTGGTCTTGTATCTTAATTAGTCCTATTCTATGGTATAAAAAAATCTAGCTCAAATGCTTCACCGACACATCCAAATCATAGGCAATTTTTTGTGGTCATTCTATTTTTTTCCCTCTTACATTTACATTTTAATAATAAAAAAAATGGTAACAAGGAAAAAAATTAATACAATATATTTAAACCTACTTTACTAAAACTACCTCCTCTTCAAAGGGGAAGAACCGAAGAAGTGACATTAGGCCCATAGGCTACTAGCCCCTTTAACATTTACAACCAAAAAATAAGGCTACTAGTTCAATTATTGCATGAAAGCGACATCTTTGAATATTACTGGTAGACTCTTTTTTTTTTTTTTTTTTTTTTTCTTAAAAGAACGTGGCTATCGCAACTAGGGGTGCAAATCGGTCAGGGTAATTCCGGACCTAAAAGTTCATCTCCGAATCGGACTAATTTAAGCTTGGACTGGGATCGGATCGGACCGAATTTTTGGTTCGATCCGGTCTGGTCCGGTTCTCGGTTTTTGTTTTTTGTTTTTCTTTTGTAAAATCGCATTTCCGGCCAACTATTCCAATTAACTCCACTCTTTCCGGCAAAGTCGCAACAATCCTAACACAAGCAAAACATCCCAAACAACTAGAACACATCCCTAACACCAAAAAAAAAAAAAAAAAAAAAAAAAAAAAAGAAAAGAAAAAACAAACAAACAAAACAAAAAAACTGACAGAATTCTATATTCTATAATTTCACCCCCCCAAAAAAAAAAAAAAGAAAAAAAGTTAAAGATCAAACCAAGAGAGGCCGAGAGGGGGCCACATCAGATCTGAGAAAAAAAACCCAAAGATCAGACCATGTGGGTGTTGGATCTACATTAGATTTGAGGAAAAAAAAAAAAAAAAAAAAACAACTTCCCTAAGATCATATCAACATATCATGAAATTTTACCAAAAAAAAAAGGGAAAAAGACATACCAGATAACGATCACCGACAGGAGTGCAACTAGTTCACCGGCGACGGAAGAGAGATCACGGATTCGCTGTGCTACCATAAGAGGAGAAGTAAGAGGAGAGGTGAGGTGAGGTGAGGACCGCTAGTTCACCGGTGGCGGAATGGATGACAGAGACTTTGGCTTGGCGGTTTTGGACGGTGAGTTTGACAGTGACTCAGAGGCCCTTCCAATCTTTGGCGGTTTCTTTGGCGATGTCTTCATCGATTTTCTTTAGGGAGACATTGAGTGGACTGAGTTTAGGGGTCGAGTTGCCGACTGCCGAAGATGGGATGAGAGAGTGAGGGATAGGACTGCGACCGCCAATGATGAGATGATGAGGACTAGGATTGCTGGCGATGGGGACTGCTGGTGATGGGGATTTGGGGATGAGGGGGTGAGGCGATAAGGGTTGAACAGCTCAAGGAGAAAGAATGGAAGATTGAAAGGCATTTTACGTAACGACCCGAAATGGGGACCGTTAGTTATATAGTAAGAAAATACATTTTAAATCCAATTTTGGTGAAGGTTTATTAATAATAGTTCTTTTGAAAATATTTTTAGAAAATCGGACATGGTCCCGTTTGTAAATAGGACATACCAGTTATCGACTAACCATAAAACCTGTAGAAAACACATTTATGATCATTTCCAGGCATCCACACAATATTCCAAATAAATAAATTAAAGGCTGCATCATAGCCACATGGGTCCCATTAAGTCTACTTTACTACGAATTAATTATTACAGGCCATGAATTAAAATTAATACATGCCTAGGCTTTTAGCCAAAATAAAAATATAATGATTTCTCTATATGAGTGCAAGCATGCTGATGTGCTTCCCAAAAACCAGGTCAAGCTTTATTTTGAAAATATGACCTGCAAGAAAAACTGTAGGGGTATGAGCTACACGCTCAGTAGGAAAACATTTTCCTGAAAATAATCCGAGGTTTCAAAACCATAGTATATATATATACTTTTGAAAGAATCTCTGCAAAACCATTATTAGTTTGCGATATAAATTTCCAGTAAATAAAACTGATACACTATAATGAAATTAATTGCGAAAGTTAAATCATTTAATACCCACACCCCTTTTTCCTTATCAAAGAGGTTATCAAAATCCTCATTTTACTAATGAATTATCCATCATTTTCAGATATCATATTACGGCCTTATAAGCCAATAATCATCATCCGCCATATTTGGCAATCCATAACATCAGTCTTTCAAACTGATAAATCCTCCCCAGGTCATGCGGGGCCCTTGTGCGTGGAAAATAAGAGGAAACACTATGGATCCTACTTGAACCCAGAAAGTAACCTTCAAAAGGAAACACTATGGATCTGTTTTGATCCAGAAAGTAACCTCATTTCGGGAACACTACGGTCGTTGGGTCCGGAAAGTACCCCTTATCATCACATCCATAACATCACCACTTGTCCATTCATTTATCAATTCCATAATTCTCACATAATCCGGAAAATTATATATAAATTTTCCAAAAACCACATATTAGGTTTGTGCTTTGAAAACCATATGAAATAATTCCATAAATCATGGTAATCATTTCCCGACCATTTTTCAAAATAATGGTTTCAAAATCTTTTATATAAAAATAACCCCCAATATTTTTACCACACAAAATAGTCCAATAGGTTTTAAAAACCAACCCATTAAACCCTTAAACATATAAGAGTTTCATAAATAATAAGAATATAATGAAAGGGGTTATGTAAATCAACCCATTATACCTCAAATCATGTGAGGGTTTGAAATATAACATGCATATAGCCAAATAAGGCATAATACAAAACCCTAGCTTTTCTAAAATTTATCAAAACCCATACAATATGCCCACATGCATGATATTTATACCAAGAATGCTAAATACATGTATTTTTACATGATTTAAACCCAAAACCCCCATGCATCAATGGTTTAAGATGAGAAAATGCCCCTACGTCAAAAATAGAGTGAATAAATGCAAATTCACAACTATACATGCCTGGATCAGGCCAAAATACGCTAGATCCGGGCTCGCCGGCGTCAGATCGGAGCTGCCGTGTTCCGGCCAGCCGCCATCGAGCTTCCGCCCCCTTCTCCTTCTCTTCCTCTCTTTCTTTCTCTCTATCGGCTGAGAAATGGGTGAGAACCCTCTAGAATCCAGGTTTTAAAGGAAGAATAAATGAAGGGTAAAATGGTATTTTCATCCCATAAAAATCTAGCCCTTAAGCTGAAATTCGTGCGTTATGGTCGACCAAACAGGAAGTAGTCGACCAAAACTCCCCAAGTGAACAGTACCGTGACATTCTGTCTGCAATATAGTCGACCAAAACAACCTACAGTCGACCAAATCACTCAAGATGCACAAAAAGAGGTATATGCCTCCCCAAAAGCATACTTCAACACATCCTAACCCAAAATTCTCATGAATCAAGCCTTCGGTCCTCACATTTTAGGTTTTTGATTATTTTTTTTTTTGGCTTATATCTATCAATTATATTATATTATATATATATATTATCGGTTCTCGGTCTAGTTCGGGACTGAAACCCTCTAAACCGTGGATCGGATTGAAATTTTTGGTTTTTGAAAAATTGCCCCAAGAACCGGACCGAACACTGTTTAGCCCAGACTGGATCGGACCAAATTACTCGGAATGGTTCGGTCTTTGGAATTACCCGAACCATTTTGCACCCCTAATCACAACCTCTCAACTTTATTTGTAAATTTTTTTTTTATATATTTTTTAAAGATTTTATAAAAGATATAAAAGGTTTTTATAAAAACTGGCGTGGTCTACTAAAAAAATATTATTTTGAATAATTTTGTAGAATTTTTTTTTTTCAAAATGTGTCATTTAAGATGAATTTTTTGGCCATTTATAGTCTCTACTTCATTTGTACATAAATAAAAATTATAAATGACCAAAAAGTTCAATTAAATGATAGATTTTGGAAAAATTTTATTATAGAAAGTATTCAAAATGATATTTTTTAATGGATATCACAGCGAATGCTCATGAAAACCTTTTTTATTTTCATAAAACCTTTAAAAACTTAAAATCACTGAGGTGCATGTGCAAATAAAGTTGAAGGGTGGCAATAGCCACCCTCTTCTTTCAAAAATGAGGAGGCCGCGCTCTTACCAAGATGAGATTCACATGCAATCAAAATACTTTCTTTGTACCATCAAACCAAAAAAATAAAATAAAATAAAAAAATACATTTTTTATTTCATTAATTTTATATAATCACCTCTTAATAAAAACATGTACATGTTAAGGAGGATTATTTATGATCTCCTTCGGGCCAAGTCACTCCTATATACTTATTATCTAATTACAATTGTCCGGTACATATGAGATAGAGGGACTATATGGGCTTAGGAATTAATCAGGTACATAAATATTTTGAAACCTTCTTATTTCCCAAAAGCAAAACACAAAATAATAAGATTTACTATAGTAATATGCTTCCTTTTTCCATTGTGTCTAATAAAGTAGTGAGAAGGGCACTGAAATAAAAAGTGGGTTGTCCATATTTTCTTGGGGTTGTTTCCAGGTAGTTTCCATTGGCTCAACTACAGCAACCAAGGTTGTTTATGGAAGTATCCAAAGAGCATCCCTAGGATTTATTTATTTATTTTTATTATAGAGAGAAGCCTTAATACTTTTTTTTTTAAACTTCAAGACTCTTTATCAGACTCCATAAAATAGGGACTTTTTATCTAGCTCCCTGAAATAGGGAGCTTCCTAAAACTCTAAAAGTCTCATGTTTAGATTTTTCATATTTTAATTAGGGTTCTTTTAAAGACACATATTAAGTTATAATTAATGTCTTAATTATTGCATAGAAATAATAAAAATACATTGTAAATAATGAAAGTTACACTCAAAAAAATGTGAAAATGTTTGAAAAATTATGAAAACACATCTTTTCATTCAATGATTAACTAATTAATTCCAACTTAACATGTGCCCTTAAGCCACATGTTAAGAAAACCCTTTAAATTAAAACATATACTACTTTTTTAAAGTCTTGTAATGAATAGCAAAAAAATAAGGAGCCTCGCGTAGTCCTCATTTGAATAGGAAACACTTTCTTTACAAAGTGTACCTTTTCTCTCTCAAGTATTATTTAAATGGAGAATCCTTTTGAAGAAGCTAAGTCAAGAATCATTTAAATCGAGAATCCTCTCTAAAGTATCATTTTATCTTTGGCGCCTATATGATACTACGATATTGACTTGTAAAAAGGTGATCCAAGGGTCGTCCATCATTTTTTTTATATGTTAAAGAGATAAGAAATATTCTCAAGAAGTTCAGTGTGTGAAATTTGAATTTTATGTTTTCTGATCCATCATTATAAGCGAAAATTTTGAACATTTTAAAACATTCCTTACTTGTCTGTGTTACTGTAAATTAGTTTGTTGAAAAGAAAAAAATTATAGGATTTTTAACAATAGCTCCATAGACAAATTCATTAACCTTATAGCCTCTTTTGACACCAAACTGACCGAATTACCCTTCTCTCATAAAAATATCATTTGTTTTATTTTCGTCTCTTTACTAATGATATTTCCATCTCCGTTGATTAACAGATATATCTTTTTGAGTTTTGGCCGCAACCACTCGATTCAATGAATTGACTCAATTCTCATAACGTCTAACTTTTGTTCCCATTCCCAAATCTTTGATAAAAACCATTATCCACTTTTTCACTCTTTGCATCCAAAAAGAAAAAATAAAAAGAAAAAAAGAAATCTCATTTTTATGTAAAAAAAAGTAACATGTTATTATAATATCTCCATACCTAAGGAAAAAAAAAAAAAACTCATTTTTATGTAAAAAACCAATAACATATTACTATTTAACAGTATAACAAAATTGCATGTACTCCCTCCGTCTCACAAAGATAAGCTATATATGTTCTTTTTTTTGTCCCAAAATGTTTGTCCATTTTGAAAAGACAAATCATAATTTTTTGAACTTCCTCTACTGCCCTTTATTATTTTAATAATTACTTTTAACGCAAAACCTAATAAAAAGTAAAGAGGGTAATTTTGGAAAAATAGAGATTAATAAATGATAAGTCAACGAAATGATGTTTTTTCTTAAACTGTGTGTTTTGTCAAGCGTGACCTATCTTTGTAGGACGAAGGGAGTAACATTTTATTATTTGACAATATAATTTCCGTGAATAATTTTTTTTTCTTCAGAATTACTTAATAGGTATTGTTTCGAAGATCGCAACAAGCAGATTTCAAAAATACAAGTTTTATAAAAAACGTATTTATACTTTGTAAGTTATAAACTTCTAAAAATTAGAAAATTAAAAAATAAGTAGTTAGTTACATAAGGTGCACAACAAAAAAGGAAGTGTTTTGGGTTGGAGCCCTTGTGGATGCAGCAAACTTTCTTGAAAGAGGTCCCACTTTGGCGCCTAACAGTATCTTGGAGGATTAGTCCTCGGCGAAGCCTTGGGGATACCTTAGGAAACTAACAACAAAAAAAAAAAAAGGTAATACCTCCTACAAGCAAAAAAATGTAAATTAAGATTTTTCAAAGAAAAATATAGAGTTACTTCAAATAATAATACTTGGATGTGTACGTGTAAAGGGGTTAAAGAATCTTTTGATAGAATTATTATTAAAATCATTCTTCTAAATGAGATTATTGCCAAGTTTCCTAAAATTTATTCATAAAGTTCTCCCTTTATTATTAATTGACCGTCCCCTTTAAAAAAAAAAAAAATGCAATTTTTTAGGAAACCCTATTAAATGCTTTTACATCAATATATGTATTTTAACATTCCAATTTTACCCTCAAATGTACAAAAATTGAGAAAAGAGAGAATACCCTTTGGCTGTGAGGGTTTGTGGTTCCGCTCTCTTAAACACGTATATACACTCCAATTAGCTTTTGATTTAAGCTTATTAATTGGGATGTGCTTGCTGTAGAGTTGAAAATGTCCGTATGGCTTCTTCTGGCTTTATTTGTACCTTTGATTTTTGGAATATACTTATCAAAATAAATAAATAAATAATTTGTGGAGTGGAGTATATGAACGTGGCATTAAGAACTAGTTAAAAGCTAATCTGTGGTTAAAAAAATGAAAGGCCATCAAACTCGGTCCGGGAAAATGGCAATATAGGCTCCGAACTAAACTCATTTATCTTGGAAAAGACCATTACCACCACTTTTAAAACTGTTATCGCTGCCACCCTTATCTTTGGTTTTATTTTCAAACCATTCTGTTCGCCTTTGTAATAATGATTATTTCTATGTAATGATTATATCAATCTATAGCGTAATGATTATAGCTTTACTTTTTTGAATAGCATACGTTATTTCTCTCAAACTAATTTATGTTTTTAATCTTGTTCATGACTAAATAACTGGTCTAATTGAATTGATAATACATGTGGAAGAGCTGGTGGGCTAAGAAGGCTATCTAGCTAATGTTGGTGGAACAAAGTCAGACAATGAAAATGACTACTGGAACTCGCTCAATGATGTGGAACTACACAATATCGAGAACATAATGGAAGGATAGGGCCAATCAGGCAAAATCCAGATTTTCTGCAAAGATATAGATACATATAAAGAATACGTCCAAGTTTCAAAAAGTAAAAGACATTACGCGGAAAAATCATTCATGAAGTTTGATTATCTTCCAAAAGAAGACGAGAAATTTTGAAAAAACAATGTTAGGAAGATCATGTAAAGGAACGAAGAACTTGATCTCAAATATCAAAAAGTAAATAGCATTTATAGCATTGTAAATATGGTGAGGATATACCAAACGTGAAGGAAAGAAGAACTTGACCTCAAATATCAAAAAATAAATAGCATTTATAGCATTGTAAATGTGGTGGTTGAGGATATACATGGTGGTTGAGTACATTGGTATATCCTCAACCACCATATTTACAATGCCATAAATGCTATTTACTTTTTGATATTTGAGGTCAGGCTCTTGCTTCCTTCACGTGATGTTTTTGACATTGTTTATAAGCATTTTCAAAAGTTCTCTTGTTTTTTTTTTTGGAGAACAGTCAAACTTCATGAATGCTTTTGCTTCATAATGTTTTTTACTTTTTGAAACTTGAACGTGTTCTTTATAGGTGTCCATCTTTGCAAAAATCTAGATCTTGCTTGTTTGGCCCCTAGAAGTACTACTTGTACCCTCAATGCTATTATCACTTGATAGACCGAATTTTCTACCTTCTATTTCCTTTTCTAAGCTTTCTTATTTAATATAAACATAAATTAGTTACGGGAGAAATAACATATGCTATTCAACAACCAACATTCAACAAAGTAAAACTACTATTATTATGCTAACATCATTACTCTATAGACATATGTATAATCATTAAAACTATATAGGTCGAGAACGGTTTGAATAAAAAACCAAGGATAAGAGTAGCAATAACAGTTTTAAAAGAGGTGGAAATTGTCTTTTCCATGCTAAACGAGTTTAGTTCGGGCGTATATATATTGCCATTTTCCTGGACCAAGTTGCAGTCTAACTATCAGGCCTTTATTTGATGTTCCACCTTTTTCTTTTCTTTTCTTTAACAAAAATAAAAAAAATAAAAATTTAACCAAAAGCTAAATATAAAAACAGGAAAGCAACATTGCTTTACAGACATAAAATGGGATTGGATCTCCAAAAGGAAGCACTCAACTTGCAGTGCTGAGTAAATGGCACATTTAAGCCCAATCCGGTACATACGTTCCAATTTTGACTCCACGTCATCAATCCAAAGCCTTCTCTTCTGGTTCTCAGAGTCTCCACTATTCCCAGCATACCCGCAGCTGCTTAGTTCTTTCCCCCTTTTAATCTGCTCCTCTATGTAGTAGTATTTAACTATTTATCACTCTCTCTACATCCTTAATCTGCACACCAACATCTACCATTATCTTCAGTTTGGCCCAATGGGCTCGGCACTGTGTGAAGAAATGAACAATTGATCAAATCGTTGATCCACATCTGACGGGTAAAATTGCGTCCGATTGTTTGAGGGTGTTCACTGTGATAGCTGATAAATGTATTCGTGATAGAAGAAATGGTGTGGAGCCTTGAGTTCGCATTGGAGTTGCAGGAGAGTGCTGATGCTGCGAAGGAGGGTATCGTGATCGGTGGGGCTCAAAGGGAGATGGTTTATGAGGGGCTGTTGTCATGTCGGGGTAGAAATCAGATGGGTCTAAGACCACCAAATGTGGATTATGTGGTCCATTCATGTCCAGAATTTTGGACAAAAAGATTATAGCGGCGACGCAAAGATTACAATCCATGCAAAGGAATAAATAAATAAAGGAAAAATGTCTACTGCTAACTCCGTAACATTGATGCAATTTGAACTTCTTTAGGAGGAATTTTTACAATCCACGTAAAGATTGCTTATAAATATCTCTTAGATGGATACAAACAAAAATGGAAAATACTAATTCATCTATCTTTATCACCCATCTTATACCTCAAAAGCATATAAATACGTAAAAGCAATTATGTGGGTCTTAGCATAGAACAAAAAAAAAAAAAAAAACAAAAAAAAAACCTGTCGCACATGGACGAGTGGAAGAATATGGATGAAATAGCATTACATACCCAACGAGAAAATGCCAGTCCATTACCACTCCAATCATTCTCTCCATTTAAATGATGACAGCATACTATCTCATGACAATTTACAAAAACACCATCAGCGTCTTCCAGTATATCAATTCCCTTGTACGTATCATTCCCAGGATCAATGCATAACTTTTTCTTGAATCAACAACAACAACCAAATAAATAAATAAATGTCATGAAGAATTTTTTTATAAGATAATGCAATTTAAGGATAAATCTATTTTTAATATCTACCAATATTTTAATCATGTGGGTCTTATATTATTGTTTTTCTGCGAGTCTTTAATGGGTCCATTAAACCTGTCTTTGATGACTTGTATGATACTACATTGACCTTTATTTAGGCTCTTCATCACGTTATTTTTATTTTTATTTTTATTTTTTAGAATTTACAAATATTCTCAAGAAGTTCAAAATTTCATATTTGAATCTAATGTACCTTAATCCCTTATTATATATAAGGGAAGATTTCGGACTTGTTTAAACTATCTTATCGATCTGTTTGAAGGGTAGACGGACCACAGATGAATGGAAAGAAATATGTATGTCGCTAAGACTATCAATTCAAACAGCTAGTGTTATCTCTGCTCAATGAGCAGAGGATCGACCAAGCTAGGGCAAGGCAATCTCTGCATAACAAAAGATTGTTTTGTGATTTAACTAGGCCATAGTTCGATCAATCCTACTTATACATTGCACTCTACATTTAGGGATGGTATAGAGTCGCTTTCCTCTTAAATATTTGACTAGCAGGCATATATAGAGCCAGCATTTTTATTTATTTATTTATTTATTTTTTGGTAGGAATCTTATAGGATTTTTCATATTCTACAAGTTTCGATGAGCCAACGGCTCCTTATTTTTTTATTCATTTACAAACCGAACGATCGTGTGGCCATAAAAAGCCCTACTAGATCCCTTGAAGGAAAAAACCTACATAAGATTCAAATTCAAGGAAAAAAAAAAAACCCAAATTTTGTACCGAGTTGTAGTCTTTTAACCAATCCTAAATAGTTTCGTTTTTGAATACCTTTTCCTAATTTTTCCTTTTAGAATTAGTATTCTTTTTCACTATGGAATAAAAAACACTAATCAATCAGAGATTCACAGGTATATGAACCATAGCAATAAAAGTGATGAGGGGGAAAATTCGGCTCAATATAAGAATGACACATATACTCAAGAGAGTCAACCAAGAACCCTCATAGAAGGATATAATCCTAGAATAAAGGAATTACATCTGGATTGATGTTATCATTCACTTATCATGTCCTACTAACTAACATCCTAATTTGACTAGGAGAATGACACCCACTACAAATAGGGGGCTCCATATCACACAAAGTATGTACAATTCACCTCTTACGTTCCATGCTTATCTAATATTATTTGACTTAAGCATCGGAGGGTCTTCTGCCGGCCACCCACCGGTCGCCTACTCCTTATTTTGTATATACACATGAGTTATTTTGTAGATATACACGAGGATGTCATCAACAATTTGTCTTTTGGGTTCCTCCTCTGCATGGGTGGATGAAATTTAATGTGGATGGATCCTCTCTTGGTAAGCTTGGTGCAGCAGCTATTGGTGGGGTGTTGAGAGATGATGGGGTTGTTTTAAATGCATTTTTTCAGAACCAATAGGTGTAGCTGATTTTAATGTGGTAGAATTTTTGGCAATACGTAAAGCTTTGAGAATTTTTGTTGATTTAGAGTGGGCTGGTTCGTCAAAGCTTATAGTGGAAAGTGATTCTGCGGTAGCAGTAGCTTGGGTGCTTGGGAAGGAGTCCATTCCTTGGAAGTTAAGGTTTGTCTACAACGAAATCAAATTCCTTTTATCTTGCACCATTGGAGTTTCTTTGATTAATATCTTTAGAGAACGAAATACGGTGGTTGATCAATTAGCAAAAGCGGGTATTGCTAGATCCATCCCACTCATTGCATGGCTTTGAAATGTGTGTTGTTGTCATTTGAGTTGTTTGTTGCCGTGGAGTTTTTGGTTATTTTGTGCTAGCAGTCATTTCGTCAAAGCTTATGATTATGTTGTATTTTTGGTGGTTGGGTGAAGTAGCTGTTTCTTGTTTTTACACTGTTGGGGTTTTGGGTTGGTTGTGAGTTTATTTCTTTATGTAACTCTCTCTTCTTAGCTCCTTATTGAGAAGTGATCATTTAATAAATATATAGTTTTTCTTTCCCGATAAAAAAAAAAAAAACAATTTGACGCCGTGTGTAGGAAAAGATCAAAAAGCTTATTCCATTCTTTATAATATCAAATCACGGTGAATGATCGCACAATGGCCGGCCACTCACCTTGCTGCCAACTGTGCATTCAACGTGCACCCTCCAAAAAATTCATTTTGCCTATTTTCTTTAATCCGGCCATCACTAATCAACATGATGGCAGCGATTTCAAGAAGATGGTCACGCCTTTGATTCTTTGGAGTCCACATGCGTTTTTCCTTCCCATATATCAAGAACAGGTCTCATAGGACTTTGATTCTTTGAAGACGGTCACGCCTCATTTCAAGAACACAAGAAGGCTAATCTGGATCTCATATACCGGGACAAGTGTTATATTTATTTTGATATATCTAATCTAATCCATAAAACTCTTTACTGCTGATTGCTGAAGCATGGTCCCACCTTTGACACCGTACAAACTTAATTATCAAGGCATACCCACGGCGGTTCCTGACTTTCTACAATTGCTTCGTTCCTCTTGACATACTCATGTTATAGCACCTCATGCAATCACGACTACCTCCACGCGTGATTTGTCATGATCGACACAGGTACACTCGTTCCTTCCTTATACAATTCATTTTATTTTTTTTTTTTTGAATTAGAATATTACATGGATTATACGAATTACAAGGGATCACGCATCAACTGTCCTCAACATTTATTGATTAATTCTCAAGGACCTACTAGAATATCAATTGTCCTCAACATTTATTTAGTAGTTTTAATACTGATCATTGGCACCCACCCCCCCTACCCCCTTCTTTTTTTCTATACTCAATTCTAGCAATTATTGGGTCACATTTAAGTACTTCGCCATTTGATTCATTCTAGACTCACATACTATCTATGAAATAAAATAAAATAGTGGTTTGTGCTCTAGCAATCTAGCAAGCAGGGCCAGACATGCACCTGATCCACTTTGAACTCATTTTGTGCTTATCTTTCATGGAAATCCATGGAGTACACATTTAAACCCCACAAGTTGGTAATCTTTTATTGGTGATCTCATTGCATGCATCTGCCTCACCCGGATAGACCCACTATTAATGTTTGCTACATCGGGTATGGTATTCATGATTTCTTGTAATATCAAAACTCTCATATATATCGCTTCAGTCTACATGGACTCCATTTGAGGTTAACGTATGAGCAATCATACTTGCTAGCCTAGCACATTTTGTTGATATGTACATTTGTTCATCACTTTTTACGTCTTTGCATGATAAACAATTGTGAACGTACACATTTCATTTTGGACTCAAACCTCCTAATTTCATCACATACGTTCATGTTCATTGGTGCTTTCAATACCCATTTTCATGGGGTATATTATTCATCTTTTTATATCATGAAATCTTATAACGAATTGTCATATTGCTATGTTGGTATATTTCACCTCAATACGTAAGGCTTAGTTGCAATAATTCCCGACACAGTAGAATCGAGTTAAAAGGCATTACCACCCAAAATTGGGTTTGTTATACTTTATATACATATAACAGCAAGTCGTCATTTTCCCCCTTTGTGGTTAGGGATCGTACTGATACTGAGTTATCTTATTTGAAGTCATGATACACACATAATGACCCTAACTTTCAAAGTCGGTCACATTACATATGTGGATGCTCAATTACAGCTCGCCTGAGGTGAGCAACTCTATGAATATTCATATGAATTATTCTATACTACATGCAACAATTAGTTATATTACCTGTCATTGGTTTATAATGCCAACGTTGGCTAAACTCCTTTATAAAGTTCATTCTTATATGTTGATGAAAACTAGTCAGCAGCTTGGACCACTGGCCTACTTGATAGCTAGGTTGCAGCTTGGCCTTCAATTATCAATTATCTTGTAGGTCTTGCATGTTCAACTCTTTTATGAACCAATTCTTTAGATTGGCCAAGTAACTCGACCAAAGAGCCTAAACAGCCCAGCAATAACACAGTTAGCTTGCCTAGTGGCTCCTCCAATTGAAATTGCAACTATTTAGCTCAATCACAAATTATTGGCACCTCCTTAACTCAAGTACTGTTACTCAACATAAGCTCTTCAGCTCAAGTTTCAATCAACTGCAAATCTCCAAGTCAAGGCCGGCTTCGCCCATTTGGCTTATTCATCAATGGTTTAATCCAGATCTCCAAGCCCTCACAAGTTGAGGCATCTTCATGCCCTCACAAGCTGAGGCATCTCCAAGCCCTCACTTGCTAAGGCATTTTTGAGCTCAAAAAATAGGAAAAACTCCTAAGCCTTCAGTTATCTCCAAAAAGCCTTGGTCCACTCTAGGCACTCGCTCGGCAGTTGAAAAAATCCTCGACTGAGGAAAAAGCCTTGACCCACTCCAGGCACTCACTTGAGTGAATAGAAACTCTTTAGGTGAGGAAAAAAGCCTTGACTCGCTCCAAGCACTCACCCGGCGGCTGAATAAATCCCCGGCTGAGGGAAAAGCCTTGACCCACTCCAGGCACTCACCCGGCGGCTGAATAAATCCTCGACTAAGGGAAAAACCTTGGCCCGCTCCAGGCACCCACCTGGGTGAATAGAAACTCCCCAAATGGGGAAAAAAACCCTGGCCCACTCCAGGCACTCACCCAATTGAATAAAGCATCGACTACGAAAAGACCCTAACTCGCAACTAGGCATTCATCTGGCAAGCAAAGTGCTAAGCCTATGAGCAAACTCTTTGACATCTCCAAGAACTTTGTAGTCTCTCCAAAGGCAAGTCTCACTTTCATCCAATGACACGTTAACAAAAAAAGACCAACTCAGATAAATTACTCCTTTCACCCAAGACAATAAGCTTGGACTTAGGAGTGGGGAGTTATTGATGTGGGGGAAAATTTGGCCTAATATAAGAATGACACATGTACTCAAGAGAGTCAACCAAAAACCCTCATAGAGGGATATTATCCTAGAATAAAGGAATTACATCCCTAAAAGGGATTGATGTTATCATTCACTAATCATGTCCTACTAAGACTCTAGCCTCCTAATTTGACTAGGACAATGACACCCACTACAAATAGGGGGCTCCATACCACACAAGATAGGTATAATTCACCTCCTATATTCCATGCTTATCTAATATTATCTAACTTTATTTGCAAATACACATGAGGAGCACGTGAAGACTATGTTGCAATATTGATTGTGACGATTTTTTGTCATAAACAATAAGGAGTCATGAAGGAGGTAATTTCAATTTTACAGTTTGTGGTAAAACCAAACATCCAAATTTCGCACAATTTGAACCTTAAACTTTTTTTCCTTTATATTTTTTATTTTTCCCCCCAAACTGAAAGGAAACAAAGTAAATTGCTAGATGAATACAGTGTAAATTACAATACATTCCTTTGAACTGGGCCTTGGCCAGTAAAGATTAGTAAAGTTACTAGATGAAGACAAGAAGACTTAAAACCAGGTCTATGCGGTACAATCACATGCAAACTTTACCAGTAGACTAGAATTGCCGATGAACTCCATCCAATTTTAGATATGGCAAACCCTCTCTTCTTTGTTTGTTTTTTTTTTTTGGGGTTGTTTTAGACAGAATATCAAAATCAATTTGCAGGGAGAGAGAGAGAGAGAGAGAACAAACTCAATTAAAGGCAAGGATAGCCTTTCACCTATCGGGCGGTGCTAAGGTCAGTCGATTTGACCGTTGCTTATGGGCTTTCACCATATTACGTTGACACCTGTATTCCACTATTAACAATACACAAAGCAACCGGTTATTCCCGGTTTTATAATATAAAATGTTACAGGTTAATCAGACAACTTGGAGTATATTAAAATAATCATTTTTTCAAAAAAAGTAAAAGTTTGTAGTCAAAAGAGAAAGAGACGTTCAGCCAGCAAATAGGAAACTGAAGTTATGGAGGTGAAGAGAAATGGAGAGAGAAATCTAACCGAAGTAAAAAATTAAGGCAGAGAGGAAAGTTTTTGAAGCTATTTTACACCATATTCATTAACCTTTAAAGGTATTCTACCTCTCTGTATATTCTTTTATTTCTTCTCCCAAACTTTATTAGGGTTTTCTTTTATAAAAAAATAAGAAATAAGATCAGTGATTCTTCTTTTATTTCATCTTTACTAATTATCTTTGGCTTCTGTTAATGTGAAAAATGAAAACTATAAAGGGATTAAAGAAACTAGATTAAAACCCTAGATTAAAAAAAGAAAAAAAATCTTCAAAAAGGAAGGGGCTTTCTTCTTTTTTTATTTTTTTGGGATAAGGAAGAGGAGATGGAAGGGTAAACAGGTGATAAAATCGTTGGAGATCCGAACTGGACTAGTTGCCGGACGACGGAGAAGTAAAAGAAAACTTTTATATTCCCCTCCCCCCCCCAACAAAAACGTGTGTATGAAAAGAATGAGTCTTTCCAAGACCACCATTCCGTAGGAATTTTTTTTTCATTTTTATTTTGTCATATAAATGTTTGAATTTATTTATTTGAAATATTTAGAACCACTGATAGTTAATGGTTGTTTCAATTTAGATTCCATAGGTAAATGAATTAATTATGAAATTTTAACTTATGATAATGTGGCGGATTTTTATATATACTTGTTTTATTTCTCTATTTTAGGTGACCATGGGGCTAAATATTGATTTAAATTTTGATAACTGTGAAGAGGACATTACTTCCTATGTGGGTGAAAATATGATGGGTGGTGAAGAACATGTTGACAAAGGGGATTGTGGGATTAAAGATAGTGCTAATGATTTAGGAATGGGCTTAACTAGTAAGGATGACCAAAATTTGGAGCCTTATAATGGTATGGAGTTTGATTCACATGAAGAGGCATATTCATTTTACTTGAAGTATGCCAAGTTTTTAGGATTTGCTGTCTCAAGGAAAGCAAGAAAGCTAGTCGTCGATCAAAGATATCCGAGAAATTAATTGATGCTAAGTTTTCTTGTACAAGGTATGGGACGAAGCGAGAATCTAATGCTATTAATCCACGACCTTGCTTGAAGATCAACTGTCAGGCAACCTTGCATGTGAAAAGAAGGCAAGATTGTGGAAAATGGTTTGTTCAGAATTTTATCAAAGAACATAATCATGAACTTTTTCCAAATGAAGCACATTATTTTCCATGCCATAGGAAAATTACCTCAATTGACAAGCACAACATTGACACCTTACATGCTGTTAGGGTGGGACAACTAAGATTTTTGCAGCAATGGCCAAACAACGTGGTGGATATCAAAATGTTGGTTTTTTACAAAAAGACATTAGAAATCATCTTGATAAAGAACGGCGTTTGGCACTAGAATCAGGGGATGCTAAAGCAATGCTTGAGCATTTTATGCTTATGCAAGAAGAGAATCCAAATTTCTTTTATGCGATAGATTTAGATGAAGAACAATGTTTGAAAAATGTATTTTGGGTTGATGCAAAAGGTCGAGAAAACTACAAGAATTTTGGAGATGTTGTTTCATTAATTTGATACGACATATATCACAAACAAATATAAAATGCATTTTGCTCTTTTTATTGGAATAAATAATCATTTTCAGTCCACATTGCTTGAATGTGCATTGCTTGCAGACGAGACCACATCAACATTTCTTTGGTTCATGCAGACCTAGATTAGAGCAATGGGTGGAAGAGCTCCAGCGGCTATACTAACTGATCAATACAAAGCCATGAAAGTAGCCATTAAGATATATGATGGTATTTCCGAATGCACGACATCGCTTTTGTTTCTGCCATATATTGAGTAAGATCCCTGAAAAGCTTGGTAATGTATTGAAGAAACATGAAAATTTTATGGGAGTATTTAATAAATGCATCTACAATTCATGGACAGAGGAGGACTTTGAGAAAAGATGGTGGAATATGGTTGAAATATTTGAGCTTGATGGGAATAAATGGGTTGAGTCTTTGTTTGAAGATCGGAAGCAATGGGTGCCTACTTATATGAGGGATACATTTTTTGCTGGAATGTACACAACTCAAAGGTCAAAAAGTATAAACTCTTTTTTTGATAAATATGTAAATAGGAAGACTACATTGCAAGAATTCGTTGAACAATATAAAGTTGCTTTACTAGATAGACAAGAAGAGAAAGCCCATGCAGATTTTAATACCTGGCACAAGAAACCTGCTGTAAAATCTTCTTCGCCTTTTGAAAAGCAAATGTCAATCGTCTACACGCATGAAGTTTTTAAGAAGTTTCAAATTGAGGTTTTGGGAGCATGTGGGTGTTATCCTCAGAAAGAAAAGGAAGATGGGATGATAATAACTTTAAAAGTTCAAGACTTTGAAAAGAAAGAAGATTTCAAAGTAGTGTGGGATGCAACAAAGGAAGAGGTTTGTTGTTTATGTCACTGTTTTGAATACAATGGGTTTCTTTGTAGGCATGCAATGGCTGTACTCCAATCACTTGGTTTTTTCGACATCCCATCTCATTACATATTAAAGAGATGGACCAAAGATGCAAAACGTAGACATACCATAAGACATATTTCAATAGGAGTTCAATCCACAGAGCAGCATTTTAATGACTTGCTAGGAATGGCAACCAAGTTGATTGAGGAGGGGTTACTATCTCATGAGAGCTTCAACATTGCAAATCACATTAGAGGAAGCCTTGAAACAATGTACAATTGCAAATCATTCTCTTAAGGGCCCTAAGAAACCAACATGTGGACCATGTGATTTCTATGATGTTGGTAAAGAGAATGTTGATAGTAATATGTTGTGTGATATCACGGTGCTCGACCCTAAGGTGTCAAAGACAAAAGGAGCTCCTAAAAGAATGAAGCGTGGAATTGAACAGGGGAATAAGAAAAAAAATAACAACAAACCAAGAAATGTAAGTTTAGAATTATGGTTGTCATATATCATATATGTTTATATTCTTTGTGATATTTTTTTTCCTTGCTAGCGAACTACTTATGAAGTATACCTCCCCAATGTCTTGTAGGTTCAATCAAGGTTAGAAGTTCCCAATTGTGGGATGGAAAAATCCTTGGAAATTGTGGTTCGTTTCTTTTAACCGGTCTTAAAGCCGCATTTTTTCAACTTTTAAAAAAAATGTTATGCTATATTATACTTCCAGTAAAATTAAGAAGTCATCTAATGTGGTTCTTTATCTTATAGGGAAATGCAAATTCAAGGATTTTAACTTTTGATAATCTTCATGATACTCCTGGGTGCTTGCAAGATAGGGTACCATAGTTTACTATACTTATTTTTGCTTTGGGTTTAATTACTATATATCTACTAAAAATATTGTTATGCTATACTATACTTCCATTAAAATTAAGAACTCCTCTAATGTGGTTTCTTTATCTTGTAGGGAAATGCAAATTCAAGGGATATGACTTTTGATAATTTTCACAACACTTCAGGGTGCATGCTTGCAAGACAGGGTACCATAATTCACTATATTTATTTTAGCTTTGAGTTTAATTACTATCTACTAGAAAAATTGACAAATATATATATGTATGTATATATATATATATGTTTTTTGTTTCTTGTTTTGTTTTTGTTTTTGTTTTGTTTTGTTTTTTGTTTGTTTGTTTGTTTGTTTGTGTCTTTTTTTTTTTTTTTAGGTGTGCAACTTTTAGAGTGACAACACTGCAACAATTGACTTTTTGGTTCCTGATGAGAAAGAGACACATGGCCAATGAAAGAGAGTTTTTTTGCTCAAGTAGCTCTCATTTTGTAAAGGGTTGAATGTAAAGTTGATTTTAATCTTTTTGGATGCTGTGAAATATATTACATACTAGAATGGACCCGCGCGATGCGCGGGAGCCAAACAATAACTTCATTTAAATACTTATATAAGTACCAAAAATGTTATTATTTTCTCTCAACCTAGTTAAATAGGATTATTAAGAAATAGAGATTTAACAATCAATGTGAAAAAAAAAAAAATGATTAAAGTTAAGTAATCAGGTTTTTAATTTTTCCAAACAACCCTTTAGTATTGATTTTATAGTCAAGATTATTCTTGAGAGGGAAGGTTGTACAATGGGAAGGGAAGCAAAAAAAATAAAAATTAAAGAAAGAAAAGAAAAGAAGGGATAAGTGAAAAGAAGAAGGAGAGGAAGGCTGTACGGGAGAAGAAAAAAAAATGTAATAGATAGATAAGGCATTTTACTATCCACTATTCACAGAACATTTTGTAAGAGCTTTTATTATTCATATACTATTCATGCCATAATTTGTGAGAGTTTTTACTGTTCATCCACTATTCATGTCACGTTGATAGTCAGTTTGTAGCAAGTTGACTATCAATTTTTCAGTTTTTCATTGTGATGAATCATATCATGTTGATAGTCAGTTTGTCGCAAGTTGACTATCAATTTTTCAACTTTTCTAATTGATCAAAGAGCCATCCTCGAGGTTTGTGAAGCATATCACGTTGATAGTCAATTTGTAACAAATTGACAATCAATTTTTCAACTTTTTCTCCCATGGATCAGGCACCCTTTTCTTCTTTGTTATTACGGAATTACCTTTTTGCCCTTCTCAATTCATCTCGTTAGCTTTTTTATTACTTGGCTTTTTGGTCTTTTGGGTGTAATAGAAAGACTGCTGACATCATCATGTGAGTCCAAAATGAATGAAAGGAGGGGAATTTAGAGGGAATGGTTATGCACTTGCCACATCACTTATTGCTGATGTCATCATAACTCTTAAATATAATATTTAATAGATGTACATTTTCACACAATTGTGAATAGGATTTTTGCCCACTAACTGGTTAAGTATTTACTCGACTATTTGTTAGAGAGAATCAAAACATATCTCTAACAAAATTTGATTATTCCTTGCATAATCTTAGTACAATTTTATATTTGGAGGCATCATATTTTGAGTTGCAACCCATGTCTCACCATTTTTCTAAGGGTTCAGGTTTGTCAAACCAATTTTTTCCTTTAAAAACGTGAGTTATACTTCTTTTTTTCATTAGTTTCCTTTAAGGTCCAAGGACTAAATAAATTATTTGGTACATGTGGAATAGGAGGATTGCACATACCTAAGGTATTAGTTAAGATCAAAGTTTTGGATACCCTTGTTAAAAATAAAAAATAAAATAAAAGATTAAAAATAAAATAAAAAAATAAAAATAAAAAAAAGAAAGAAAGAGGCAAAGTTCAACTTGTCCCCCAATTGTATAATGTAAATTGTATAATATATTGTTTGAAACAAAATAGAGGTAGAATAAGGGGAGAGAATATATAAAGAATAAAAATCAGGGAAGAAAAAAAGTGAGGAGAGAGTATGAAGTTGTTTGTTTAGTCTTATTGTGGGATGAGAGTACCTACTCTCTCTTATTTGTCTTCTAGTTATTTCAAGTCTAACTGGTTGCCTTTTGTACCGTTGATAGTGGAAGACAAGTGTCACCGCGCATGATATGGCGAAGGCCCGTAAGCTATGGTTAGAACGACTGACCGTAGCAGCGCCCTTCATCTGTCATCCACAAATTATGCAGGACTAATGGTATGGGATACCTAAAAGTTAGGTATCGTGCCAATTTTGACTACACTACATCAATCCAAAGACCTTTTTTTTTTTTTTTTTTTTAATTAATAAAGGGGAACATTATTAAATCATGGAAGTGCAAGGGAATGCAGCCGAATACAAAACAGAGATAAGATCAGCAAGCCCAGAGCAAATACATCAATCCAAAGACTTGAAACTTGAAAGTCTCCACAATTCCCTTCGTACCCAGCTGCTTGCCTCTTACCTCTGCTAACAATACACTGTTAATCTACCCCTCTATGTATAGTATTTACCAGTACTTTCTCGATCTAGTAGAATTTCGACTCTAATTATTTCCTAGCTTCCATGAGATAGCGCACCAACAACTACCATTATCTTCAGTCATGCTTTCCATTACTCTCTACCTCTCCTCCCTTCTTCCTCTCCTCCTCTCCCTTGTAGACTGTGCGCCGCCTTACACTCCTACGGAATATATCCTCCTCAATTGTGGCTCCTCTTCCAATGCCACCTCACCTGATGGCCGGAATTGGGAAAGTGATACTGTCTCAAAATTTTCTCCCTTTAATAGACAAAAAACATCCTCGTCCACAGCCTCTGAGCAAGACCCTTCCGTCACCCAAGTTCCCTACATGACAGCTCGTATTTCTCACTCCCTATTCACCTACATCTTCCCCGTCTCGCCCGGTCCAAAGTTTGTCCGTCTCTATTTCTACCCAGCTACGTATTCCGGTCTCGATAAATCAAAATTTTTCTTCTCCATCATCGCTAATAGACACACCCTCCTTAGCAACTTCAGTGCCTTTCTTACTGTTTCTGCGACAAATCCTCCAGCAGCATCCTTAGTAAAAGAATTCTGCATCAACGTACCGGACTACAAAGGACTCACCATAACCTTTTTTTCGTCTTCAAGGGCTTATGCCTTCATTAATGGTATTGAAATCGTTTCCATGCCCAATAATCTCTACATGCTGCATAAAGATAACCAGGTTCCCTTTATAAACTTCAACACTTTCTTCACTTTGGATGACACCACTGCTCTTGAAACTCTTTATCGATTAAACGTTGGCAGACAAGACGTATCCGTCAACGACGATACCGGCATGTTTCGGATCTGGCGCGATGATTCAAAGTATATATGGGGTGCGGGTTTTGGGGTAACCTACTGTTCACACTAAAAACTGTATTCTGAGGCCGATGGATTTTTGCGGGCATACCAGGGCCAAGTTTAGCCCGAAGTTGTGCGTACACAACCCCTTACGATTTGGGAATGGATTGTTAGGTGATTGCGAAAGGAGAAGGGGTTCTTCCTTTAAAGTTCTGACGTGAATGACACAAAAAGAAACACAAAAACATGTAAATATCAAACTTAAATGAAAAAGGTTGAGAGCACATTACCAGCCATGATCTGAAAATGAAAACCCACAAAGCTTGAATTTCAAATACAAACCACACGTAATTACAGCACGAAGTTGTTTGCAAGATTGAAAAGAACTGATTACAAGAAAGAGTTTGAAAGTTAATCTAATTTAGAGCTACTCCTATGATTGAAAGATCCTGAGAAGGATTGGCAGTTGGGGAACCTTGATTCCATCTTCAATTCTGCAATTTGTAGGAAAACAGTCCACTTCAACTGCTTGGAAGTTACCAGTAGTTTTCCCCGGCCTGCAAATTCGCCTCAATCTCCACGATCACAAAACAGTTTCTTGGCAGCCTGTAATAACACGCCATGTGTTCCTTCATCATTGAAAACCGTCACCTCCACGTTTAAAAACACAAACCAGGTACTTTCTCATCTTTCAACCGCCACTCCACTACTCCTCCATGATGCCCATTCTCCCATTTGACCGTTCACAAAATCCATTGACATGTGTCAATAATTCATTGGCCAAGAACCCGACCAATCAGCAAAGATCTTTAAATGCTCATGAACCAATAACATCTCACCCCGTTGAAAACCGATTTTTGAGGGAAACACTTTGCCCCCTTATCACTCCTTTTTTGAAAATCGAATTTGAAAAGATTTGAAAACAGTTGAGTGATAAAAACCCCCTGGGATTATGACCAATCACCGAAGAGACTTACTCCTTCCCAAAAACGGACAACTAAACTCATTAAATGCTCACTTATCATTACTGATACGTTTCCAACACAGCAGCTGTCCATCACCGTAACTTCAGCTTTTCTTCCTCCCTTCATCATTATCTTGAAAGAAACCCATTGTCACCATTGATAGAATCGTCCATGGCGAAAAGCAAAACCAGCTCTCCTTCTTCTTCAAAGTCTACCCAATCTTCAAAAGACGTCCAGAGCCAAGACGAAATCAGTCCAGCTCTCTCCTTATTGCGAGTCTTCCAAAGAAAAATGTCTCAACCCAGGTAATTTCCTCTTCCAACTCCATATGCCCCTGCCTTCTACAATCTACTTTTCCCACATCTTTAGAACCATATTTTCCTTTACCAGACCAAGAAACCTTAATGTTGTATGCCCCAAACCTCAATTAGGTTTCTTGGATGAAAGATAAGTCAAATCGAACATGGCCCAATGGTTCCAAAGATTGGATTGAATGGATGGATTTTTTAGAACCCACTTATGGTCATGTTTGGAAGGCTGTTGGAATATACGACTTCCTAAAATTGTGTAGACATACCTTAGCAATGGACAAGCCCCTCCTTGCAGCTACGTTTTGTTTTTGGTCTATTTCCTCCAATTGTTTCTTTTTCCCCTGTGGTCCGATGACCCCCACTATTTTTGACATATGCTCCCTGACTGGTCTTTCGTGCACCGGAGATATTCCCAGTGCTGCATATTCTTGGACAGATACCAAAATAAAGTTTAAAGAAAAAGCAGTTTCAGTTGCCTGGGGAAGCTATATCTCCATTGAACACGACAGTTCCAAACCTGCTAGTGATCAAGAACATTGTACCTTCTTGTTGATGTGGCTCTTTCGATTTGTCACCTGTTCTTCTTCTGGCTAAATGACCCAAGAATACCATAGGATTTATAGTTGCATTAGCTTCAGGCCGTAAAATAGCCTTAGCTCCATATCTTCTAGCTCACCTCTACCGTGGTCTTTTTGAAGTCACCAAGGAAAATCTCAAAGTCGTGGGTGGAACATTTTGGATCCTACAACTTTGGCTTTATGAATATTTTCCAGAAAAATTCCAATTTCAGTCTAAAAGTACCAAACTTCCCTGTTATAGCCAGAAATGGATTGATCAAAAACCCACCATGGCCTCTTTCCAAGAATACTTTTCTTTTTTCTATGATCTGGATATTAACAGGCCAGACAATTTGTTCTTCCCATTTGGTGCTAGACAATTTGGGCCAGATTGGTATACCGAAGAGATTAACAATGGCCTTCAAAAGGAAATTTGGGGTTCATACCTGATAATGAGAGACCTACATTTTGCCGGAAACTTTGAGAATAGGTTTCTCAAATGTGGGGTTGAAATATATTCTCCAAACCTTGTATGCAGACAGTTTGGATTTGTTCAACATCTTCCCATTCCCTCGCACATTTACTCCAAAAACTTCCCTCCCATCAGCCGAATCATTCTTAAAAAACCTGACCAAATCTCCCAACTTGATTCGGCCTATCTACAAAAGCTGTCTTCATTTAGTTTCAACGGCCTGCATAACCACCCAGTAGCCACTGCTGCTTTCAAAGAATGGTGGATCAAATGCTTCTCAATTTTGAACACCGATACAAAAGAAACTTTTCTTGAAAGACTTTCTCCACCTTCGACCATGAAACCAAAGAAATTGGGAGCAAACCCTTCGGCCAGTTCAACTCAGCCGAAGAAAGAGAAGAAACCTAAAGGTAATATTCTTAAACACATTCAGGCCGTCAAAAGTATGAAAATTATTATACTTATGATACTAATGACGTGACAGAATATAAGATATCTGAGGCCTTTAAAAAGATAGAAATTGACCATCAAGCACCTTGTTATATGAGATGGGCCAAAGATAAAGAGAAATTTGGAGACCAAACACCTGATGACCCAACCTCATATCTCAAGCCGTTCGATAAAAGACCTCCTTCAGCCCCAATCTTCCTTTTGCTATATCTGATTTATCTCACATTCCATAATAGAAGAATAAAACAGGGGTAAAATTCACAGGATTATTTTCTTCATCACAACACATTGACTTACTTTGTTTTTCTTCACAGTGATTGCACAGCCTCTTCTGCCAGGAGAAACTCTATCAAGTTATTGTGACCCTTCAGAAGAAGAATCAACTGAAAGCACTCCACCACCACCTCCAAAGGAAAAACTTCCCCCACGGCCTAAAGTCCCCAAAAAGACTCAGATTCCGGCAAAACGGCCTCTTGGAACCAGATCTTCTAGCAGGCTTAATCCTCTACCAACTTCAAGTGGAAGTCCTAACTCCAGTCAAGTGAAAATACTTAGCGAGAGTATGGAAGCTTCAGGGTCTTCAGATTCTCCCTCCTCCAAGAAAGTGAAGATTGAGTTGCTTGAGGAAAAATTGCAACTTCCTAGCCCAATGGAAACTGAGGAAACAGCCCCGCTACAAGATACTTCAGCAACAAGCCCCATTGACATTCCAGATGACCTTGAGGAATGGTTTGCAGCACTAGAAGACATAGGGCCAGATGCTGAATTGACTGAAAAAACTCCTGCTCCTATTCCTGCTTCTTCAGATACTGAAATTGAAAGAGCTAAATACAGATTTCTGGAGCTGATGGCTTTAAAACTTCCTGATTTCACTGCAGATTTGCTTACTGAATTTGAATCTGTCAGCTCATTTCTTTCTTCAGTTGCTACTGAGGACTCAGAGAAAGAGAAAATTACTGCCACCATTGCCAATCTGAAGAAACTGGTGATTGAATTCTCGAACACCACTTCCAAAAGAATCAAAGCAGAGAATAATCTCAAGGATAGAGAAAAAACCAAGGCCATGATGGAGTCTGCCAAAAATAAAATGCTAGCCGTTCAAAAGGAAGTTCAAACCTTGACCGCCAGCACCAAAACCTTA
Organism: Liquidambar formosana; assembly: GCA_039720395.1. Taxonomy (NCBI): domain Eukaryota; kingdom Viridiplantae; phylum Streptophyta; class Magnoliopsida; order Saxifragales; family Altingiaceae; genus Liquidambar; species Liquidambar formosana. The sequence goes on from CM077832.1 coordinate 9,637,053, forward strand.
TCCACTGCCATTGAAGAAATTGATAAAGAAATCCTACAGCTTCAAGAGAAGAAAAATAAAATGTCTTCAGAACTGGATACTGAGATGGCTCAATTGAAAGCAAAGAAGAAAGTTCAAGCCATGGAATTTGCTGCTGCAAGCAAACTAAAAGCTCCTTATCAAATCTCCAGTACACAAGCTCCTGTTTGGGAAAAAGAAAAGAGAGATGCTGATGCAGAAATAGACCGGCTTCAGAGAACCTGGACTTCAGCTCAATCAAGCCTTCCTAAAGGCTTCTTTTCTTAGGCCGATGATTTTCTTTATGTGTTTTCCAGTTACCTCTCTTTTTGAACAATGTGTTTTTTGCTTTATTGAAACTGCTTATTTCAAGTTTAATCAGCCTTTACTTTTAATAACTACTCTTGTTGTTGGACGATTTCCCACATAGTAGGAAAATATTTTTTCAAATACCGTCCGTTAATTGAACCACATTCACTATTTGAAGCCAGATCTTCAATCACATAGGCTCCTCCAGGTATCACAGTTTTAACTCTAAATGGTCCTTCCCAGGTTGGAGACCACTTACCAAAGGCTAGGTCTTTAGAGCCCAAGGGCAGAATTACTTTCCAAACCAAATCACCAACGACGAAGGATTTGAACTTCACTTTTTTGTTATAGGCTCTTGCCACTTTCTTTTTCTGCACTTCAATAGAATCTAAGGCCCTAAGCCTTTCAGCATCCAAATTTTCTAACTCCACAATAATCGCCTCCTTGTACTCAGAAGGCAATAATTTCTCTTGAAAAGCCACCCTTAACAAAGGAATGGTAACTTCCAAAGGTAAGACTGCATCATGCCCAAAGGTTAAGGCAAAAGGAGTTGTCTTGATACTCTCCTTATAAGAAGTCCTATAAGCCCACAAAACTTCAGACAACTGCAAATGCCAAGTTCGAGGCTTATCCACCATCATTTTGCTCAAAATATTTTTTAACACTTTATTTATAGCCTCTACTTGACCATTAGCCTGAGCATAATATGGAGTGAATTCGTAAGCTTTATTCCATACTCCGTTGCAAAAGCCTTAACTTGCTCCCTACAAAATGATTTTGCTTGATCAATGTTAATTGTTTCAGGCAAACCAAACCTATGGACAATATGTTCTTTTATAAAACTAATCACAGCCGTTTGATCCACCGAATTTTTTGGAACGGCCTCAACCCATTTTGTAAAATAGTCAGTAGCCACAATCACAAAATTATGTTGGCCTGAAGAAGGTGGGTGAATCTTACCTATGACATCAATTGCCCAGCCTCTAAAGGGCCAGGGCTTTATAATGTACCGTAAATCAATGGCCGGAGCATGTTGAACCGGGCCATGTTTCTAACAAGCACTACACCCCTTAGCATACTCTATACAATCTTTCAAGATCGATGGCCAATAATAGCCATGTCTTCTTATTAACCATCTCATTTTTACCCCCGCCTGATGAGCACCACAAATTCCTTCATGGACCTTGGCCATAACCAACATTGCCTCATTTTTCTCAGGGCATATAAACAACAAACCATCACTACTCTTTTTATATAATTCCCCTTCAAACATCACAAACTGAGTAGCCAACAGCCTCAACTTTCTATCTTTTACACCACCAGGATTCACCAACCTAATCATAATTGCCATCACTTCCAAGTCTAAACCTCTATCACGAATAGATGGCAAGACCCTTTTTTCTACTAAAACAGTTATTTGGCCTAAACCATCTCTTATTTTCAAACCTGAAGCCAACTGAGCTAACTCGTTAGCTTCCTTATTCAAATCCCTTGGTTTAAATTTTAAAACCACATCATCAAACAGATCTAGCAATTGAGATGCAATGGCAAAATAAGGCGATAATGCCCAACTGCTGCATTTAAATGTACCAGCCAATTGATTTATGACCAATTGGCTATCCCCACTATTTCCACATTTACCACATTCATCTCTTTCATAATCTCCAGGCCGATGATTAAGGCTTCATATTCGGCCTGGTTATTACTGCATTCAAAATCTAATTGAAAAGCATACTCGTACCTTTGACCACCTGGAGAGGTAATGACAATTCCTGCTCCACACATTTTCTCAGTCCTAGAACCGTCAAACTCCAGGATCCAGGCCGCCAAATCTGCATACCCCAAATCCAGTTCGATTTCTTTTTCTTCAATATCCATAGGATGATCGGCCAGAAAGTCTGCTAACGCCTGGCCCTTTACAGATTTTTAAGGCACATGCCTTAGTGCATACCCAGAGATTGCAAAAGACCAACGGCCAATTCTATTCCTAGATATAGGCTTAGATAGCATATACTTCACCAAATCATTCTTTGATATAATAGAAACAGTATGATTAGCAAAGTAATGTTGCAACTTCATAACAGTATGGAAAATTACAAAGCAAGACTTCTCAATAAAAGTATAATTTTGCTCAGTATTTGTTAGAGTCTTGCTAAGGTAATAAACTGCTTGCTCTTGTCCTTTGTCATTAACTTGAGCTAACATAGAACCAATAGACTTCTCAGCCGCTGAAAGATAAAGTCTAAGCCCACGGCCTGGAGAAGGTGGAATTAAGACCGGTGGACTTGTCAGGTACTGTTTAACACGATCAAAAGCCTCTTGATGCTCTTTCTCCCAAATGAATTCTTCCGTCGCCCGTAATTTCAGCAACGGCGAAAACACTCCTATTTTCCCTGCAAGATTAGAAATAAACCTCCGCAAATAGTTATTTTGTCCTAAAAACTTCTGCAACTCCTTCTTATTTTTAGGAGGCTTAGCTTCCATGATAGCCCTAGCCTTGTTTTTATCTACCTCAATCTCTCTTTGATGGACCAAAAATCCTAAAAAATTCCCTGCCTTTACTCCAAAGGCACACTTTAAAGGATTTAATTTCAATTGATGTTTTCTCATCCTAATCAAGGCCTTTTTTAAATCTTCTAGATGGCACCTATTCCCTTTGGACTTAACAACAACATCATCAATATAAACTTCCAAAAACTTGCCTATCATATCATGAAATATTGTATTCATAGCCCGTTGGTAAGTTGCCCCGGCATTTCTCAGGCCGAAGGGCATGACTCTCCAAGTGAACATTCCTATAGCTCCTGGACATCTAAAGGCCGTTTTTGGTATATCCTCCTCATCAATAAAAATCTGGTTATACCCAGAATGGCCGTCCATAAAAGACAAAATCTCATGTCCGGCAGCCTGATCAACTAACACATCAGCCACCAGTATGGGATACTCATCCTTAGGAGTTGCCAAATTCAGATGTCTAAAATCTACACACACTCTTAATTTGCCATTTTTCTTAACAACAGGAACTATATTTGATACCCATTCAGCATACCTGATTGGTACGATGAAACCTACTTTCAAAAGCCGCTCCACTTCTTCCTTGACCTTTAAAGTGACCTCAGCTGTCATACGCCTTGGTGGTTGTTTGAACGGTCTGAAACCTGATCTGATTGGTAACTGGTGCTCCACCAACTTGCGATCCAGTTCGGGCATTTCATGATAATCCCAGGCAAAACAATCTTTAAATTCCTTCAACAAGGCAATCAACTCCACTTTAAAGCCATCATCTAATAGCTGGCTGATGAACGTAGGTCTTCTATCTCCATTTTCTCCCAAATCAACTTCCTCCAAAGGATCTTGAACATCGGCCTTAAGATCATCAAGTTTGGTTGGTGCCAACTCCAATTCTTCTAGGCCGATCTCCTTTTCTTTTGAATCTTCCTCGGCCTCTGTAATACATTCTGCTTCAGAAACATCAAACAAGTTTTTCTCTTTGGCATATACAAGCAATCTTCGAGAAAGAGCTGCCAAACACTCTTCCTGCTGACTCTTCTTGGCTGTACCATTCATGGAATCTCTTCTATAATACATTTCTGCACTGGCCTGTAAGGAATTATAACATTAGGCCGGTGCATTTCCTTCATCACTTTTTCAACAGACTCAAAAGGAAAAGAACTCCCTTCTGTGGTCATCTTCTTTGGATTTCCATATTTGTCAGTTCCTACAAACTTAATTGGGCCAACCTCCTCACCATAAAGGTATGCTTCTGCTGAATTTGATCTGACTAGAAAAGGTTTCTGGTCTGCCTTCACGATCTCTACCTTATCACCATTCCAAAAGATCAAAAACTGGTGCAATGATGATGGAACACAACAATTGGAGTGTATCCAATCACGACCGAGCAGTGCATTGTAAGATGAAGTTGAATCGACCACAAAGAAGGCTGATAAAGACTCCCTGTTTCCAACGGCCAGATACACGGGCAACACACCTTTAGTTTTAGTTATCCCACCAGATAAATTCGCTACTGTGACCTCCGAAGGGATCAGATCTTTTTCAGTTTTCCCCAAAGTCTTAAGCATATTTGAGGGCAAAATATTGACGGCTGTTCTATTATCCACTAAAACACGTGGAACAGGGCTGCCATTCATATGTACACTAATATACAACGGCCTCAAATGCTGTGTCATATCCTCAGATGGCTTCTCGAAAACCATCCTTTCGGTTCCTTCCTTTCTGACTTCTGATAGTACTGAACTCACTAAAGCCGCTGGGGCCTGAGCATCCACTACATCACCAGCCATGTACTCACTTTGATCTGGCTTGGCCTCAAACGAGACTGGCAAAGTAAAAACCATACTGCAACCGACAACAGGAGGCAAAGAACCAAACTGAATGCTAAATGACTCTCCCACACTTTCTTCATCTTCAGCTTTGTCTTCCTCCATTACCAACTCCTTGCCTTTTCCTTTTTCAAACCGAGAATCTGTCTTAATTCTTTCTACAACAGACAAAATCCCGATCTTTGCCTTTTCCTCAATTCTGTCAGCCACTATCTCCTCTGCTTTTCCTCGGCCTTCTTCCCTCCTTCGTTCTGAAGCTCTACGGCGCTGCATCCTTCTTTTCTAGCTTCTGGAAGGAGGTTGTGGAAATTTGGGATGCTGCAGCCTCGTCCAGATTCCTTCTTTGGTCACCGGGGGCTTTACTGTTCTGGCAGGCCTAGAACTTCCACCTTCATCGGCATGCACCTGCGAAACATTATTAATCTGGGGATTGGACTCCAAAGGTTTGCGATGCCATGACCAATTCCTCTTAACCACCGGAAGCATTGGTCTCACAGGAACATAAAGCCGTGGATTTCCACCAACGTGAAGATTAGGCCGATTATAACAAGGCCTAATCTGCTGTTGGCATTGAACACACATCTGGGATCGATTCCTCGGGCTATTCATTGTAGGCCTCTGACTATACTCAGGCCTTGGAGGAATTCTTATACCATGGACTTCGTGATTCTTGAAATTCCTCAGATCGACTGAAGCGACATTCACGGCTAGAAAAGGATCTGAAGTTACCACCATATCGTCTTTCTTTTCAGGAAACTTCAACATCCCACGATTAATCCCATCTTGAACAAGATTACGGAACACTACACAGTTGTTGGTGGTATGAGATTTTACCCCATGCCACTTGCAATATTGTTCGGCTTCATTAGTTGGGACCTTATGACCTTCTAGCACTCTGAGGTATTTCCCTACCAGCAAATGATCAAAAATATCACTTGCTTTTGAGATATCAAAAGTATATTTTTTCCCCACATCCATTGGGTTCCTCCTGGCCATTGCTGTTGCTGGTGGAGGCACCTCAACGTCTTTCCTTTGCAAAGCTGGGCATACCATCGGCCTCTGGCCAATGATTTCTGCAAGATCAACTTCATAGTTAGGATCCTGAAAATAAGTCCCATAAGAAGAACTGTTATATTGATCAACTTCTTTTAATAATCTCTTATATCTCGAGGTCCTGGTTGATAACTCAAACAGATCCTCAAAATCTACACCCTCAAATTTCTTCCTGAGATCAAAGTTCAGGCCGTTTTGAGCCAGCCTGATAAACTCAGGCTCTGGTAATGGTATCATACATTTTGTTCTAGCCCTCTTAAAACGAGAGATATATTGCTCAGATGTCTCCCCTGGCATTTGTCTAAACCTAGACAAATCTGCCATGGTCACCTTAGGTTCAGATCGGTAGAATTGCATATGAAAACTCTCCTCCATATCTCCCCAAGATTGAATAGAATTCGGAGGCAAATTGATATACCAAACAAAAACAGGGCCAATTAGAGAATTCCCAAACAGCCTGAGTTTATAAAATTCATTGTTTGCCAACTCTCCACATTGAATGGTAAACCTACCAACGTGTTCAACAGTAGAACGACGTTCTTCACCAGAAAATAAAGAAAAATCAGGGCATCTAAAGCCTCTAGGAAATTCATTACATTGGTCAATCCACTCTGGATAAGGCTTTCTATACATTGGCCTACGAATCCTTCTATTAGGATGATGGCCAACATATTGCTCGATCATATTCATAATTTCATGACGGTCAGGCCGAGCATTCTGAGGATTTCCATAATTTCTTTGGCCATGCCTTTGGCCTGCATATTCAACAATAGGCATATTATAATTATCAAAAACTGGTTCTTGTGGCTTAAAATGGCCACTGTTTGGTACAACATTAGGAAACTGCCTATTGTCTCGGCCTACATTAGAGTCTGGTGATGTTTGAACTCTATATGGCTTGGGTTCACTTTCAAACAGAGGATTTGTCACCCTTTCAACAACTTCTTTCCCCTTGGGAATTTGAACAATTGAAGGACTTTGGTCATTTGCTTGGCCTACAGTTTCTTGGCAGATGGAAATACCATTTTTCTTGCCCCCTCCCCCTGGGAAGTCTTAGTCACTAGTTGGTCTGCTTGACCAGCCCTAAAAGGTGGAGGCACATAAACTTCATCAGGCCGAGGAAGTGGTGACCTTGAAGAAGGATTAACAGTATTCACCCCACTCGCCTTTTCTTGGCTTGAGTCCGTAGGACTCTTGCTTAGTTTTTCCTTGTCTAAGAGTGCTTGAATAGCATTGGTCAGCAAGCCAAGTGCCGATTCAGTTTTAGACGCTGAAACTTCACTTCTTTTAGTAGATTTTTTAACTGAAATCATAAGGCCTTGCATAGCCTCGGACAGATCCCTAGACAAATCCTTGATGGAATTGTCCAACCGTTCTAACATGGAGAATTCCCTAACTGGGACATCCTCAAGAGGGGATTCCTCCTCAGAAGGTTGTTGTCCTTCCAAGGTGCTTCCAGTTGCGCGAGTGTTTCTTTTCGACATTGACACCTACGGTCCCACCAGGCGTGCCAAAATGGTGTTCGCACTCAAAACTGTATTCTGAGGCCGATGGATTTTTGCGGGCGTGCTAGGGCCAAGTTCAGCCCGAAGTTGTGCGTACACAACCCCTTACGATTTGGGAATGGATTGTTAGGCGATTGCGAAAGGAGAATGGGTTCTTCCTTTAAAGTTCTGACGTGAATGACACAAAAAGAAACACGAAAACATGTAAATATCAAACTTAAATGAAAAAGGTTGAGAGCACATTACCAGCCATGATCTGAAAATGAAAACCCACAAAGCTTGAATTTCAAATACAAACCACACATAATTACAGCACGAAGTTGTTTGCAAGATTGAAAAGAACTGATTACAAGAAAGAGTTTGAAAGTTAATCTAATTTAGAGCTACTCCTATGATTGAAAGATCCTGAAAAGGATTGGCGGGTGAGGAACCTTGATTCCATCTTCAATTCTGTAATTTGTAGGAAAACAGTCCACTTCAACTGCTTGGAAGTTACCAGCAGTTTTCCCCGGCCTGCAAATTCGCCTCAATCTCCACGATCACAAAACAGTTTCTTGGCAGCCTGTAATAACACGCCATGTGTTCCTTCATCATTGAAAACCGTTACCTCCACGTTTAAAAACACAAACCAGGTACTTTCTCATCTTTCAACCGCCACTCCACTACTGCTCCATGATGCCCATTCTCCCATTTGACCGTTCACAAAATCCATTGACATGTGTCAATAATTCAGTGGCCAAGAACCCGACCAATCAGCAAAGATCTTTAAATGCTCATGAACCAATAACATCTCACCCCGTTGAAAACCGATTTTTGAGGGAAACACCTACTACCAGCCTGACCCTAACGTCACAATCCGGTACTCTTCAGCTACGCCGGCATACACTGCACCTGCGATTGTCTACAGTACTTATAGGTCAATGGGTCCAGATTATCATATTAACGTGAATTACAATCTCACGTGGATCTTCACCGTTGATTCAGGGTTCTATTACCTTGCTAGGCTCCATTTCTGCGAGACAATACCTCTAGTGAGGCTTGTAAATCAACGGGTCTTTAGTATATATATCAACAACCAGACGGCTGAGCGATATGCAGATGTAATTAGCTGGAGTGGCGGTACAGGAATTCCTGTGTTCAGAGACTATGCTGCGTTGGTTCCAGACCCATATGGTACCCGAAGCAAGCAAGACTTGTGGCTCGCGTTACACCCTGACATGGATTCAGGATCTCAGTACGGTGATGCTATATTGAACGGTCTAGAAATCTTCAAGTTGAATCGATCAGACGGTAGTTTTTCTGTGCCCAATCCTGATCCACGGGTGGGCCCGATGTCCCCCCAACCGTACTCAAAGCAACCGGTGAAGGAGAAAAGTAAAGGGCCCTCACGTTTGAAAGTAGCTGTTACCGGAGTTGTGCTTGCTGGTGGTGTTCTTGTATTATTGTGTCTTCTATATTTTTTGATTCACCGGAGAAAACCAAAAGAAAAGTCCCCAAAGACCAAAGTAACGTCGTTGCCTGAAGAACTCTACCGCAAATTTACGCTTGCCGAAATCCGGACAGCCACGAACAACTTCGATGAAGCGCTAGTCATTAGCAATGGAGGCTTTGGCAGGGTATACAAAGGTTACATCGAGAGTGGACGTACTCTAGTAGCCATCAAGAGATTGAAACCAAAGTCTTTGCAAGGTGCCGACGAATTTTTGACAGAGATTGAAATGCTATCAACACTCCGTCACCGGCACAGTGTATCTTTGATTGGTTACTGCAATGATAAACGGCAAATGATCCTTGTGTATGATTACATGGCACATGGAACCCTGCGTGACCATCTCTACAAAACAGATAATCCTCCGTTACCATGGAAGCTGAGGCTTGAGATCTGCATAGGCGCAGCACGCGGAATTGAGTACCTTCATGCAGGTGCGAAGCACACGATCATCCACCGTGATGTCAAGACCACCAACATTTTGGTGGACAAGAATTGAGTTGCTAAGGTTTCTGATTTCGGATTGTCAAAAATGGGTCCCACAAGTGTGTCAAGCACCCATGTTAGCACAGATGTCAAGGGTACTTTCGGGTATTTGGACCCGAGTATTATTGGAGTCGTACAATCACAGAGAAGTCTGATGTGTTTGCGTTTGGTGTGGTATTGTTTAAGGTGTTGTGTGGTAGAGCCGCAATGGATATGGAGCTTGAGGAGGAGCAGCATAGTCTCGTGCATTGGGCCCGTCAATGTGTGAAGAATGGGACAATTGATCAGCTCACTGATCCATATCTGACGGGCAAGATCGTGCCTGAGTGTTTGAGGGTGTTTGTGGAGATCGCCGACAAATGTTTGCTTGATCGGAGAAATGAACGGCCAAAAATGGGCAATGTGGTGTCGAGCCTTGAGTTGGCATTGGGATTGCAAGAGAGCCTTGAGACTATGAAGAAGGGAATCAAGATTGGTGAGGCAGAGACGGAGGGCATTAAAGATATGTCATTTGCGGGTAGAAATCAGGTGGGATCAAGATCACTCAAAATACTCCGGGTGGTCCATTCATGTCCAGAAGTGCTGCAAAATATATCTCACCAGGCACTTGATAGGTGTTATAGCGACAAGGTAGGACTGAATTGGGGTCGCTCACCCACATACCGTGGTCCAAAGGAGTCTGGTTTGGCAGAGTTTGCTGCTAAGTACGATTCTTTTCCAAGTGATCATGAAGACGTGTCCAAATCAAGGAGTAGTACGGTGCATGAGAGTTTAGATGCGTTACTAGTCCCTTAGAAGTATCGGGAATTGAAAATTGCACCATCTACTTCCTAAGGAATAACTGTGTCAAGAGTTGGAACTAACTAACCTACCTCTCGAGGTTGGATTCACTTGAAAGTTGAATCTTAATTGCGTTTGAACTACCCAAACAAATGGGCAAGTTATTGTTTAAATATTCCATATATAGAAGAGTCCGGTTAGCTTGACTTTTTTCCTCCATAGGATGTATGGGTTTTTGTATAAACATGCATATGGTCAAATTGTTGTTCTAGAATTATGGAAAATACTTTCCTCCCCTCTGTCGTGGGGATTCTCATCATATTTTGCCTCAAATTCAAATAAATAAATAGAATTAGTTGTTTTTTTGCATCCCATGTTTACAAATATGGTTATGAACATATATGTATTCATAGCCGCATGATGATGTGATTACGAGTACATGTCAATGTGCACATATATCTCTATGTCCTTGTGTTTATACTTTTTCAATTAATTATGATAATTGTGGTAAACTAGTAAAATGAGCAAGATCTAGATAGTGTTCCTTCTTACTAGTAGGGAAGCAAGTATTTTCCCATTGATATTTATTTATTAGTAGCTCGATAAAGCGCGTAGGACGTATTGGCATTTGTTAGGCTAGCAGGGGTATAGTCTTTTATCTTACTCAATTTACACTACCCAACTAGTATTTCATCTAACTCAATTTATACTACCCAACCTAGTTAGTTCGACTTTAGAGTCGCATGTTTTAAATGAGATTTAGCCCATGGAGCAAAGGCTCAGGCCAATGGCCCCAACTAGACATGGCCCTAATTTAGGTGAACCAAGTAAATCTGTGTTGTGTATTTGCCCTTGTTTTTTGAATTCTTTTTTATTTTTTGCGTCTCACATATATATCTTGGATCCATGTTGTCCCTAATAACATTAACTCCCGACCTATCCAATATCATTAAGGTCAACCATATTTTAGGAATTGGACGACCGAGCAGTTAGGATGATATAAAAAATTAATAAATTACCTTTTTTTTGTTTTTTTTTTTTTTTTGGTATAAAGTGAATGAGAGTCTTTTTTTTTTTTTTTTTTCCCAGGTAATCTAGTGTGAGATACTTTTAAAGTATTTTAAATTTTTTGAATTTTGTTATTTAATAATCTTTTCATCATAAATTAAATTTTATACGTTTTCTTTCATTCACTTTCTAGGAGTAATGCTTTTCAGTACTTCCCCACCCACCCCTTTCCCGGCTCCAGTCCTCGTCCACGCCTTCTGGTTTTTATTTTTTATTTTTTATTTTTTTTAATTTTTGGGGTAAAACCTCTCGACCACGCCTTCGCCACTTCATATAGATCGACCATACTAACCACAGTCACCACCACTAGTCCACTAGTACGTGTCGCCATTAATTCCCTCCTTTCGATTCTTCCACCATGATAGAGATCTCCACTGCCAATTCCAACAAACCCAAAAACACTATCACCATTGTCCCACATGATAAACTTCTCATACTTTTGTGGGGTCTAATGCCTCTCGCGAAGGGATAAAGAGAGGGATCAAATTAATGGACCTCTTCCCTTATAATTTTGAACCCTTTTTTTTTTTTTTTTTGTATACAAATATTTTATAATTATAAATTTGACCATCCCAAAATTTAATCATTTTGTAAATTTGACATCCTGCAAAAATGAAAGTCTAACCTTTCTTTGTTTTGTAACTTCTGTTAATTTCATGCTCCCATGGTAGTTCAAAGTCAAAATCCTTTTTGTTCTCATCTTTTTAGAAGAAAATTACACTTTGCCCTCTAAACCATGGAAACCCACCCCCCCCCCCCTTGATTTTTTAAAGTGAGTTATCATCTGGACTCTTGAACCTCTCTAAAGGGTAATTTTCTAACTCTTCTCCTGCTCCCACCCTTGCCCACGGATCACGACCCAAGGCTACACAACTCGATCAGTACCTTTTTTCTCTTCTTACATGTCTCCGGCCTCACTTCAAGTTTTGAAAAGTCCTCAATATATCTAGTAATTGGTAAGATAAAGAGTCATTGCTTAACCGCAAGGGGTGGTCTATATATTTTGTCTCTACTCAAAAACCATATATGAAGGTTGAGATGAAGTTGTACAAAAGATATTATGAAAGTATGTATAAAGCACATAAATATCAATGTCATGACTCACAACAGGCGACTAGAGGACTTTTCCAGTGAAACGTCCACTGAAGAGGGAAGGAAAGGTCCAAGGAATCAAGATGATTTGAAAATCCACGATATGGACCATTTTTCTGAGAGAAACAAATACGGAGTAGGAAGAAAAAAAAGGACAAGAAAGAGAAATTAAAGAAACACAAGCTAGAGGAAAGCATAAATGGCTTGACCATTGTACATTTTACAACTTATGAATTGAAAGAGTGGCAAGGCCTACTTTTGCTTGCATGTTGGTGGTGGGTAGAGATAATGCTTCTTTGGATTTTTAGATTGATTGGGCTACGGTTAAATAATTACAGTTAAGTAATAAATGCTACTAATTTCTTAGTAAATGATTACTATTTAACTTAACTATTACAATGACTATTAATTATAATTATTTTCCAGTAGGCCAACCAATCTAAAATTTCCCCTTGATTTTTCTTTCTTTTGCAAAAGTTGACGGGGAAAGCATTGACTGACAATATAAAAATCCATGCACTAGAGAAGACTCAAAGTCGTTGTACTGGTCATGGTCTTGATTAGGTGATCAAATTAAATGCCATCTCTATGTAGAAGATAATCCAATAAATATCAAAAATTGAGGACCTAATTGATTGTTGAAATTTTAAAAAGGTAGGTACAAATGTATAATTAGTTTGGGTGACCCTCATTGAAATGTCTCTATGCATACTTTGGGGGAATAATAGATAGATCTGGTTATGGACAAACAATTACAGTTTAATATAAAAGATTGCTAACTTACTATTAAATGATTACCCATGGCTGGACCTATCTCTAATTCCCTCTTTTTTTTGATAATCAAATGAATTATATTAAGGAAGAGAGAGAAACAGTTTTATCTCTAATTCCCTCTATTAGGTAAGGGTGTTAGTGGTCTGGTTTGGTTCTGTTTTAGGGTAGATTTCAAACCAAACCATACTATAAAAAAACCAAATCAAATCAAACCAAAAAATTTTGGTTTGATTCGGTTCAATTTCAATTTTAACCTATCAAGTAGTAACAAATAATTGAAAATGAAAAAAATGACATGCCAAATTCCAAATAAAAACAGTTTTAATAAAAGCATTATAGTAGCAACCAAAAAAACATTAAACATTGTATTAAAATAGAAAAATATTGACATATGCCAATCCGAGTTTAAATCTCCAATCTAATGCATGCCAATATCACTAGTTACTTAGTCAGTACTCACTATTCAGTAGGTTTTGTACTCCAGTAACTTCAGTACTACTACTTTGAATCTATTACCTATTTTGCCCTTATTAAAATAGGAAATTTACAAATTAAAATTTTGATATATAATATATAAAATTATATATATATAATATCTTTTTCGGTTTTTTAGCTTGGTTTGGTTTTTTAAACTTGAAAACCAAAACCAAACCAATTTAACTCGGTTTTCTAAAATTAGAACCAAAACCAAACCTAATGACAAAAAAACCAAACCAAATTAACCGGCCGGTTTGGTTTGGTTTGGTTTGGTTCTCGGTTTTTACCTAAACCACTAACACCCCTACTATTAGGCCCTTCTAAAGGAAAAAGTTTGGAAATGTAAGCCCCATTCTGAAAAGCGACTTTGCCATTTTATCGCCCAGATTTTGGAATTCAAACCTTGAATTTTCGATTCACACTTAAGTCTCTAATCCTAGTGACCCGCAGACCCGCTGCCAGCTGAATGGCTTTCTCCGGATTAATTAGCTATAAAAAATTGACTTGATGTGGTAATATGCATGTGTTGACATGGCATGTGTGACCTGGATTTGTTGTGACCATTGCAGGGCCATGTTGCTGATTGCATGGTAAGCTAGTGGCATTTGTCTCATTTTTTAAGTGAGTGATCTCGGATTCAAACTCATGAAGAATCATTGATACTATTTATTGATATTAAAGGAGATTAGGGATAGGAGTAGGTTCTATCAATTATCAAAATAATAATAATAATAATGAGTATCTTTTACCCTTTTTTTCGTGCTTCCTTCTAACCTTTGTTAACTATAAAACATTTGTTATTAATCAATTCCTAGTATTTAAAAAATGTTAACGTCACTAGTTTCATCCACCTATTTATACGGTAACGTGTTATTAGTAAAAATAAGAATTGGAGTATTAATAAAAATGAGGCGCTTTTAACATTTTAATTAAAAAAAATGTAAATACTACATTACCGAGGATAGAATGATATATAAATAGAGCCGGGCTTATAGCATTTAACTTGGTGTATGACGCTCACTCTCTGGTTAGTTCCTCTAATCATTTTTCTTCTTCCATGAGTGATAGAGAGATAGGGAGACAGAACCAACCATGTTTTTGACTTCAAGGCAGTGTGACAATTTTGACTTCAAAAACCCTTTCTTTCTTTTTTTCAGTGGGTTATTGTTTTGAACCTCTAAAGGCTAATTTTCTAACGTGCTCTTCTCCTACGCCCACCCTTGCCCACGGGCCACGACCCAAGGCTACATCACTCAGCTAGTACCTATTTTCTCTTCTTGAATCTCCTCACTTCAAGTTTTGAAAAGTCCTCTATATAATCTAGTAATTGGTAAGATAAGAGACATTAATGCTAAACCACAAGAGCTAGTCTATATTTTTTGTCTTTACTCAAAAACCATATATGGAGGTTGCAATGAAATTGTACAAAAGATATTATGGAAGTATATATAAAGCACACAAGTATCAATGTTACGACTCACAACAGTATGTGATGGACATAGGGGTGGAACCAAGAACTACGAGTTGGGGTGGCCAACTTAAAGGGGGGGGGGAAAAAATCTCTACTATATAAATATTGGGAAGGAAAAAAAAACAAAAAACAAAAACAAAACAAAACCCTTTCATTACATGAAGTCATAACTCTTGAAAAATCATAAAGAATACTAACAGTTAGGGAAAAAAAAATACAAATGCAACACATTTGCAAGTTTAGGGAAGTGGGTATCTTAGTATTAATGAAATTGTTTAAACAAAAACATAAAATAGAAATCCAATTTGAATGATCTAGGAAAAAAAAAAAAGAAGAGAATTTGTACTAAAAGGTGAGGAAAAAAAAATCCAAAGATATGATTCAACCTTTAAGATCGAGATTAAGAAATATGTGAAATTTGGGTGTCACTACAACAAATCATGCTTTTGGCGACAAAAGAGTTTGTCGCGAAAGCAACTCCAATCGTCGCCAAAAAATATTAGCGACGAAAAAATTTTGTCGCCATGTCGTGGCTAAAAGAGCATGGCAGAAGACTATTGATGACAAAACTTTGGTATTGTCGCCAAAAAGAGACTGTATTAGCGACAAAATGTATCTCGTTGCCAATTAGTTAACCATTAGCGATAAAAAACAATTGTCGCAAGCATGAATCATATTTGTCGCCGATTATAAAATTTGTCGCAAAAACTATGAAAATTTAAGCAAAAAAAATGCCCATTTAGCAACAATTTTCTGTTTCGTCGCCAATAATCAACCATTACCGACAAAAGACATCATTGCCAAATTGCATAATATTCGTTGCCAATTGTAGAAATTTGTCACTAATTAATATGAAAGTGTTGGCATAAAAACATCCATTGGCAACAAAATTATTTCGTTGGCCAAAAATAAAAATATTGTCTACAAAATAATTTTGTCGATAAAAACATTTTAAACATTATCTGTGACAAAACTATTTTGTTGCCACTATTGGTTCACCAAATAGTGATTCTATTGGCTACAAAATACTTTTGTCGATAAAAACATTTTAAACATTATTTGCGACAAAACTATTTTGTTGCAACTATTGGTTCACCAAATAGGGATTCTATTAGCTACAAAATAAATTAGTCGCTAAGAGCAATTAAAAAACCATTTGCAATCACAAATATTTTGTGATAAAATTATTACCAATTAGATTTCACCCCACAATGAAAGGACCTTATTAGCAACGAATAATTTGTTGTCAAATGCATGTATAACATTTTTTTTTATTGCAGCCAAATACATGTATAACTTACTTATAAATAATAACTTGATTGCAAATACTTGTATAACTTTATTACAAATAATAACTTACACCATCAAAAAAAAAAAAAAAAAAAAGAAAGTAGATTTTGTATATTCTCAATACATTAATTCCAAAATCCTAAAAAAGTTTCCAAAAAAATTGCATTATTAATAAAAATACCAAACCAAAGGAAAAAAAAAAAAAGAAAAAAAAGGAAAAAAAGAACTCCAAATGCTAAGCTAGCATACGCGAGCAATCAACTTCAGCTGTTTCAAATCTGCAAAATAAAACAAAAAAAAAGTATTAATATATTTGGAATTTAGAATTGAAAATAAGGAAAAGTCATACTCTTTCTTTCTTTCTTCTTCTTCTTCTTCTTCTTTTTTTTTTTCTTTTTTTTTTTTTTCAGCAAAAAGAAACCAATTTAGAAGAAAAAGAGAATTAGAACTCACAACAACTCGGCAAAAACAAGGCTAATATATCTATGCTACTTCTAAATTGCCCCCACGTATTATAAATCAACTTAAGACCACACTCAGCTAAACTGGAAAAACAAAAAGCAAAACAAACCCAACCTAGCAACAGCACATGTAAATGAAAACACAAGGTGGTGGTCTAATTTGGAGGCATTGTGATTAATATTCGACATTTTTCCTTTGTAAAGCTCAAATTCACTTTTATTTGTAAACCTAAATTTCTAATTTCAAAAATTTTACATATTTTACAAATTGAGAGTCCATCTTGGACTCTATTTTGTTCATACAAGTTTGTTTTGACCCAACCAAGTGGTTGTCTAATTTTAGGGCATTTCGATCGATATTTCCCTAGGAAGCCTAAACACAATTATATTTGTAAGTTTCAAACTTCTAAGTTAGTATTACAATTAGTACTATTGAATGTAAACATGAGATATAACTTACCATTTAGGAAGAAGTTGTACTTGTGATATCAAGGTCTTCGAGAAGGTTTCCATCTCATTTTGCTTGATACTCATCTCTTGCATCTTTGCCTGTTGTGCCTTTAACCATTGCCTAATATTTGCAACTTCCTGCTTAGTTGTCTCAACCTCCAACTCAAACTGCTGCCTAGTCTCCAGAGCTTCCTGCCTAACTATAAGACGACGATTGACAAATGACTTCGAACCCAAAATGTGATAAACCATGAGCTATGATCTATTCTTTGCTTTTGTAATGCTTCTTCTCTACATTATACCAAAAAAATAAATAAATAAATTTAAGAAACATATCGAATTCGAACTTTAAACAAAAAAAAAAAAAAAAAACCTTTTATTTGTATAAAATAGGATATATTAAAATATAATTATCATTGTGTAAGAATGAAACTTTACTAAAAGAAACAAAATCTATCACTAATATTTACATCTTGTTCAACACTTGAAATACTTTTGATCCAAGCCGCTCACAAAGACAATCTCACATGTCTTGCACCATGTTTTTTGGAGGGTTGTTGCTTGCATGTGAAAGATTATCCATGGAATATTTATATAGATTAGCTCGCCAATTTCATGAAGTCTTTAACACCTTGTATATATTTAGGGCAAAATCTATCATTAAGTTGCATCCAAGTCTTATCCATCCCTATAATCCTATCACAAGTTGGATAATCGTGTTATCCTCGCAAGATGGGGTTGCTTGGATGTGATCCAATGCTCGAAACCCATCCTATGGGAGTTGACTAACATGGAAGGAGTGCTCTTGGCTTGAAACCCATCCTATGGGAGTTGACTAACATGGAAGGATTGCACTCAAGAGCACTCGTGGCTTGAGAAGCCATGTGTGATGAGATAAACCCATGAAACCATGGCTGTTTTTCAGCAGTAGCAGCAAATTATCCCAACCACCTAAACGCTGTCATTCACTTTGGGCTGTCAGATAGCATTGGCAACATTTCCCACACAACCAAAAGTGTTTAATTTATTGGATGGTCAATAAGTTAGATTGGTCATTGATGCACTTTGTCAACATGGATGTTTCAATGGGTTAACTGAGAACTAAGCAATCCTGCAATTGAGGAAGTCTAATGTTACAAGGAAGATAAAGAGGCAAAAGGAAAAAAAAAAAAAAAAAACAGAACAAAACAAAACAAAACAAAAAGGACAACATCCAATTAAAATTAAATGAGAAATGATTGATGAAATCATTCACTTCATTTTGCTTACTATGGAGAATGTTGGCCTCTGTTTGGATTTTGGAAAGCTAAGAGGAAAAAGAAAGATCGTATAATTGCTTTATTTTTTGTGTTTGAGAAATTTGATTTGTTTATTCCGTTGCCGCATAACATTTTTCTTTCTTGACAATGTAGGTGTTATATGGTATACATACAATTAACAAAAAGAGAGAACAAAAAATGAAGCCATCATAATATATTTCAACTATGAATGAAAAACCCTATATAAGGCCAATCTACACAATGCCCAATCTATAGCTAAAAGTTGTAATTAAACATTGTTAAAAATAAATGAACAAATAGAGGACTCACCTGAAATAAAATCTGAGCACAGAGCTGCCCAAGTCTTTGTTCCTTTACACTTCCTCCAGCTAATTAAAGAGAATTTCCAATAGAGTTGAAAGAGAAAAATTAAGGATTAGAAAAAAATTGAGGAAGAACCGTTATACTTATCATGATAGTTTTAAAAAATACATAGCATTTCCAATTAAATATAATTGAAATTTAAAAGGGAAGGTAGTTTCCATACTGTGTTTCAGTCCTTGAAAGGGATAGTAGAACTTTCACCTATGGGGAGATCGTTAAAAAAGTCTTGCCCTGCAAAGCATGAAATAAGCAGATTTAACACTAACTACAACATTAGAAGTTCAATTGTACCATAAAATAAGCATAAAATCGTGGCAATTCAATTGTTGATTAGAAGTTAAAATAAGCGAAGGTCTTTGTACTATTCAATTGTTGATTAGAAGTTAAATCGTGGCAATTCAAAGCTCTATATATTGTTAGATCATTGACATGAACTTGCAATCTAGCAATCGAAAACCTTTACAACGTACATTTGGCCGTGACTTGTTTTTGGAACTTAGCAATGGAAATTTTTGAATCATTCAATCATTAACATGAAATAGGCGAAGGTCTTTGTACCATTCAATTGTAGATTAGAAGTTAAATCGTGGCAATTCAAAGCTCTATATATTGTTAGATCATTGACATGAACTTGCAATCTAGCAATCAAAAACCTTTACAACGTACATTTGGCCGTGACTTGTTTTTCGAACTTAGCAATGGAAATTTTTGAATCATTCAATCATTAACATGAAACTGGCATATTCTAACAACTAGATGTCTTTATAACATCATGTCGTTAGTTGGTAGTTCAAATTACAAATATGATAATCAGAGATCTTAATATATATATATCATGTTGTTAATTGTTCAATCGTTGTTGATTTTGGCATAGAATTTAGTGCTAACGTTTCAACGACTTTGCCACTAATGATACCTCTTTGGCAACAAAGTAAATTAGTCGGCAATAGTGAGGCACATGCTAGACGGCATTCTTTTGTTAATTCTTTTTGCGACAAAGATGTTAGTTGTTGCCAAAAGTCTTTTTCACCAATTAGCTCCAACACGGGATTTAGCGCCAAATTTTTAGTGACAAATACAATTTTGTTGCTAATAATCTATCTTTCGCAATGAAATGAATTTGTTGCCAATAGTGAGCCATATGTTAAACGGTGTTGTTTTGTTAATTCTTGTTGCGACAAATACGTTGGTTTGTTGCCAAAAGTCTTTCCCACCAATTGGTGCTAACACGAAATTTAGCGCCAAATTTTTAGTGGCAAATACAATTTTGCTGCCAATATTTTATCTTTCGCAACGAAATAAATTTGTTGCCAATAGTGAGACACATGCTAAACGGCGTCGTTTTGTTAATTCTTTTGGCGACAAATTCGTTGGTTTGTTGCCAAAAGTCTTTCCCACCAATTGGTGCCAACACGAAATTTAGCGCCAAATTTTTAGTGGCAATTACAATTTTGCTGCCAATATTTTATCTTTCTCAACGAAATAAATTTGTTGCCAATAGTGAGACACATGCTAAATGGCGACGTTTTGTTAATTATTTTTGTGACAAATATGTTGGTTTGTTGCCAAAAGTCTTTCCCGCTAATTGGCGCCAACACGGAATTTGGCGCCAAATGTTTAGTGACAAATCCAATTTTGTTGCCAATAATCTATCTTTCGCAATGAACTAAATTTGTCGCCAATAGTGAGACACATGCCAAACGACGCCATTTTGTTAATTATTTTTGCGACAAATACATTGATTTGTTGCCAAAAGTCTTTCCCACCAATTGGTGCCAACATGGAATTTGGCACCAACATTTTAGTGACAAATACAATTTTGTTGCCAATAATCTATCTTTCGCAACGAAATAAATTTGTCGCCAATAGTGGGACACATGCTAAACGGCGTCGTTTTGTTAATTCTTTTTGCGACAAATACGTTGGTTTGTCGCCAAAAGTCTTCCCCACCAATTGGCGCCAATGTAGAATTTGGCGCCAAAGTTTCAGCAACGAGATTTAGCGACAAACTTGCTAACTTTGTCGCCAACATGTGTATTTGATAGGGGTGTTCATGGTTTAGGTTAAAACCGAAAACCAAACCGAATCAAACCAAATCGGTCGGTTTGGTTTGGTTTTTTTGTCATTAGGTTTGGTTTTGGTTCTAATTTTAGAAAACCGAATTGAATTGGTTTGGTTTTGGTTTTCATGTTTAAAAAACCAAACCAAACCGAAAAAACCGAAAAATATAATATATATATATATATATATATATATATATATATTATTTTATTATATATATTATATATTAGATTTTAATTTGTAATTTGTTGATTTTAAGTTTCTTATTGTTTTTCCTATTTTAGCTTGGTATGATTTAAACTAGTTATTAATGTTATGTGGGATAATGGCATGTATTAACTTGTAGATTTAAATTTGGATTGACATATGTCAATTTGTTTCCATTTTGATACAATGTTTAATGTTTTTTTTTAGTTGCTAATGTAATGCTTTTATTAAAAATGTTTTAATTTGGAGTTTGGCATGTCATTTTTTTCATTTTCAATTATTTGTTGCTACTTAATTGGTTAAAACCGAAATCGAACTGAACCAAACCGAATTTTTATGGTTTGGTTTGGTTTGGTTTTTTTATAGTATGGTTTGGTTTTGGTTTGGGAAGAGCAAAACCGAAGTATAATGGTTTGGTTTGAAAAGTACCTCAAAACCGAACCAAACCGAACCACGAACACCCCTAGTATTTGACCCATTTTGGCGACAAAATAACATTTTGTCGCCACAAGTATGCCTTTGGTGACAACTTTTTGCTTGTCGCTAAAAAATTTGTCGCTAAAAGCATGATTTGTTGTAGTGTGTGCTTTTGTTTAAAAGTATTTACACAACAAAACCAGAAAAAAAAAAAAAAAAAAAAAAAAGTTTAGATACAGAATAATCTTCAAAAAATATTGATAAAAAATGGTAAAAAAATCTCAAAAGATCTAAACTAGAGCTCAAGTGCTCATTCAGACAAACCCTCATAGTCAATAACGTACCCAAAAACAGTGTTGGGACTTCTTTATTTTATTTTATGGGTAGAGCAGTGTTAGAATAGAAAAAGTTAGTTGATGATTTGATGAAAACACCTAAAATGAAAAGTTATCTCTTGCATAAGTTAAGGGATTTTTTTAGTAAAATCATAATATTAGTTTGATTCAATGAGGTGGGTGGGCACTTGTACAAGTTTGTTGAAAAATTGAATCCTATTAGCTCAAGTGTCAATTTTTTTAAAAAAAAATCATGTAGGGGCCATGGCCCCCCTTGGTCTCCACATAATTCCGCCTATGGCTGGACAGTCGGGTGGTCATAACTTCCAAATTAAATGAGAGTAGACCCAGGCGACTAGGGAACTTTATGAAATGTCTACTGAAGAGGGAAGGAAAGGTCCAAGGAATCAAGTTGATTCCAAAACCCACGATATGGACCATTCTTCTGAAAGAGAGAAATAGTAAGAAAAAGAAAGGAATTAAAAGCAAGCTAAAGCAAAGCATAAATGGCTTGACCATTGGGGGCGGAACCAATGACTGCGAGTTGGGGTGGCCAACTTAAAGTAAGGGAAAAAAAAGTCTCTACTATATAAATATTGGGAAGCAAAAAAAAAAAAAAACACAAAAACACAAAAACAAAACCCTTTCATTAATTACATGAAGTCATAACTCTTGAAAAATCATAGAGAATACTAATAGTTAGGGGAAAAAAAAAATACAAATGCAACACATTTGCAAGTGTAGGGAAGTGGGTATCTTAGTATTAATAAAATTGTTTAAACAAAAACATAAAATAAAAATCCAATTTGAATGATCTAGGAAAAAAAAAAAAAGAGAATTTGGACTAAAAGGTGAGGAAAAAATAATTCAAAGATATGATTCAACCTTTAAGATCGAGATTAAGTAATATGTGAAATTTGGGTGTGCTTTTGTTTAAAAGTATTTACGCAACAAAACCAGAAAAAAAAAAAAAAAAAAAAAAAAAAGTTTAGATGCCGAATAATCTTCACAAAATATTGATAAAAAATGGTAAAAAAATCTCAAAAAATCTAAACTAGATCTCAAGTACTCATTCAGACAAACCCTCATAGTCAATAACGTACCCAAAAAGCAGTGTTGGAACTTCTTTATTTTATTTTATGGGCAGAGCAGTGTCAGAATAGAAAAAGTTAGTTGATGATTTGATGAAAACACCTAACATGAAAAGTTATCTCTTGCATAAGTTGAAAGATTTTTTTAGTAAAATTATAATATTAGTTTGATTCAATGAGGTGGGTGGGCACTTGTACAAGTTTGTTGAAAATTTGAATCCTATTAGATCAAGTGTCAATTTTTTAAAAAAAAATCTAGCAGGGGCCATGGCCCCCACTTGGTCTTCACATAATTCCACCCCTGTTGACCATTATACATTATACCACTTATGAATTGAAAGAGTGGCATGGCCTACTACTGCTTGCATGTTGGTGGGAAGAGATAATAATGCTTCTTGGGAATGTCAGATTGATTAGGCTACGGGTAAATAATTACAATTATGTGCTACAAATGCTACTACCTTCCAAGTAAATGATCACTAATTAACTCAACTATAACAATGACAATTAACCGTAATTATTTTTATGTAAGATGAACAATCTAAAATTCTCCTTTGATTTATTATTATCACTAATGCAAAAGTTGAGGCAGAAAGCATTGACTAACAATATAAAAAGACTTGTACCTAGGAAAAAGAAAAAAATAACAATGTAAAAATCCATGCACTAGAGAAGACTCACGTCGTTGTACTTGTTAGGGTCTTCATTACGTGACCGAATTAAATGCCATCTCTATGTAGAATATAATCCAATAAATATCTAAAATGGAAGGACCTAATTGTTTGTTGGAATTTTAAAAAGGTTGGAATCATTTGGGTGACCCTGATTCAAATGTCTCTACTCTCTACGCGCGCATACCTTTATTAGGCCCTCCCAGAGGAAAAAGTCCGGAAATGTAAAGCCCCATTCCGAAAAGCAACCTTGCCATTTTGTGGCCCACATTTCGGAATTCAAACAAAAAAATTTTTATTCACACTTAAGTCTCCAATTCCTATGCCTGCACCAAACTAATAAAATTACCCTTCTCTCATAAAAATATCATTTGTTTTATCTTTATCTCATTACTAACAATGTTTCCATCTCCGTCGACAAACCAATCTATTTTATTGAGTTTTGGCTGCAACCACTTGACTCAATGAATTGACCTAATTCTCATAACCTCAACCTTTTGTCCCTGTTCCCAAACATTTGAAAAAAAACTCATTTTTATGTTAAAAAAAAGTAACATCTAAAATTCTCCTCTGATTTATTATTATCACTATTGCAAAAGTTGAGGCAGAAAGCATTGACTAACAATATAAAAAGACTTGTACCAAGGAAAAAGAAAAAAAATAACAATGTAATAATCCATGCACTAGAGAAGACTCACGTCGTTGTACTTGTCAGGGTCTTGATTACATGACTGAATTAAATGCCATCTCTATGTAGAATATAATCCAATAAATATCTAAAATGGATGGACCTAATTGTTTGTTGGAATTTCAAAAAGGTTGGAATCATTTGGGTGACCCTGATTGAAATGTCTCTACTCTCTACGTGCGCATACTTTTATTAAGCCCTCCCAGAGGAAAAAGTCTGGAAATGTAAAGCCCCATTCCGAAAAGCAACCTTGCCATTTTGTGGCCCACATTTTGGAATTCAAACAAAAATTTTTTTATTCACACTTAAGTCTCTAATTCCTATGCCTGCACCAAACTAATAAAATTA
Source organism: Liquidambar formosana (assembly GCA_039720395.1). Classification (NCBI taxonomy): domain Eukaryota; kingdom Viridiplantae; phylum Streptophyta; class Magnoliopsida; order Saxifragales; family Altingiaceae; genus Liquidambar; species Liquidambar formosana. The sequence goes on from CM077832.1 coordinate 9,661,556, forward strand.
CTCTTCTCTCATAAAAATATCATTTGTTTTATCTTTATGTCCTTACTAACAATGTTTCCATCTCCGTCGACCAACAAATCTATTTTATTGAGTTTTGGCTGCAACCACTTGACTCAATGAATTCACCTAATTCTCATAACCTCCAACTTTTGTCCCCGTTCCCAAACATTTGAAAAAAAACTCATTTTTATGTAAAAAAAAGTAACATCTAAAATTCTCCTTTGATTTATTATTATCACTATCGCAAAAGTTGAGGCAGAAAGCATTGACTAACAATATAAAAAGACTTGTACCCAGGAAAAAGAAAAAAATAACAATGTAAAAATCCATGCACTAGAGAAGACTCACGTCGCTGTACTTGTAAGGGTCTTGATTACGTGACCGAATTAAATGCCATCTCTATGTAGAATATAATCCAATAAATATCTAAAATGGAAGGACCTAATTGTTTGTTAGAATTTTCAAAAGGTTGGAATCATTTGGGTGACCCTGATTGAAATGTCTCTACTCTCTACGCGCGCATACTTTTATTAGGCCCTCCCAGAGGAAAAAGTCCGGAAATGTAAAGACCCATTCCGAAAAGCAACCTTGCCATTTTGTGGCCCACATTTTGGAATTCAAACAAAAAATTTTTTATTCACTCTTAAGTCTCTAATTCCTATGCCTGCACCAAACTAATAAAATTACCCTTCTCTCATAAAAATATCATTTGTTTTATCTTTATCTCTTTACTAACAATGTTTCCATCTCCGTCGACCAACAAATCTATTTTATTGAGTTTTGGCTGCAACCACTTGACTCAATGAATTGACCTAATTCTCATAACCTCCAACTTTTCTCCCCGTTCCCAAACATTTGAAAAAAAACTCATTTTTATGTAAAAAAAAGTAACATCTAAAATTCTCCTTTGATTTATTACTATCACTATTGCAAAAGTTGAGGCAGAAAGCATTGACTAACAATAGAAAAAGACTTGTACCCAGGAAAAAGAAAAAAATAACAATGTAAAAATCCATGCACTAGAGAAGACTCACGTCGTTCTACTTGTCAGGGTCTTGATTACGTGACCAAATTAAATGCCATCTCTATGTAGAATATAATCCAATAAATATCTAAAATGGAAGGACCTAATTGTTTGTTGGAATTTTAAAAAGGTTGGAATCATTTGGGTGACCCTGATTGAAATGTCTCTACTCTCTACGCGCGCATACTTTTATTAGGCCCTCCCAGAGGAAAAAGTCTGGAAATGTAAAGCCCCATTCCGAAAAGCAACCTTGCCATTTTGTGGCCCACATTTTGGAATTCAAACAAAAAATTTTTTATTCACACTTAAGTGTCTAATTTCTATGCCTGCACCAAACTAATAAAATTACCCTTCTCTCATAGAAATATCATTTGTTTTATCTTTATCTCTTTACTAACATTGTTTCCATCTCCGTCGACCAACAAATCTATTTTATTGAGTTTTGGCTGCAACAACTTAACTCAATGAATTGGCCTAATTCTCATAACCTCCAACTTTTTTCCCCGTTCCCAAACACTTGAAAAAAAACTCATTTTTATGTAAAAAAAAATAACATCTAAAATTCTCCTTTGATTTATTATTATCATTATTGCAAAAGTTGAAGCAGAAAGCATTGACAAACAATACAAAAAGACTTGTACCCAGGAAAAAGAAAAAAATAACAATATAAAAATCCATGCACTAGAGAAGACTCACGTCGTTGTACTTGTCATGGTCTTGATTACGTGACCGAATTAAATGCCATCTCTATGTAGAATATAATCCAATAAATATCTAAAATGGATGGACCTAATTGTTTGTTAGAATTTTAAAAAGGTTGGAACCATTTGGGTGACCCTGATTGAAATGTCTCTACTCTCTACGCGCGCATACTTTTATTAGGCCCCCCCAGAGGAAAAAGTCTGGAAATGTAAAGCCCCATTCCGAAAAGCAACCTTGCCATTTTGTGGCCCACATTTTGGAATTCAAACAAAAATTTTTTTATTCACACTTAAGTGTCTAATTCCTATGCCTGCACCAAACTAATAAAATTACCCTACTCTCATAAAAATATCATTTGTTTTATCTTTATCTCTTTACTAACAATGTTTCCATCTCTATCGACCAACAAATCTATTTTATTGAGTTTTGGCTGCAACAACTTAACTCAACGAATTGGCCTAATTCCCATAACCTCCAACTTTTTTCCCCGTTCCCAAGCAGTTGAAAAAAAACTCATTTTTATGTAAAAAAAAGTAACATCTAAAATTCTCCTTTGATTTATTATTATCACTATTGCAAAAGTTGTGGGAAAAAGCATTGACTAACAATATAAAAGACTTGTACCCAGGAAAAAGAAAAAAATAACAATGTAAAAATCCATGCACTAGAGAAGACTCACGTCGTTCTACTTGTCAGGGTCTTAATTACGTGACCGAATTAAATGCCATTTCTATGTAGAATATAATCCAATAAATATCTAAAATGGAAGGACCTAATTGTTTGTTGGAATTTTAAACAGGTTGGAATCATTTGGGTGACGCTGATTGAAATGTCTCTATTCTCTACGCGCGCATACATTTATTAGGCCCTCCCAGAGGAAAAAGTCTGGAAATGTAAAGCCCCATTCCGAAAAGCAACCTTGCCATTTTGTGGCCCACATTTTGGAATTCAAACAAAAATTTTTTTATTCACACTTAAGTCTCCAATTCCTATGACCTGCACCAAACTAATAAAATTACCCTTCTCTCATAAAAATTTCATTTGTTTTATCTTTATCTCTTTACTAACAATGTTTCCATCTCCGTCAACCAACAAATCTATTTTATTGAGTTTTGGCTGCAACCACTTTACTCAATGAATTGACTTAATTCTCATAACCTCCAACTTTTGTCCCCGTTCCCAAGCATTTGAAAAAAAAACTCATTTTTATGTAAAAAAAAATAACATCTAAAATTCTCCTTTGATTTATTATTATCATTATTGCAAAAGTTGAGGCAGAAAGCATTGACTAACAATACAAAAAGACTTGTACCTAGGAAAAAGAAAAAAATAACAATGTAAAAATTCATGCACTAGAAAAGACTCACGTCGTTGTACTTGTCATGGTCTTGATTACGTGACCGAATTAAATGCCATCTCTATGTAGAATATAATCCAATAAATATCTAAAATGGATGGTCCTAATTTCTTGCTGGAATTTTAAAATGGTTGGAATCATTTGGGTGACCCTGATTGAAATGTCTCTATTCTCTACGCGCGCATACTTTTATTAGGCCTTCCCAGAGGAAAAAGTCTTGAAATGTAAAGCCCCATTCCGAAAAGCAACCTTGCCATTTTGTGGCCCACATTTTGGAATTCAAACAAAAAATTTTTTATTCACACTTAAGTGTCTAATTCCTAAGACCTGCACCAAACTGATAAAATTACCCTTCTCTCACAAAAATATCATTTGTTTTATCTTTATCTCTTTACTAACAATGTTTCCATCTCCGTCAACCAACCAACCTATTTTATTGAGTTTTGGCTGCAACCACTTAACTCAATGAATTGACCTAATTCTCATAACCTCCAACTTTTGTCCCCGTTCCGAAACATTTGAAAAAAAACTCATTTTTATGTAAAAAAAAAATAACATCTAAAATTCTCAATTGATTTATTATTATCATTATTGCAACAGTTGAGGCAGAAAGCGTTGACTAACAATACAAAAAGTCTTGTACCCAGGAAAAAGAAAAAAATAACAATGTAAAAATCCATGCACTAGAGAAGACTCACGTCGTTGTACTTGTCATGGTCTTGATTACGTGACCGAATTAAATGCCATCTCTATGTAGAATATAATCCAATAAATATCTAAAATGGATGGACCTAATTGTTTGTTGGAATTTTAAAAAGGTTGGAATCATTTGGGTGACCCGGATTGAAATGTCTCTGCTCTCTACGCGCGCATACTATTATTAGGCCCTCCCAGAGGAAAAAGTCTGGAAATGTAAAGCCCTATTCCGAAAAGCAACCTTGCCATTTTCTAGCCCACATTTGGAATTCAAACAAAAAATTTTTTATTGACACTTAAGTCTCTAATTCCTATGACCTGCACCAAACTAAAAAAATTACCCTTCTCTCATAAAAATATCATTTGTTTTATCTTTATCTCTTTACTAACAATGTTTCCATCTCCGTCGATCAACAAATCTATTTTACTGAGTTTTGGCTGCAACCACTTGACTCAATGAATTGGCCTAATTCTCATAACCTCCAACTTTTGTCCCCGTTCCCAAACATTTGAAAAAAAACTCATTTTTATGTAAAAAAAAGTAACATCTAAAATTCTCCTTTGACATATTATTATCATTATTGCAAAAGTTGAGGCAGAAAGCATTGACTAACAATATAAAAAGACTTGTACCCAGGAAAATGAAAAAAATTACAATTTAAAAACCCATGCAGTAGAGAAGACTCACGCCGTTGTACTAGTCATGGTCTTGATTACGTGACCGAATTAAATGCCATCTCTATGTAGAATATAATCCAATAAATATCTAAAATGGAAGGACCTAATTGTTTGTTGGAATTTTAAAAAGGTTGGAATCATTTGGGTGACCCTGATTGAAATGTCTCTACTCTCTACGCGCGCATACTTTTATTAGGCCCTCCCAGAGGAAAAAGTCTGGAAATGTAAAGTCCCATTCCGAAAAGCAACCTTGCCATTTTGTGGCCCACATTTTTGAATTCAAACAAAAAAATTTTTATTCACACTTAAGTATCTCATTCCTATGACCTGCACCAAACTAATAAAATTACCCTTCTCTCATAAAAATATCATTTGTTTTATCTTTATGTCTTTACTAACAATGTTTCCATCTCCGTCGATCAACAAATCTATTTTATTGAGTTTTGGCTGCAACCACTTGACTCAATGAATTGACCTAATTCTCATAACCTCCAACTTTTGGCCCCGTTCCCAATCATTTGAAAAAAAACTCATTTTTATGTAAAAAAAAGTAACATCTAAAATTCTCCTTTGACTTATTATTATCATTATTGCAAAAGTTGAGGCAGAAAGCATTGACTAACAATATAAAAAGACTTGTACCCAGGAAAATGAAAAAAATTACAATGTAAAAATCCATGCAGTAGAGAAGACTCACGTCGTTGTACTTGTCATGGTCTTGATTACGTGACCGAATTAAATGCCATCTCTATGTAGAATATAATACAATAAATATCTAAAATGGAAGGACCTAATTGTTTGTTGGAATTTTAAAAAGGTTGGAATCATTTGGGTGACCCTGATTGAAATGTCTCTACTCTCTACGCACGCATACTTTTATTAGGCCCTCCCAGAGGAAAATGTCTGGAAATGTAAAGCCCCATTCCGAAAAGCAACCTTGCCATTTTGTGGCCCACATTTTTGAATTCAAACAAAATTTTTTTTATTCACACTTAAGTGTCTAATTCCTATGCCTGCACCAAACTAATAAAATTACCCTTCTCGCATAAAAATATCATTTGTTTTATCTTTATCTCTTTACTAACAATGTTTCCATCTCTGTCGACCAACAAATCTATTTTATTGAGTTTTGGCTGCAACAACTTAACTCAATGAATTGGCCTAATTCTCATAACCTCCAACTTTTTTCCCCGTTCCCAAGCATTTGAAAAAAAACTCATTTTTATGTAAAAAAAAGTAACATCTAAAATTCTCCTTTGATTTATTATTATCACTATTGCAAAAGTTGAGGCAGAAAGCATTGACTAATAATATAAAAAGACTTGTACCCAGGATAAAGAAAAAAATAACAATATAAAAATCCATGCACTAGAGAAGACTCACGTCGTTCTACTTGTCAGGGTCTTGATTACGTGACCGAATTAAATGCCATCTCTATGTAGAATATAATCCAATAAATATCTAAAATGGAAGGACCTAATTGTTTGTTGGAATTTTAAAAAGGTTGGAATCATTTGGGTGACCCTGATTGAAATGTCTCTATTCTCTACGCGCACATACTTTTATTAGGCCCTCCCAGAGGAAAAAGTCTGGAAATGTAAAGACCCATTCCGAAAAGCAACCTTGCCATTTTGTGGCCCACATTTTGGAATTCAAACAAAAAATTTTTTATTCACACTTAAGTCTCTAATTCCTATCACCTGCACCAAACTAATAAAATTACCCTTCTCTCATAAAAATATCAATTGTTTTATCTTTATCTCTTTACTAACAATGTTTCCATCTCTGTCGACCAACAAATCTATTTTATTGAGTTTTGGCTGCAACCACTTGACTCAATGAATTGACCTAAATCTCATAACCTCCAACTTTTGTCCCTGTTCCCAAACGTTTGAAAAAAAACTCATTTTTATGTTAAAAAAAGTAACATCTAGAATTCTCCTTTGATTTATTATTATCACTATTGCAAAAGTTGAGGCAGAAAGCATTGACTAACAATAGAAAAAGACTTGTACCCAGGAAAAAGAAAAAAATAACAATGTAAAATCCATGCGCTAGAGAAGACTCACGTCGTTCTACTTGTCAGGGTCTTGATTACGTGACCAAATTAAATGCCATCTCTATGTAGAATATAATCCAATAAATGTCTAAAATGGAAGGACCTAATTGTTTGTTGGAATTTTAAAACGGTTGGAATCATTTGGGTGACCTTGATTGAAATGTCTCTACTCTCTACGCGCGCATACTTTTATTAGGCCCTCCAAGAGGAAAAAGTCTAGAAATGTAAAGCCCCATTCCGAAAAGCAACCTTGCCATTTTGTGGCCCACATTTTTGAATTCAAACAAAAAATTTTTTATTCACACTTAAGTCTCTAATTCCTATGACCTGCACCAAACTAAAAAAATTACCCTTCTCTCATAAAAATATCATTTATTTTATCTTTATCTCTTTACTAACAATGTTTCCATCTCCGTCGACCAACAAATCTATTTTATTGAGTTTTGGCTACAACCACTTGACTCAATGAATTGACCTAATTCTCATAACCTCCAACTTTTGTCCCCATTCCCAAACATTTGAAAAAAAAGTCATTTTTATTAAAAAAAAAAGTAACATCTAAAATTCTCCTTTGATTTATTATTATCATTATTGCAAAAGTTGAGGCAGAAAGCATTGACTAACAATATAAAAAGACTTGTACCCAGGAAAAAGAAAAAGATAACAATGTAAAAATACATGCACTAGAGAAGACTCACGTCGTTGTACTTGTCATGGTCTTGATTTCGTGACCGAATTAAATGCCATCTCTATGTAGAATATAATCCAGTAAATATCTAAAATGGAAGGACCTAATTGTTTGTTGGAATTTTAAAAAGGTTGGAATCATTTGGGTGACCGTGATTGAAATGTCTCTACTCTCTACGCGCGCATACTTTTATTAGGCCCTCCCAGAGGAAAAAGTCTGGAAATGTAAAGCCCCATTCCGAAAAGCAACCTTGCCATTTTTTGGCCGACATTTTGGAATTCAAACAAAAAGTTTTTTATTCACACTAAGTGTCTAATTCCTATGACCTGCACCAAACTAGTAAAATTATGCTTCTCTCATAAAAATATCATTTGTTTTATCTTTATCTCTTTACTAACATTGTTTCCTTCTCCGTCGACCAACAAATCTATTTTATTGAGTTTTGACTGCAACCACTTGACTCAAAGAATTGACCTAATTCTCATAACCTCCAACTTTTGTCCCCATTCCCAGACATTTGAAAAATAACTCATTTTTATGTAAAAAATAGTAACATGTTATTGTAATATCTTCGTACCCAAGCTATTGGGGTTAGTCTAGTGGTGAAGGAAGAAGAAGTAAATGCAGGACCAGTTTTGAGGCAAGGCAAGTAAGGCGGCCACTTAGGGCCCCATATTTTGGCTAAAAATTGAGGGCCCTTTTTTGGGGCTAATCCTTGTAGTAGGCTTAATTTTTTTCCTTTTTTCAAAGAGAACAGTTATTACAACTTCTTAATTTTATTTGCACACCCCAGTAATTTTATTTATCAAGGTTTTACAAGAAATATAAAAGGGTTTTTATAAAAATTTGTTACGTACGTGATCTATTGGAAAACATCATTTTAAACAATTTTGCAGAAAAAATTTTATATAAAACCTATTGTTCAAGTGGATTTTTTAATCATTTATCATCTGTGTTTAATTTTTAGCCAAAAAGTCCACTTAACCAAAATATTTTGAAAAAACTTTCTTCTGTAAAGTTATTCAAAATGATGATTTCTAGTGTATACCGCAGTCAGTTTTCTTAAAAACCTTTTCTATTTTTCTAAAACCTTAAGAAATCAAAATTAATGGGATGTGTAAATAAACTTTATGTTGGTACTAGAAAAAAATTATTGGGTATAGAGGGCCCATTTTATGAGTTTACCTAAAGCCCAAAAAACTCAAAATTGGTCCTGGGAAATGGTAATTGTAATATAAGTTAGGGGTTCAAATCCCTCTTTTTATACCCAAAATAATAATAATAAAATAATAACAACAACGTACTATTGGTGCGTTTAATGGTTGTTGATGTTATATTTAATTTGTATAATAATTCATCACTTCATGGTGTTCAAAAGTAACAAATTTAAAGCTGTAAATTACTGCTCAATTGTGTGCATCAGTGCTTGTGAGGACACGCGCACACATACTAGCACGTATTTAGGACACAAAATTGCAGGGGATCAGAAGAAGGTTATCCGAGCATTAGCGTCTCTCACGCAATCAGAAGAAGGTTATCCGAGCATTAGCGTCTCTCACGCAATCAGAAACGTTTAATGAAGACTGACAAATATGTTTTTTTTTTTTTTCGTACAAAAAACGACAAATATGTTTTCGAAAACATGAAGACATTGTAATTGGTTACTAATTAACATAGGTACCTAAACGTTGGATTGACCTTTAAGATTATTAATTTCTTTGGTGCATACATCTCCACAATATAGGAGAAGCAAAAGAGATTATTTAATTAGCCAAAAAATAAAAGAGATGGTTCAATTAAGTGGGTATTTTTTTTAATAATATGGGTCAAATCTTCGTACTTTTGTTATAATTTCTTATTTAAAGGTTAAATTGATGCATAAAACCTTCATTGAGAGTTTTTCTTTTTCTTTTTCTATTTCTTTTTGTTTTTAAATATTTTTTATTGTGATTTTATGTTTTAGGAACTTTGTGGATATTCACATCCCATTTCTCGTCTGGCGTGGTCTGAACCCGACAAAAAACAGCCATCCAAGAGGTGGATTATGCCTTTTCCATTTATGGGTTAGGTTCTAGCCAATTGTGTGTGGCTTCTCCCAACAGAATATTCCCTCCCCTTTTAGACCCTTATTAATAGTCAGTAAGATCTCATTTGGTCAGCAGTGAATACATGAGCATATCCAGCGATTGACGCCACCGATATTAAGGTAACCTACGATCCTAAGAATATTTTTTATACTGAAATTAATAAAGTACTCAAATTTTTTGATCAAATTTGTTTTTTGAATTTATATATGGCAACGGGCCACCACATAAAATATTTTAAATCTTCCACTTAACTTATATTTTTTAAATTTTTTTTTAAAAAATAAAAAATTTCTACAAAAATTAGCTAATTACGTTGTTCACTTAAAAATATCATTCCCAGAAAATTTTTCGAAAATTTTGTAGAAGAAATTTTTCGAAAATTTGTCATTTAAGTGGACTTTTGACCATTTACAGTTTCTGTTTCATTTTTACAAAATGTTTTATGAAAACTAGCCAAAAATTATACTTAAACGACAGATTTTGAAAAAACTTTCTTCTACAAAGTCGTTTGGAATTATATTTTTTATTGGACTATAAGCTTAGTTTTTGTAGAAACTTTTTATATTTTTAATAAAATCTTAAAAAATGTTAACTATATAGGAGGTTTAAGGTATTTTATGTGGTGGCAATTTGCAATAGCCTGGCCTAAAAATAATTATTTTTTAGTAAAATTTTAAATTAGTTAGGCTATGTTTGATACATGAAAATGGAGAAAGGATGGAATCCTCATTCCATTGGTAAAAAAAAATGAACCGTTTGGTTGGCGAAAGGAAAGGAATCTCTATTTCCTCGAAGTTCATTATTCATTTTTTGGGGAAATTAGCCAAAAGTACCTTTTTAGGATAAAGTTCCAGCCTAGAGTCCACTTATTTTTCTGTTCATGCATCAGGTCCACTCCTGGCATAAAACGACCACGTTTGGAGTGCTTTTGGGAATAATATCTTCAAGAATACCATACTTGCCCTTATTATCAGTTATGGTAAGCAAATAAAGAGGATTTTTCTCAACAATACCGGATTTTTCTCCATCCATTGACAATCTGATTAACACGGTTCCCATATGTGTTAATGCCCCATGATTTCCGCAACAATCATGGGGATTCCCATGTTTATCACCCTTAAGTCATGAATAGCTGGCTCTACATAAATCGTGGTTCATGTTTTCCAATGCAATTGAGGATTAGAGACATTATTACTTCTGGCAAAGCACTCTGGTTTACCATTCAGAAGGACCAACTTCTACAGTTGAAAAAATGGCAAAAAAACTTAAGTTAACTGATTTTTGTCTAGGTTTATGGAGATAGATCCTTCATTTTGAATAGAAAAATTCAATTTTTGGTTGTTTGATGTTTTTGATACAACATAACTATTTCTAGGGTTTTTTTGGAAGGGCAAAAATTTCAAATTTTCATGTTTGGGTTTTGAAGGGTAAAAAACCTAGAAATAGTTACCTGTGTTACTATTTTCTCACCATTCTGTGTAACTATTCTCATGTTTACCCCAATATGCAAAGCCACCAAAAAAATATAAATCACACTCAAGTAACCGTCTTCTTTCACAAAATAGTTACACAAAATGTGATAGCCGGAACGGATAGAAACGAGAATCTGAAATTTTTTCCCTCTATAACAAACCCTAGATACAGTTACATCGAAATGTTCATACAAAAACCCAAAAAAAGTTACATCATTAACACCTGAAAATAGATAAAAATCAATTCTTTGGCTTCGAAACATTGATTTTAGTTACATAAACGTGATTAACGGATTTGAACTCATGTTTTTTTGGCCATTTTTTGGCTAAAGATGTTGAAAATGTCGTCCCCCCAAAAATTAGACCAGTAGATGTCTGCTGGCAATGTAAAAGCTAGAGCATGTTCGACCCTTGGACCACTTGACGCGATGATTAAACCTTCTCCCGCCCTAGTTTTAGTTACACAATTTGCGAAATATTTGAATTTTGCAGTTTTTGCACAAATGAAATTTCCAAGTTTCAAGGGATTTTGATCCTCAAACGTGTCAAAAGGGATGTGTTTATGTCAAAGGAAAGGGCATTTTTGTCCACTGGGTAAAAGGTGGACTTTGAGGCTTAAGTTTTTTTTAAAAGTGGACTTCAGCCAGTACAAGAATACATAAATGGACTTATGGCCAAACGCCCTTTCAATTTTTTGATGGAATAAGCATTCCTTTCTAAACATGAGAGCGCTCATTCCTTCCCTCAAAGTGAAGCAATAATGACCATGAGACCCACTCATCTCTCTTTTTACTCATCTTTCCTTTCTTCTCTCTCCCTCCTCTCTAAGTTGCCACACTCCAATGAGACCCACCTTCTTCTTCTTTTATTTTTTTTTCAATTCCATAACATGTTTCCGTTCATTTCCTCTATTGCACCATGTTTCCGTTCATTTCCTCTATTGCACCAAATAAAGGCATGGAATGGCCATTGAGAATGACCATTCCTTTCATTTTCTTTTCCATTCTATTCCTATAACCATTCCATTCTATTCCAATTTCATTCAAGCACACCAAACGCAGACTTAGTTCTTTGAGCATATGTCTGACATGTCTCTATCAAAACTCAGAATCTCTAATCTTAAACCTCACCTCATATAGGAGTAAGTCTTCACTGTAACGTGACACATGGTATCACGAGCCAATAAAAATGAAGTAAAATGAGATTGTATGGTAAAAAATCCCCTTATAATCTACTTTATTCAACTCTCATTCCCTCTCCCCTCCTCCCCGCAGTCCCTTCAACTATAGCACGCCAATCGTATGAGGGTCTTTTTTTTTCTTTTCTTTTTTTCGGGTAAACAATCCTATGAGGGTCACATATAAGTTTTTCTTCCCATATAGGGGGAGGTTTCTGTGGGCAAAGCTGCAAAAAAATGTTTTCTTCCTTTCCATACAGCTATACAAGAACCAAACTGGCAGTTAGTATAGGATGGGAATGCTAAACAAAAAAGAAAAAATAAATATAATTTACGGGGGTGAGAAAGGTATAATCATTAGAATTTAAAGTTGTGGACCTATTGATATGATTAAACATTAAAAATTGAAAAAATTCTTATTTTCTCATTTGAAAACGTAGGCAAAGTGTGGCACTAAGCAGCATTTCTCCCATTTCGTCCTCTAAAGTTTTGCTGCAGAAAGAAAGCAGAATCCTTCTTTACAATCCCCTGCTGGGAAAATTCAATAGCACGAGCTTAATTTACCTCTTATTTTCTCTCCTTGAAACCTCTTCACTCTGTTGAATTGCTCCAATGAAGACCATGAACCAGAAATATATTTCAAATCTTAGTCCTATGCACTACTTCCTCCTTTTTTCGTTCTCCGTCTCTGGTATCTCTGTGGCTGCTCACAACCTTACCGACGATATTGCCATCGCCTGCGGCTAATACGGAATCTTAACGGCACAAGATGGCCGGACCTGGATGGGAGATCAGGGCACAAAATTTGATCCCTCATTAGCACAATCCAACAAGACTCTGCAAGTTCGAAATGTTCCTAACGAAGACGTCCCATACAGAACTGCTTCTATCTCTCGTTTTCAATTCACCTATACCTTCCCTGTCACTGCTGGCCAAAAATTCATACGCCTCTACTTCCGCCCAGTTACATACATGGGCTTCGATAGGTCCACACCGTTCTTCTCTGTTAAGGCTGGTCCATTCAACCTCCTTACATACTTCACTGGCTCTTCTGATTCCGCGCCTTTTGGGCCCAGAGAATTCTGCGTCAACGTGGGCGAAAATCAACAACTCGAGATTACCTTTACCCCATATCCATCCGTAGATGCATATGCATTTATCAATGCAATCGAGATCGTCTCCATGCCCACTCATCTCTATTATTCTCGAAACGAAGGCCCCCCTTTCATCGGCAACAATCGTTTGAATTTCTCCATCGACAACAACACGGCGCTCGAGCAGGTTTACCGGTTAAACGTCGGCGGCAGCATCCTGTTCCCAAATCAAGATTCTGGAATGTTCCGGCGGTGGTCCGATGACAGCGATTATTTGCCAAAATTGGGGGTTATCCCTGTGAACACAACTCTCAAGATCAAATACACAAACACCACGCCCGCATACACTGCCCTGGAGGATGTCTACCTGACGGCCAGGTCAATGGGTACGGACAGGGACGAGAACGAGGCGTACAATCTTACATGGGTGTTACCGGTCGATTCGGGATTCAACTACCTGGTCAGGCTCCATTTCTGTGAATTTCAGGGTGAGATCATGAGGGCAGGTGACAGGGTGTTCTACATCTATATAAATGATCAGACGGCCGAAAAATGTGCTGATGTTATCCTCTGGAGCGGTGGCCACGGAATTCCAGTAGTTAGAGACTATGTGGTGACGATGGGAAGCCAAGGAATGAAGGGCAAGCATAATCTCCTTATAACTCTGCATCTACAGGCGCGGTGGGTAACTGCTTATTCTGATGCAATCCTAAATGGAATTGAGTTGTTCAAGATTAAAAACTCCCGCGGCAATCTCGCCATACTCAACCCCGAATCTGTTCTCACCATGCCACCAATCGAATCATCCGGTTGGTCAGCCAAGAAGTCCATTGCCGTTGGTGGGGGTGCAATCACCGGCGCAACTGTACTCTCCCTCCTGGGTTTCATTGTTTTTCGGCGATGGATGAAAACAAAGCCCCAAAAGACCAACATACCGTCATTGCCACAACAACTGTGCCGTAAATTTACACTCGCAGAACTCAAAATGGCGACGAACAACTTCGATGAAGCTCTAGTCATTGGCACTGGAGGCTTTGGCAGAGTATACAATGGTCGTATTGATGGACATATTCCGGTAGCGATCAAGCGATTAACACCAAAATCGTTACAAGGTGCCTGCGAATTTTTTACAGAGATTGAAATGCTATCAAGGCTCCGTCACCGGCACATTGTATCTTTGATTGGTTACTGCAACGATAAACAGTAAATGATCCTTGTGTATGATTACATGCCACATGAAACCCTGCGTGACCATCTCTACAAAACAGATAATCCTCCGTTACCATGGAAGCTGAGGCTTGAGATCTGCATAAGTGCAGCACGCGGATTGGAGTACCTTCATGCAGGTGTGAACCGCACGATCATCCACCGTGATGTCAAGACCACCAACATTTTGGTGGACGAGAATTGGGTAGCTAAGGTTTCCGATTTCGGGTTGTCAACAATGGGTCCCACAAATGTGTCAGGCACCCATGTGAGCACAGATGTCAAGGGTACTTTCGGGTACTTGGACCCCGAGTATTATTGGAGTCGTACAATCACAGAGAAGTCTGATGTGTTTGCATTTGGTGTGGTGTTGTTTGAGGTGTTGTGTGGTGGAGCCGCGGTGGATATGGAGCTTGAGGAGGAGCAGCATAGTCTCGGGCATTGGGCCCGTCAATGTGTGAAGAATGGGACAATTGATCAGCTCACTGATCCATATCTGAGGGGCAAGATCGTGCCCGAGTGTTTGAGGGTGTTTGTAGAGATCGCCGATAAATGTTTGCTTGATCGGAGAAATGAACGGCCAAAAATGGGCAATGTGGTGTCGAGCCTTGAGTTGGCATTGGGATTGCAGGAGAGTGTTGAGACTATGAAGAAGGGAATCAAGATTGGTGAGGCAGAGATGGAGGGCATTAAAGATATATCATTTGCAGGTAGAAATCAGGTGGGATCAAGATCACTCAAAATACTCCGAGTGGTCCATTCATGTCCAGAAGTGCTACAAAATCTATCTCACCAGGCACTTGATAGGTGTTATAGCGACAAGGTAGAACTGAATTGGGCTCGCTCACCTGCATACTGTGGTCCAAAGGAGTCTGGTTTGGCGGAGTTTGCTGCTAAATATGATTCTTTTCCAAGTGATCATGACAACGGGTCCGACTCAAGGAGTACGTAGTGCGGTGCATGAGAGTTTAGATGGGCTGCTATTCCTTTAGAAGTATGGGGAGTGGAAAATTGCACCATCTGCCCATCTGCCTCCTAAGGTATAGCTGTGTCAAGAGTTGGAACCAATTAACCTACCTCTCGAGGTTGGATTCACTTGAAAGTTGAATCTTAATTGTGTTTGAACTGCCCAAACAAATGGGCAAGTTATTGTTTAAATATTCCACATAAAAGAGTCCAGTTAGCTTGATGAATAAACACTTGGATATATAATACTATCATATCATATAAGTATTTTTCCATCGTAGAATTAGTGTATGGGTTTTTGTATAGACATGCATGTGGTCAAATTGTTGTTCTAGAGTTATGGAAAAAACTTTCCTCCTCACTGTCGTGGGGATTCTCATCATATTTTGCCTCAAATTCAAATAAATAAATAGATTAGTTGTTTTTTTGCATCCCATGTTTACATATATGTGTTCATTGCCACATGACGATGTAATTACGAGTACATGTAAATGTGCACATGTATCTCTATGTCCTTATGTTTATACTTTTTCAATTAATGATAGTAAATGTGGTAAACTAGTAATATGAGCAAGATCTAGATAGTGTTCCTTCTTATTGGTAGGGAAGCAAGTATTTTCCTATTGATATTTAGTTATTAGTACCTCGATAAAGTGCGTAGGACGTATTGGCATTTGTTAGGCTATCTGGAGTATAGTATTTCGTTAGACTTGGTTTACACTATCCAACCTAGCTAGTTCGACCTTAGAGTCACACGTTTTAAATGAGATTTTTTGTGAGGTTTAGTCCATGGTGCAAAGGCTTAGGCCGATAGCTTCAATTGGACGTAGCCCTAATTTAAGTGAACCAAGTAAATTTGTGTTGTGTATTTGTCCTTGTTTTTTGAATTCTTCTTTATTTTTCACGTCTCACACATCTTGGAACTATGCTGTCCCTAATAGCATTAACTCCTAACCTATCTAATATCGTTAAGGCCAATCATATTTTAGGAATTGGACAACCGAATTAAATGCCATCTTTATTAGGGGTGTTCGTGGTTCGGTTTGGTTTGGTTTTAGGGTAGATTTCAAACCAAACCATTATACTTCGGTTTTTGGCTTTCCAAACCAAAACCAAACCATACTATAAAAAAACCAAACCAAACCAAAACATAAAATTTCGGTTTGGATGGTTCGGTTTTGGTTTTATCTTATCAAGTAGCAACAAATAATTGAAAATGGAAAAAATGACAAGCCAAACTTCAAATAAAAATATTTTTAATAAAATCATCACATTAGCAACTAAAAAAAGCATTAAAAACATTATATCAAAATGGAAAAGTATTGACTTATGTTAATCCAAGTTCAAATTTATAATATAATACATGTCAATATCTCACACAACATCGATAGCTAGTTTAATACATGTCAATTTAATAAAGAAAAAACAATAAGAAAGTTAAAATCTACAAAAACAAGCCCAATCCAATCGTCTTTCTTCCGGTTGTGTATTACTATTTTGAATCTATTACTTATTCTACCCTTATTAGAATAGAAAATTTACAAACTAAGTTTATTTTGAATCTACTACCTATTCTTCCCTTATTAGAATAGAAAATTTACAAACTAAGTTTAATATGTAATATATAAAATTATATATATATAATATGTTTTTCGGTTTTTTCGGTTTGGTTTGGTTTTTTAAACATGAAAACCAAAACCAAACCAATTTAATTCGGTTTTCTAAAATTGGAACCAAAACCAAACATAATGACAAAAAAACCAACGGTTTGGTTTTCGGTTTTAACCAAAACCATGAACACCCCTAATCTTTATGTAGAACATAATCTAATAAATGCCTATCTAAACTGGAAGGACCTAATTGTTTGTTGGAATTTTAAAAAGGTAGGAATCATTTGTGTGACCCTGATTGAAATGTCTCTACTCTCTACGCATACTTTTATTAGGCCCTCCCAGAAGAAAAAGTTTGGAAATGTAAAGGCCCATTTCGAAAAGCGACCTTGCCATTTTCTGGCCCAAATTTTGGAATTCAAACATTAATTTTCGACTCGCACTTAGTCTCTAATACCTGTGACCTACAGCCAGCTGAATGGCTTTCTCTGGGATTAAATGGCTATAAAAAATTGAGCTAGCTTGATGTGGTAATATGCATGTGCTGACATAGCATGTGCGACCTTGATCTATTGTGACCATTGCGGGGCCATGTTGCGGATAGTGGTAACTAATTATTGGCATTTACCTCATTTTTTAAGTGAGTGATCTTGGATTTCAATTCATAGAAAATCATTGATACTATTTATTAATATTAAGAAAGATTAGGAATAAGAGTAGATTCTATTAATTGTCAAAATATATAATAAGAATAATAATAATAATAGGAATAATGATGAGTCTCTTTTACCCTTTTTTTTCGTGCCTACTTCTGAGTTCTGACCTTTGTTAACTAAAACATTTGTTATTAATCAATTCCTAGAATTTAAAAAATGTTAACGTCACTAGATTTATCCACCTATTTATTCAGTAACGTGTTATTAATAAAAATGGAGTATTAGTAAAAATGAGTCGCTTTTACAGCAACAACAGGCACAAGTGGCTAATCCTTTATAAAATATGGGAATCCTTCGAAACTTATTGCCCGATTACAATGCCCGCCTGCGCAGAACCTTGTTACCCTTTTTTTTATATATAAAATAAATAAAAAAATGTAGATGCTACATTGCGTACCTCGTGTAAAAGGATGAAATGATATATAAATAGAACCCGGCCAAAGAAAAACAAAAAACAAAAATAAAAATTCCAGACATATAAACATTGAGAGGATGGAAGTCCCTAAAACCGGGCTTCTAGCATTTCACTTGGTATATATGACTCTCACTCTCTGCTTTAGTTCCTCTAATCATTTTTCTTCTTCCATGAGTGATAGTGTTTACACCCAAAATTGGCTTGAGCGAAATTATGTTCTGATTCGGTCTGATGGATCTTAGTTCTAGTGATCAACCAAATGGGACCGAATTACCATGGTGCCTTGAAGTAATTACCAATTGCATTTTTAGCCTGCTGGGATTTAAGATTCTTGAGTTCGGTCAATTTAGACCGAATCTTTATCGTATCATGAGGCAGTTATTTCTTGCATATTTGGAGCAGTGGTGGAAGGAGATCGTGGGCAGTTACAAAAGCGTGGCAGTTCTAGGAGCTTTCAATTCTCCAATATGGGTAGTTGGTGGATGAATTTCATGAAAGCAGTTGGAGCTTGAACGTATAAAAGCTGGAAGACTGCCATTGTAGGAGGACCTTCAACATCAATCAACAAATCAGTTCCCTGAGAACTTTATTTTTTTCTTGTTCTTTTAGAACTTTAGGATTTTAAAACCCAAAAACGTGTGCTTCTTTTTAGTCAAAGGCGTGTGCACTCCTTTGTATCTTTGTAATCTCAGAAATTATCAATGAAAATGGCTTCCTCCATGGTAAGCATTCGCTTTTAATTTCTGTTACTTTACTGTTCACTTTATTACTTGTTACAGAGAAAGTCCTTGAGACCATTCAAGGCAAGGTAAAATCCACATTTCGTCACATTTTCGTGGCTGGCACGCTCGCGCAACCCAATCCCCAGAATCGAAATTTTGGGGGAAACAGATAGAGAGATATATAAGGAGACAGAACCAACCATGTTTAAACATGTTGTTCATCATGTGGGTCATCGTGGAATGATGAAGAAGGGCTTGGGCATTCAGCCGTGGGTAAAATTGGTCATTATATTGTAATCGAGAGAGTATCAATTATTGGGCATTTTGCACCCCTACTCACGCACCGTATATATATAAAGCAATGTGACTAATTATATGAAAATGATCAAGTCTAGGACGTATGCCTTGCATGGTGTGGAGTACTACTTGACAATCACGTGGGTGAATGCCATGTATGGTTAGGCATAGGGGCGCAAATCGGTCCAGGCCAAGGGTATACCTGGGTGGACCGAATTAATTCGAGACCCCAAAAATTAGAACGAAACCGGAACGGACCGACAAAAACGGTCCGGTTCTCCTTTTTTTTTTTTGTGTGTATAGAAGGTAATAACTTTATTGAAAGTATTATTATTTATTCAATAATATATACTTATATATGGAGTATAATATATTAATATAAACATATAATTATACATATATATATATATATAATCATATATATATTTATTTTTTAAATTTTTTTTCTGTAATTTGGGAATTTGGTCCAGGCCGATTTTGAAACCCTTTAAACCGTGGAATGGGCCGAATTCATCGATTCTTAAAAATTTGTCCTGAGAACCAGACCGGAGAACTGGACTGGTTACTATTTGGACCAAAACGGACCGAACCGAATTGCACGGAATGGTCCGATTCTCAAGTCTACTCAAACCATTTTGCACCCCAATTTACACGCCGTATATATATAAAGCAACGAAAATGAGTAACATATAGTTGGGAGAGGCTACAAAGTTTGGAGAAGATGGTTTAAACTTGGCCTGGTGTACAATGTTCTTGGGCTGGGCGGCATCTTCCCTAAAGGGCTATTTGACAAACCTAGAAATATGGTATGCTAAACACAAGTCTAATCATTTTTGGTTTCACAATATTTGATAAGGTTTTTTTTCCAACTAGTTTAATTTGTTAAAATTTTATTGAAAATAAGACGTAAACATAGTTTTTTTCAAATAAACTATAACTTTGTCTATCTAAAACCATATAAGAAGTTAAGAATTGGACCTAATTTGATCTAGTTTTTAGAATTCCTAAACTGGCCCTTAGTTCCATTATTGAAATCGTTGACTTCTTTCCCCCCTCCCCTGAGACTTAATATCCATGAGTCAGTGGGATTTTTTGCTTGGAGATTTTCTTCTCTTATTATTATTATTTTTTTTTAGAAGCCCTTTCATTTGTTGTTTCTTGCAAGCATGAAGCATCCAATGAAAGGAAAAGAAAAAAAAAAATGAAATTATCAACTAAGAGCACCGGATGTAATGCAAATCTATATGATAATTGCATGGGATAGTAGTATACATTATTTTTTGAATTTTGATTACCAATTTACCAGCCTCACACATACAACATTATGCAAATGCGGTGGAATATATTGAATCACTGAATAAACTTGTTTGTATTAATACTCTGATTAGGAGAAGAAAAAAAGAAGAGTACAGCACTTTAATTTGTAGCAAATTTTGTATAGAAGTGTTCAATCTGATCATAGACAGAGGAGAAAGACAATAGATGCAAATTAGTCAATATTGTGACCCGTAGACATTCAATCTATTATAGATTCTATATGATTGGCCAAGGTTGTACATATCCAAACTTTTTCTTTGGGTGGGGGGGTAAAGAATTTTAGATTCATCGGACTATGGAAAAATAATTACAGTTCAATACAAAATTTTATTGACTTCTTGATAAATAACTATTAACTTAACTAACAATGACTACTAACTAATTATTTTTCCTTAGGCCGAACAATCTAAAATTCCCCCTTTTTTACTCTCTTTCTTTCTTCCTTCCTTTTTTTGTTTTTTTGTTTCTTTTCTTTCGTAGACCGTTAACTATGGGTAATGGGTTAGGTCCCCTCACACGATTTTTAGACCGAATTAGCGATCAGTGTTACAATTCATTGCTGAAGCTGAATGTGGCTAGATCATTTGCTTCCTCTTTTATGCGCCCTTCCAAGCTAGCTTTATGAAAATTATTAGGGACCCATGAAATAATGAGTTGCACTTAGAGTAATTATGTCCTCAAAAGATCAATTCATTTAAATAATTTTAGCTAAATGATTGAAATGCCTTTTCCTCTTAAGACATTTCACCACTGCTGTTTAAACAATATGATTAGAATCGAATTAATCCAATATATTAGTAAAATCACTCAACTAGATAAATTCTTGGACAATATAATGCATTTATAGGATCGCGATCTAGTGGATCCAAATAGCCTTTTAATGTTCGTGCCATCTAATTATATGGAGGCATGATTTAAAAAGGCAAATGATAACCATTCCTTGAAGCATGCCCAAATAATTCAAACCAAACCCCTCCATGATTAGCTTGAAAAGCCTTATTTTGACTTAAAGGCCGCATATCAATGTGTCAAATTTTACTCCACATCAACAATGACCCTTTTTCCCCTAGTATGGCCTCCCAATATTTTGTCCAACTAAGCCCTGCATATATATTAGTTAACCGCGCTCAAGATAAATCATAAATCTACATGATCGCGAGGAGAGGAAAATCAAATTTAGAATTTTCCACTTTTTAAGGAGTAAGAATCAAAAATGACCGATCTACTTGAAATTCAATTCAATGACTTCAAAATAAGTCACCACAATTCTTATATTTTGTGCTTACTTCTTCCCCTTGTTAACTAAAACATCTTTTGTTAATTCCTAGTATTTAAAAAATGTTAAAAATCACTAGTTTCATCCACCTATTTATTGGGTAATGTGTTAATAGTAAAAATTATAATTATTAATAAAAATAGGAAAATATTACTTCGTCTATCTTTTGTCACCCATCTTATGTGTTAATTGTATATCAATGAAAGTAATCATGTGAGGACCAACATGAAATAAAGAGCAACTAACACATATGAATGCGTGGGATAATGCGGGTGAAATAGTATTATCCATAAAAATAAGTCCCTCTTTACTTTTTCTTTTTTTAAAGAAAAAAAGAAGAAAAAGAAAAAAAGAAAATGTTATTTCACTCATGTTTAATCACTCATTTTTGCAACACACCTTATGTGTCAAAAGTATATACGTGAAAGTAAACATGTGGGGCCTAGCATGGAATAAAGAAAAACTGTCATATATAGATAAGTGAAAGAATGTGAGTGAAACAGAGGGGAGAAATAACATAGTTCAAAAAAAAAAAATTGTAAATACTATCATCTCATAGAAGAGGATGAAATTCCAGATATATAAATAGTGGACCAAAAAAAAGTTCCAAATATATAAACATGTGAGAGGATGGAAGTCCCTAAAACCGGGGTTATAGCATTTACCTTAGTATATATGAGTCTCACTCTCTGCTTTAGTTACTCTTTTATCATTTTTCTGTACGTTCCCATGAATGAGAGAGAGAGGGAAACAGGGGCCACCATGATTTCTCAGTTAACCATGTCCAAAATAGAGTTCGTCGTCTAGGTCGTCGTGGAAGGAGAAGGGCTGGGCCATTCGCCTATGGGTAAAATTGGCCATTACATCAGTAATTGACAAAGTGTCAATTATTGCGCATTTCACATTATTGGTTGTGTACGAAAAATGTTCGTGGAGCACCTTTCCTGTTGAGATCAGAGGGTTTGTGATTCCACTCTCTTAAACACACTCCACTATTTTTTTTATTTAGCTTACGGCTTCTTCTGGCTCTATTAATACATTTGATTTATGGAATAACTTCCTCACTTATCTAAAAGAGAATGAAAAAAGTGCAGTTATATAAAGAACTAAAATCTAAGGACAATGCTTTTAGTAATGATAGATTGATAGTCAAATCATGAACACAAATTGATTTAATTTAATGATCTTAAAAAAAATACATATTTTATAATTTTTTGTGACCGTGATTTAACTGTCATTCTTTTTAATTATGCCATCATTTCTCAAAAGCTAATATCAAATTAAAAAATAAAAGGCTATCTTTGCCTTTACTTGATATTCCCCTTTTTTATCCTTTTCTTTTCTTTTCCTTTGAAAAACCAATTATTGCTCTCATTGGATTTGGAAAAGGATAGCACTCAACTTGTGCTGACTAATGGCATGGCATACCTAAAATTCAGTCAGCGTGCCAATTTTGACTGCACTACATCAATCCAAAGACTTGAAACTTGAAAGTCATCTCCACAATTTCATCTGCTAATCGTACACTGTTAATTAATCTGCTCCTATACGTACCCAGCTGCTTCCCTTCGACTCTAGCTAGCCTTCCATGAGATAGCGCACCAACAACTACCATTATCTTCAGTCATGCTTTCCCTTACTCTCCACCTCTCCTCCCTTTTTCTCCTCCTCCTCTCCCTCGTCGACGGTGCGCCTCCTTACACTCCCACCGAATATATCCTCCTCAACTGTGGTTCATCCTCCAACGCCACTTCTCCTGATGGCCGGAACTGGGAAAGCGATGCCGGATCAAAATTCTCTCCCTCCTCTATACAAAAAACATCATCATCAACAGCCTCTCAGCAAGATCCCTCCGTCACCCAAGTTCCCTACATGAAAGCCCGTATCTCTGAATCTCAATTCAACTACATCTTCCCTGTCTCGGCCGGACCAAAATTTGTCCGTCTCTACTTCTACCCAGCTACATATTCCGACCTCGATAAATCCAATTTTTTCTTCTCCGTCGTCGCCAATAGCTACACCCTCCTCAGCAACTTCAGTGCCTCTCTCACTGTTTCTGCAATAGATCCTCCTGTGGCATCCTTAGTAAAAGAATTCTGCGTCAACGTGTATGACAACCAGAGACTCACCATAACCTTTTCTCCGTCTCCAAGCTCTTACGCCTTCATCAACGGCATCGAAATCGTTTCCATGCCCAATAATCTCTACTTTGGGCTACGAGAGGACCCCATCCCCTTGGTAAATTCCAACACCTTCTTCCCTTTGGATAACAACACTGCTCTTGAAACATTTTTCCGATTAAACGTCGGCGGAAAAGACGTGTCCGTCAATGGAGATACCGGCATGTTCCGCACTTGGCGTGACGATAGTCCATATATATTTGGTCAGGCATACGGGACACCCGTCCACAGGTCTAACGTCACAATCCGGTACACGCCAGAGACGCCTGCATACACTGCACCGACGATTGTCTACAGTACGGCGAGAACAATGGGTCAAGATTCTCATGTTAACCTGAATTACAACCTCACGTGGTTCTTCACCGTCGATTCAGGGTTCCATTACCTTGTTAGGCTCCATTTCTGCGAGACACAACTTGAGATGACGCTTCCATATCAACGGGTGTTTAGGATCTATATCAACAATCAGACGGCTGAGAAAGAATTAGATGTAATCGAAAGGACTGGCGGCACTGAAATTCCGATGTACAGAGACTATGCTGTGTTGGTTCAAGACTCAGATGGTAGCCGGAGCAAGCAAGATCTGTGGCTCGCGTTATATCCTGTCTTGGACTCATCAAAATCTAATTTTGCTAATGCTTTATTGAACGGTCTAGAAATCTTCAAGTTGAATCGATCCGACGGTAGTCTCGCTGCGCCCAATCCTGATCCAATTGTGGTTCCCACTTCCCCGCAACCGCAAACGGAGAAATCGAAAGGTCAAGGGTTCTCGCCGTTGATTTTTTCTACCGGAGCTGTGCTTGGTGGTGTCGCTGCAATCTCGCTTCTTCTCTGTTTCTTGATCATCCGGCAACGCAGGGGAAATGGTATATCCACCAAAAGAAAATCTTCATCACTACCGTCCGAATTGTGCCGTCACTTCTCAATCGTTGAGCTCAAGTCTGCTACACGCAACTTCCATGATAATTTTGTAATAGGTGCTGGCGGATTTGGTAACGTGTACAAGGGGTTCATTGATCATGGGTCCACCATAGTTGCAATCAAACGGTTGAATCCCTCGTCGAGGCAAGGGGCTCGCGAATTCCAGACAGAGATCAAGACGCTATCACAACTTCGTCACCTTCATCTTGTGTCTTTGATTGGTTACTGTGATGACGATGGTGAGATGATCCTCGTATATGATTATATGGCCCGTGGGACCCTCCGTGATCATCTCTACAAGAATAAAAAGCCACCACTTCCATGGAAACAAAGGCTTGAGATATGCATTGGCGCAGCAAGAGGACTACATTATCTTCACACGGGCACGGAGCACCCAATCATTCACCGCGACGTAAAGTCTACTAATATATTACTAGACGAGGAATGGGTACCTAAAGTATCAGATTTTGGGTTATCCAAAATGGGCCCCATTAGCATGCCCCATGGCCACATCAGCACCGTTGTCAAGGGTAGTTTGGGGTATATAGATCCTGAGTATTATAGGAGGCAACAAGTGACTGAGAAATCCGATGTGTACTCATTTGGCGTGGTGTTGTTTGAGGTATTATGTGGCCGACCAGCAGTGAGTCCGAACCTACCGAAAGAGCAAGTGAGCCTGGCTGAGTGGGCTCGAAATTCTTATCAAAGAGGCACCCTTGATGAGATCATCGATCCAAATTTGAAGGGCGAAATTGCGCATGAGTGTTTAAGGAAGTTTGGGGAGATTGCTTATTGCTGCGTACGTGATCATGGGATCGAACGGCCAACAATGAATGATGTGGCATGGACCCTTGAGTTTGCATTGCAACTGCAGCAGAATGATGAGAAGATTGATGGTGGAAATGGACTTGTAGTGAATCATATTGCAACCCGAGCAAAGATTAACGAACAACTGTCCATTGCAACCGTACTCTCTCTCCTGGGTTTTCGTGTTTTCCAACAACCCATGAAAACAAAGTCCGAAAAGACCAAAGAATCATCATTGCCACAAGAATTGTGCCGCCGTTTTACACTTGCCGAAATCCAAACAGCGACAAACAACTTCGAAAAAGCTCTTATCATCGGAGATGGCGGCTTCGGAAGAGTATATAAAGGTTATATCGATCGTGGACGGATTCCGGTCGCAATCAAGAGATTGAAACCAAAGTCATTACAAGGTGCCCATGAATTTTGTACGGAGATTGAAATGTTATCAAGGCTTCGTCACCTTCATCTCGTCTCTTTGATTGGTTACTGCAATGAGGGACGACAGATGATGCTAGTTTACGACTACATGGCACGTGGAACCTTGCGGGAACATCTGTATAAAACAGATAATCCTCCATTATCATGGAAGAAGAGGCTTGAGATCTGCATAGGTGCAGCACGTGGATTTGAGTACCTCCATGCAGGCGCAGAGCACACGATCATTCACAGGGACGTCAAGACCACCAACATTTTGTTGGACAAGACTTGGGTAGCCAAGGTTTCGGATTTCGGATTGTCCAAGATGGGTCCCACAAATGTGTCACACAGCCACGTCAGCACAGACGTGAAGGGTACTTTCGGGTATTTGGACCCGGAGTATTACTGGACTCACCATCTAACAGAGAAGTCTGATGTGTATGCATTTGGTGTGGTGTTGTTTGAAGTGTTGTGTGCTAGAGCTGCAGTGGACATGGATTTGGAGGAGGAGCAGCATAGTTTGGCCCAATGGGCTCGGAACTGTGTGAAGAAGGGAACAATTGATCAAATCATTGATCCACATCTGGCGGGTAAAATTTCACCCGAGTGTTTAAAGGTGTTCACTGTGATAGCTGACAAATGTATCCGTGAGAGAAGAAATGAACGGCCAAAAATAGGTGAGGTGGTGTGGAGCCTTGAGTTTGCATTGGAGTTGCAGGAGAGTGCTGATGCTGCGAAAGAGGGTATCATGATTGATGAGAGGATGTTGTCATGTGGGGGTAGAAATCAGATGGGTCTAAGGCCACCAAATGTGGATTATGTGCTCCATTCATATCCAGAATTTTGGCAAAAAGATTATAGGGCACTTAAGAGATGTTCTAGCGACAACACAGGACGACTAAAGTGGGCCGATTCACCTGCATGCCGTGGTCCAATGGAGTCATGTTCTCCAACTTCTGCTGCCAAATATGTTGCCTTGCCAAGTGATCATGAAAATTGGTCCGATTCAAGGACTATCACGGTGCATGTGACTGCAGGGGAGGCTTCCTCTGAGATTAAGATATCAGAAGGCCAATGATGGTTAGTCATTAGTGGAAGATGGAATAATAAAAAGTGGTTTCCCATGAGACTTCATTGGTGATGTGGGCTGCCTAAAGCCCCAAACATATGTGTAAATCTGTTTAAACTTTCCATTGAAGAGTCTCACTAGAATATACGTCTGCGTGTTTATCATTACATACGTAATCAAGTAATGTACTGTTCTCTTTCATAGAATCTATGGATTTTGTATATAACGTGTGGTCAAATTGTTGCTATAGCTGTGGAAAATACTGTCTCGTCACCCATCTTGGGGACTCATTATATTTTGCCACATTATGGAATTAATTGTGTGCATGATTATAAATATAAACATATGCTTATGTTCACTTGCCGACATGTACATTAATTTGAATTTGAAAACATAGTAGTATCTGCATATCCATGCCCTCGTTTTTATACTTTTTCAATTAATTAAAACATATGACGTTATTTTCCTATTGATATTTTGTAACTCTACGGGGAGGGCTAGCTGCATTGGCATCAACTCCTAGTCAATCCTGATTAAAAATAAAATAAAAAAATAAAAAAATAAAAAATAAAAAATAAAATCTCCTAATCAATCCGGCCACTACAATTAAGGCCAGCCATTTTTCAGGAATTGGGCTAGGCAGGTTGACAATCAACAAAAAATGACTATTGCTTAAGAAAATGTTTTGTAAATTGTCTCAATTTTAAGTTATATCAATATATCTCAGCTCTAAAAAAGGTATAAATAAATAAAGGAAAAATTTTCTACTAGTAATTCCGTAATCTATATTATATAAAGCCAATTCTCTTTGTCGTTGGTATGTACTTGAATTTACCAAAAGCTCTCTTTTAACTACCCACTTTCAAGAAAACTTAGGGGCAATATAGTCACCACGGAAAATTACAGTTATTTATTTACTCTCTCAACTAGGCATGGATTGTCACTCCCTCACTCTTTCAAGATCTCTCCCCAATTCTCTCTCTTAGAAACTGATATCTCATTTAAAATTTGAAATTTGACTGTTATCAAAACTAATCATCAACTAAATCCTAAATTAATCTCTCTGCATTGAACATTGCACCATGTTGCACACGAATCGTGTGTGCCCCAATGGCTAGTATTATATTGTTGCAATTTTAAATTCAAGAATTTTTACAAACCACACAAAGATTGCTTATAATTTTTTTTTTCGTTTTTTTTTTCTTTTTTTTTTTTTGGATTTTTGGCCATGGCCCCATGTTATAAGAGTTTTTTTACAATAGCCCCATGAATAAATTTATAAGGTTCATCATTCCATGGAATTGCCGATTAGGTTCATCATTCCATGGAATTGCCTCAGAAGGATTGCCTCAACAAACTGACTACTGACTTTATTATAAACTACTGAAAACAAAAACAAGTTGACAGTCAAAACATCCTTATGGGGAAATACCATGAAATGATGAACCTAATCGGTAATTCCCCCAATTTATAACACCCCCATAACTCTTTTTGATACTAGACTTACGGTTTTACCCTTTTATAAAAAAACTAACCACTATTTTTCTCTCTCCCCCATACCAACGGCCGGTGCCTCCATCTCCTTCGAGCAATATTGGATCCACCTTCTTCATCTTCTCTGGCGAAGCTCACCATCGAGCTCCTTTCTCCGATGAAGCTCACCATAACCCCATCCCATCGTCATCAAATGACCACCATCATCAACTAGATCTTTAAAAAAATAATAAAACACCAATGATTCATGGCCCTAATTCATGGAGAGCAGATCTCCTTTTGAAGGTATATAGTGACTCAACCCCAAGGCTACGATCTGATTAGCCGTCGTTGTCAGGGAGCGTCGTCTGCATCGGAGAAGATCGTTAGTGTTGGAGAAGAAGAAATTCCTTATGGGTTGGGTGGCAGAGAGAGACTGTAGGAGAGTGGGAGAGAACATAGGAGAGAAGGAGAATGGTGAGTTTGGCTTTGGTATATAAAAGGTCAATATGGGAATTTTTAGAAAAGATTTCCTTACAACTAATAAGTATACTAAACTATGGGGCTAAGGAATTAAAAATTTCTTTGATGGAGTTATTGTTTAAACATATCTTCTAATTGGGTTATTACTAATTTTTCATGTTTTTAATAACAATCGACATAATTTATCCATACCCCTAATTCCCCCAAACACCAACAAATGAGTATCAATTTATAAAGTAATGCCATTCAAGGATTAATCAAGAATTTCTTCTTTTTAATATCTACCAAAATTTTTGGAGGGATGCCAATCCTTCTAGCATTAGGACTTTTTGCAGATCAGATCCAGAAAGGCACGCAACCATTTGGATGGAGAAACCAAAGGTTCTTGACAGACATTGCTTCATTTGGAGTAGAAAATATTCCAGCTTCCACCACAACTTAGTATAGATTGTTAGCATCCATTATTAGGGACATTAGTCTCCATGAAAGTTAACCACCTATCTCAACCTGTAACAAGATCTCTATGACCACACATAGAGAGGAGATTACTTAATCCTTCAAATTTAATTTACCAACATGTTTGTCAACTTTGAAAAGTCAAATCATTATATTTTTTAACTTTCCTATATTACCCTTAGTTGTTTCAAGAATTACTTTCAACACAAAATCCGGGGTACTTTTAGAAAGTTCAAGTTTAAAAAGTGACAAATTAATGCAACAATAACTTCTCTTATCGATCTGTTTAAAGGGTAGGTGGCAGAATTAACAAAAAGGAATATGTATGTTGCTAAGAGTATCACTTTAACATATCTCTACATAACAAAAGATTAATTGTTTAGTAATTTAACTAAGCCATAGCTCGATCAATCCTACCTATACATTGCAGTACTCTACATTTTGGGATAGTATAGAGTCGCATTCCTCTTTAAAAAATTGCCCAAATTTTGTATC
Organism: Liquidambar formosana; assembly: GCA_039720395.1. Taxonomy (NCBI): domain Eukaryota; kingdom Viridiplantae; phylum Streptophyta; class Magnoliopsida; order Saxifragales; family Altingiaceae; genus Liquidambar; species Liquidambar formosana. The sequence continues at coordinate 9,691,416 of CM077832.1, forward strand.
TGTCCTTTAACCATTCACCTTCAACTATTTTTAGAATTAGTGTTCTTTTTCACTATGGAATCAAAAACACTAATCAATCACAGGTATATGAACCACAACAATATACAAGAATCATAACGCAGGTGATTTTAATTTTGCAATTTGTGTGGTAAAGCCGAACATCCAAATTTGGCAAAATTTGAAACTTAAACTTTTCTCATTTTTTTTCCCCCCTAAACTCGAAGGAAATAATTAATCAAGAGATATAATTATGGCCTAATCGGTTGTCCAAATGAATCTATTATAATTTACATTACAATGAGAATACACAATCATCTTCTCGAATGGGACCATTGAAATTTTAAATATAAAGTAAAATAAAATAAAATAAGAATCATTAAGTTATAGGATTAATTTTTAGAATCTCATGAAACACCATTAAACTCAACTTTCAAATTTATTTTTGCTAAATCCAATGTAAATTACAAGGGATTAAAGATTACTTAAGTTAGTAGATGAAGGCGAAGACTTGAAGCCAATTCTATGCGGTACAATCACAAGCACAGTAGCAAACCATACCGGCCAATAGACCATAATTGCCAATGAACCCAAATCCAATTTTAGATTAGACAAACCCTTAATAGTGAGACTTTCAGGCAGATAATCCCCCCCCCCCCCCCCCCCAAAAAAAAAAAAAATCTTCCTTTTTTGGTTCCTTTAGGCAGAATATCAAAATCAATTTGTTGGGGGGAGAGAGAGAGAAGAGGAAGGGAACAAAGACAATTAAAGGTGAGGATAGCCTTTCATTTGTCATCCACAAATTAGCTTTTAGCTCCAATATTATCATGTTTCTTTAGCACTATCACCCTTTTTTCTCTTTTGCAGTTTCTATTCTACTACTTTTATCTAAATTCCTTGACGCAAATATTTAGAGCTACCTCCTAAATATCAAAGAGTTTGGATCTTCTATAAGAATTTTGTAGGGCTTTTCATGATCACAGAATCGTTTAGTTTTGTAATTTAAATAATAAATAAATAATGAACGTTAGATAATCAAACCTTATAGGACATGAAAAGCCGTACAAGATCTCTACCAGGAAAAACCTATAGAAGATCCAAAGTCCCTTTGTAAGAGCAAAATTATTCCCCATGCAATGCTGCCATTGTTGCATAATGCACGTGAGATGCAGAAGAGTACTACTCCTTGTTGTCATTTGAAGTTAGAGTTGAATGCAAGAAACCAATTAAGCACGAAGATTTGTTGCAAGACTTTGAGAGTCCATAGGATAAAATACAAACAGAGATACCTATTACATTGATTACAAAGGGCCAACAAATCCAGACGAGATTAATATTAATTTGACCAGTCATTACCGTTGTCCCAATCCTGTATTACCAAAAAAAAATGTTACTTCATGCATCTTTTGTTATTTATTTTTATCATTCATCTTATGTATTAAAAGTGTATAGGTGAAAATAATTATGTAATATCTAATATGATATAAAAAGAAACTGACACGCACAAATGGGTAGAAGAATTTGGATGAAATAGGTGGGAAAGTAGCTAGCAAATTTCATTACCAAAATTCTTGAAATCATTGGGGGCTCACAGTGGCATTTTACTATTGGGTCCATCTTGATTATTGCTTTAGAGGGACATTAGTGGGGCCAATCAAAAAGCTTCTTCGCTCTCATTGGATTTGCAAAAGGCTAGCACTCAACTTGTGCTGACAAATGGCATGGCATACCTAAAATTCAGGCAGCGTGCCAATTTTGACTGCACTACATCAATCCAAAGACTTGAAACTTGAAAGTGATCTCCACAATTCCCTTCGTACCCAGCTGCTTGCCTCTTACCTCTGCTAACTGTACACTGTTAATTAATCTGCTCCTCCATGTTCCCAGCTGCTTCCCTTCGACTCTAATCATTTTCTAGCCTTCCATGAGATAGCGCACCAACAACTACCATTAGCTTCAATCATGCTTTGCCTTACTCTCCACCTCTCCTACCTTTTTCTCCTCCTCCTCGCCCTCGTCGACGGTGCGCCTCCTTACACTCCCACCGAATATATCCTCCTCAACTGTGGCTCATCTTCCAACGCCACTTCTCCTGATGGCCGGAACTGGGAAAGCGATTCCGGATCAAAATTCTCTCCGTCCTATATACAGCAAACATCATCATCGACAGCCTCTGTGCAAGATCCCTCCGTCACCCAAGTTCCCTATTTGAAAGCCCGTATCTCTAAATCCCAATTCACCTACACCTTCCCTGTCTCAGCCGGACCAAAATTTGTCCGTCTCTACTTCTACCCAGCTACATATTCCGGCCACGATAAATCCAATTTTTTCTTCTCCGTCGTCGCCAATAGCCACACCCTCCTCAGCAACTTCAGTGCCTCTCTCACTGTTTCTGCAATAGATCCTCCTGTGGCATCCTTAGTAAAAGAATTCTGCGTCAACGTGTATGACAACCAGAGACTCACCATAACCTTTTCTCCGTCTCCAAGCTCTTACGCCTTCATCAACGGCATCGAAATCGTTTCCATGCCCAATAATCTCTACTTGGGGCGACGAGATGACCCCATCCGCTTGGTAAATTTCGACACCACCTTCACTTTGGATAACAACACTGCTCTTGAAACAGTTTTCCGATTAAACGTCGGCGGACAAGACGTATCAATCAATAGAGATACCGGCATGTTCCGCACTTGGCGCGACGATAGTCCATACATATTTGGTCAGGCATACGGGACACCCGTCCACAGGTCTAACGTCACAATCCGGTACACGCCAGAGACGCCAGCATACACCGCACCGGCGATTGTCTACAGTACTGCGAGAACAATGGGTCAAGATTCTCATGTTAACCTGAATTACAACCTCACGTGGTTCTTCACCGTCGATTCAGGGTTCAATTACCTTGTTAGGCTCCATTTCTGCGAGACACAACTTGAGGTGAAGCTTGCAAATCAACGGGTATTTAGGATATATATCAACAATCAGACGGCTGAGGAAGAATTAGATGTAATCGAAAGGAGTGGCGGCACTGAAATTCCGATGTACAGAGACTATGTTGTGTTGGTTCAAGACTCAGATGGTAGCCGGAGCAAGCAAGATCTGTGGCTCGCGTTACATCCTGTCATGGACTCAGCAAAATCTAAATTTGCTAATGCTTTATTGAACGGTCTAGAAATCTTCAAGTTGAATCAATCAGACGGTAGTCTCGCTGCTCCCAATCCTGACCCAATGGCGGTTCCCACTTCCCCGCAACCGTACCCAAAGCAAAAGGGGAAATCCAAAAGTAAAGGGTCATCGCCGGTGATTATTGCGACCGGATCTGTGCTTGGTGGTGTTGCTGCACTCTCGCTTCTTCTCTGTTTCTTGATCATCCGGCGACGCAGGAGAAGATTGAAGGACCATGGTATCACCGAGCCTAAATCATCGTGGGCTCCATTTTCGTACACCTCAAGGTCCATCAAAACAATGAGCTCCTCATCGCTACCGTCCGATCTGTGTCGTCACTTCTTGATCGGTGAGCTCAAATCTGCTACATGCAACTTCAATGATAACTTCCTTATAGGTGCAGGGGGATTTGGCAATGTGTACAAGGGGTACATCGATGGTGGGTCCACCACAGTTGCAATCAAACGGCTGAACCCTTCGTCAAAGCAAGGGGCCCGCGAGTTCCAGACCGAGATCGAGACGCTGTCCAATCTTCGACACCTTCATCTTGTGTCTCTGATTGGTTACTGCGATGATGAGGGCGAGATGATCCTCGTCTATGATTACATGGCGCGTGGGACTCTCCGTGATCATCTCTACAAGACCAAAAACCCTCCTCTCCCATGGAAACAGAGGCTTCGGATTTGTATTGGTGCAGCGAGGGGACTACATTACCTTCATGCGGGTGCGAAGCAGACAATCATTCACCGGGATGTGAAGTCTACCAATATCCTTTTGGATGAGGGATGGGTGGCTAAGGTCTCAGACTTTGGGCTGTCCAAGATGAGTCCCATTGACATGTCCCAAACCCACGTCAGCACTGTTGTCAAGGGCAGTTTAGGGTATGTGGACCCAGAGTATTATAGGAGGCAGAAATTGACTGATAAATCAGATGTGTACTCATTTGGTGTGGTGTTGTTTGAGGCATTGTGTGCTAAGGCCAGCAGTGATTCCTGGCCTGTCAAAAGATCAAGTAAGTTTAGCCGAGTGGGCTCGGAATTGCTATCGGAAAGGGACCCTTGATCAGATCATTGATCCCAATCTGAAGGACATGATTGCGCCAGAGTGTTTGAAGAAGTTTGTGGAGATCGCCGATAGTTGCGTGCGTGATCATGGGATCGAACGGCCAACAATGAATGATGTGGTGTGGACCCTTGAGTTTGCATTGCAGCTGCAGGAGAATGCTCAAAAGACCAACGGTGGGACCCGAGCGGGTCCATATGGAGAGGTGACGACAACCGATGATGAAAATGATGACATTTTTTCTGCATCAGGGGGACACATGCTGGACTCGAGGAGCAGTGGTACATCGGTGATGAGCAGTGATGGAAGGAGCATCAATAGTTTTGATCAAGATAAAGAGGTGAGGTCGCAGAATGTGTTCTCCGAGATCATGAATTCGAAAGGAAGGTGAAATCAACACAATAAATTGTATGTAGTGGATCCTAGGTGGGTTGATATGTGAACATCTTTGTCCAATTAGAAGTCCAAGTGGTATTGTAAGCTATAAGCCTATAACGTACGTTGGAGGGTGCTTGCTTTTCCCTAGGGGCATCTACCCCGTGACCTCTACAATTTTCCCCTAGGTGGGTCTGATATGTCGGCACTTTTTGTTAAAAAGTTGATGCTATAAGCCATTAAGCCTGTAAACGAATGAATGCCACACAAATGAACACTGTTCCTGCATGCACGTGTAATCAATGCTATTTTTGTGGATTTTATTTTGTAATTATCCCATGTTTGTAAAACAAGAAAATTGCATGTACCTAAAAGGATTAGTTGGGTGGAAAGTATCTAAAATCTCTCAATAAAAAATAAGTAAATAAATAAAATCAATGATGCAGATCTATCCGTAAGCCAAGTGTGAGGTTATACTTTTGTCAATCAACTCATGTCACGTTAAATACTGTTGTGACTACATGTTGTAACTATAAAATCTTTCTAGCATTTTTCATACTTGGCCGGCCTTCAATCTTTTTATATTTTTTTTATAAAAAAAAAATTGAAAGAGCATAAGCATCATAGGAGACCTAACATCTCAACTAGGTTGGCACCTCAAGAAACTCAAATCATGTACTATTAGCTTTAAGTATTATTAATAAAATAAAATAAAATAATACAGAAGAAGAAAAGAAAGAAGAGTGAAAAGAAGCAAATAGAAAAAATCTAGTCTTGGTGACTTATAACTATCACAATTTAGCTCAAAAAAAGAAGAAGTGTAATCATGCTCTAAGCCTGTATTTAGGTAAGCTCTACACATCATGAGTAAGAGCTGAGTATAACTCGACAGGAATTGTCAACCACCATTGAAAGCCAATTTGATGAACACCAAAATTAACGCAAATATCTATAACACAATTTCCTTCTCGAAATATATGAGAGCATTGGAAGTCCATATGACTCAAAAAATATATACAATTCAATCTAATTTGGCATTTTAACCCAACAAATTCTAAACAGAAATCCTCCACTTCCTTAACTATGCCCCCTTCTATGTCTCATCGATCCATATAATTGGATTCCATCATCACCACAATATAATTAGAACCAACCAAACAATATGTCTAGCTTATTAAATGCATGTTATTTGAACAATGATGAAACTTTTGATAATGTTTAATATATTAAAAAAAAAAATTGTTTCAATGAAATTGTCAAACCATTTAAATTAGTAGATCTTTTAAGGACAGCACATACTAAATGGGATTCATTATTTGACAGATCCTTATGTAATTTTAATAACGCTAACATAACCCAATCATGCAAAGGACCAATGAAGGGGACATGATTAAGGGGGTGGAGGATCTCCTTCCACAAATCCCTCCAATACTCTCCCAAGTCCAAGTCCAATCTCTTACAACTCCTAAATCATTAGAGGAAAAAAAAAATAAAAAAATAAAAAAAAAATCTTATAAAAAGAAAGATGATGAGGCATAGGAGACTTACAAACACGCGCGTGTGCGCACTCACACGCAATGGCAGCGTTGTTCACTTGCGCTAGATGGTTTCTTACTGTTGGATCACCTATGAGATGTGCGAACATTTCTTTGAGTGGCAAGTATCATTGTCCTTTTAGTTTTTGAAAGAATCTCAATACTTTAAAAAAGATAAAGTTTATGAATAAAGTCTTTTTTCAGGGGTAATAAATATAGTGAAGGTAATTAATCTTAAAAATCTCAAACTCACTGATGGACCAGGAGCCTTTGGGGCAAGTGCCTCCATTAGCTCTTTTGAGAGGTATTACTATTTGTTGACTATTTTTAACATAATACCAAAAAGAGAAAGATAGTAATCATTTTAAATCATATTTACAGTCAATTTGTAATAAGTAGACAAAAATATCCTTTTTTTGGGTATTAAATTAGAAAATGATTACTAACAAGTAATTTTTTCAAAAAAAAAAATGTTTTTCAGAGCTTATAGTTCCTAATTCACACTTCATAAAATTATAGCACAGTACCTCCATTGGAGATAAATCCTAACCCTGTCCCTCTCAAAATTTTTAAGTTGATACCAAAACTTCTCATATTTTTGTAGGGTCATGTCCTAAAGCTGCCCGCCTGTACCCACGATCCTTAGGCCACACAACTAACTTTTTTCTTTTCTTAATTTTCCTCACTTCTAACTTCAAAGTGTTGAAAACTCCTCTTTGTAGGTATCTTCCTTTTTTTTTTCCTTTTTTTTTTTTTACTTGGGGTGGGTTACAGCCTAGATGCATCTTGTAATTGGTAAGACTAGAGACATGCATTGTTAAACCGCAAAGGGCTGGTCTATATTTTTTGCGTTTACTCAAAAAACTATATATGGATGATGTGATGCTTGTGCAAACGACATGGACCTGTAAAAGTAAATATCAATGTCGTCACAGCAGGCTGTGCTGGAGCTAGCTGGTAGCTGGTTGATGATATCTTCCAATGAGAGTAGAGCCAGGCGAGTAGGGGACTTTGTGAAATGTCCACTGAAGAGGGACGGTTCATGGAATCAAATTGATTCGAAAATCCACGAGATGGACCTTTCTGCAGAGGCAAACAAATAATAAGAAAAAGAAAGGACAAGAGAAGATGAGGAAAAACATGGCTTGACCATTGTAGATGACTTTGTGAAAGAGTGGCATGGCCTACTTCTGCTTTGGATGTTGGTGGTGCATGCATATGGGAAGAGGTGACGCGTCTTTGAATTTTCTTTTTTTAGGAAAAAGTTGACGCGGAAATTAAAGCATTTTGAATAACAATATAAAAAGACTTGTACCACGCTTTAGAGAAGACTCAGGTCGTTATGGTGGTCATGGTCTTGATTAGGTGACCAAATTAAATGCCATCTATATGTGTAGAACATATTCCAATAAATATCTAAATTTGAAGGACCTTATTGGTTGTTGGAATTCTAAAAATGTGGGTATCATTTGGGTGACCCAGCTGATTGAAATGTCTCCATGCATGCTTTTATTAAGTCCTCCCAAAGTTGGAAAAAGGGGAAAGCAAGGGGTAGGAAAAAGTTTGGAAATGCCAGCCCCATTCTGAGAAGCAACTTGCCATTTCCTGGCCCAGATTTTGGAATTCAAACATTGAATTTTGGATTCACACTTTAGTAAGCTCTAATCCCTGTGACCCGCCAGCTGAATGGTTTTCTCCTGGATTAATTAGCTAAGAAAGAAATATAGTGAGCTTGATATGGTAATATGTGCATGTGTGCAGACATGGTATGTGCAACCTTGATTTGTCGTCACTATTGGGGCACCATGTTGCTGATGACGTGGTAACTTAGTAGGATTTGCCTTACTTGTTATTTAAGTGAGTGATCTTGAATTCAAACTCATGGAGAAGTACTGATACTTATTTGTTAATATTAGAGGATGTTAAGGATAGGTTCTATCAATTGTCAAAATAATAATAATAATAGTAATAATATTGGGCCATGTTTGCTCATCCTCTGATTAGCTTTAAAGAAGATAATCTAAGGTATACAAAAGGGTTCTACACTCTACATGATATTCAAGAAAATATTGGATAAAAAATGGGTGGGTATTACCCTGGATCTTGCACTCAAACTCTAATTCCTTCCCATTTGCTTCCTCTAACGGTTAATTTTCTTATTAATCTGGGCATTAATAGATGGGAGCTAGACCTTTTTAGAGGGTATTATTCCTAGAAATATTATTGAATTGATCAGAGATATTGTTATACTTCTTTGGCAATCTGTGGACATGTCTATTTGGGTTTTGTCGCATGATGGCAGATTTACCATGAAAGTTTACATATATACGACTGGATTCATTGTGAGTAACAGCCCTCCTTCATGTCCTGCTATGCCATGGGGTAATAAAATAGAATAATAAGTAGTTTCAATACAATTTAATTGATACTGCATTTGGGTAAATAACTTAGCCCAACTCTGTTTTGCCCAGAACTGTGAAGTGGATTAAACCCCACATCAAGTGTTATCAAACCCAGGTCCAGCTGGGATGGGTTATGGGCTATGCATCCAAGATGGGTTGGAACCTTTAGCCTTGAAGCAGAAATTTTTAGCATAAAAATGGGCCTCAAAATATCATGGGAACTTGGTAGTTGGTATCATATCCCTACTTGTAGAGTCCGACTGTGAGGTGGGCTGTCAATTTATTTCTGAGGGGAGATTCCCAATTTCACTTGCATGGCTCTCTAATTATGAGGGGAGATTATCCTCATTTGTTAAGTGAGCAATCCCGTCATTCTTATACCGGACTAGGTTTTTTTTTGGACGCACCTCCTACTAATCTCAGGTCCCTTCTTTTGGATGATATTATTGTTCTGCCCGTAGTCTGGCTTTAGTGGTCTCTGTTTTTATCCTTTGCACCCAAAATATAAATAAATAAATAAGTGCAATTTATTGTGCAACCGATGAACTTCTAGTCAAATCCAAATTTAGCCCTACGCCAATACTGAGCCAGAAACACAAGATGGTGGCAGTGTGGCACTATGTTGGCTTGGGTGTAGAATGGCACGACATTGGACCTGAGTTTGATAGATTAGGCCAGGCCGTAAAAGGCTCATATTGAGCACAATGCAGGTCTTGTAACATAAACCAAATAAAAGTAATAGTAATAGTAATTATTAGCATAACTTAAATTTTCTCATATATAAATATATCTTTATCGGCAAAACATGAACATTGAATAAGCATCATTCATCGCACAAGACCTGACATTGAGAGCCTCACTTACCCCTCTGGCCTAGCTTGTCCAAAGGTTGGGACTTAGGAGGTTGAACCTTGCGAGTATGGTTGCCCCACCATTTCAAAGGTTTGAATATAATTCGGTCTTTTTTGAGTTAGGTAACTAACGCTTGATTTCGTAGGTTTTGAATTTGAGCCTCCGTTTTCTCTTTATTGGATGCATGAGCTTACAGATGATTTGTATATCACGGAGGATCAGCTTAGGTCTAACCCTCCCCCCAAAAAAAAAAATGAAAAAAATGAAAAAAAAAAAAAAGAAGAGGATGACTTCCACTTGAGCTCTATTGAAAATACATGGGTCTCCCACTCTCCCTTGTATTCTCAAAAATCACACACTCCTTCACTTTTTGGCTTTTTGCACATGGATTTCCCCTTCATTAATCCACTGGCCATTGTTAATGGATGGATGGACATAAATACATTATGCCATACTTAAAATTTTTAATAAAATGTCTATGTTATCCTGGTTTCTTATGTAACTGTTGAGTAAGGATTTTATCTCCAAGTAAATCATATATATATATATATATATATATATATAGAGAGAGAGAGAGAGAGAGAGAGAGAGAGAGAGAGAGAGAGAGAGAGAGAGAGAGAGAGTGAAGGGAGTAGAACCTTTTTCTTCACACAATAAAATTGTTTTAATTTAGAAAACATATCGACTTTGTACAATAGTCTAATCGGACTAATTTTAAGCCAAATAGGGGGATTCACTAACCATTCCCCCCAAGTATTCACATTTTGTAGCATAAGGAGCAACATTATGGGCAACCTTGTTACCCTCCTTCCTTACAAACGAAAAGGCCACCACTCTTACTCTTCTCCTCATGTGTTATCAAGGCAGGGGAAGGGGTGGAGAGAGGGGTCAAACGACTTCCCTTATTTTATCTTTGTTTTTTGTATACAGTTTTTTTTTTTAAATAATTCAAGTTTGAGCATCTCAAAAAATTTATTTTGCTCCCAAAAATTTGATCATTTTGTAAATTTGACCCTCCCACAAAAGTTAAAAGTCATAAAGCCAGAGTGTTTGAAGAAGTTTGTAGAGATTACCGATAGTTGCGTACGTGATCATGGGATCGAACGGCCAACAATGAATGATGTGGCATGGACCCTTGAGTTTGCATGACAACTGCAGCAGAATGATGAGAAGATTGACGGTAGAAATGGAGTTGTAGTGAATCCTATTGCAACCCGAGCAAAGATTAACAAACAACTGTCCATTGCAACTGTACTCTCTCTCCTGGATTTTCGTGTTTTTCAACGACTCATAAAACAAAGTCCGAAAAGGCCAAAGAATCATCATTGCCACAAGGATTGTGCCGCCGTTTCACACTTGCCGAAATCCAAACAGCGACAAACAATTTTGAAAAAGGTCTTATCATCGGAGATGGCGGCTTCGGCAGAGTATATAAAGGTTATATTGACCGTGGACAGATTCCGGTCGCAATCAAGAGATTGAAACCAAAGTCATTACAAGGTGCCTTTGAATTTTGTACGGAGATTAAAATGTTATCAAGGCTTCGTCACCTTCATCTCGTCTCTTTGATTGGTTACTGCAATGAAGGAGGACAGATGATGCTAGTTTACGACTACATGGCACGTGGAACCTTACGGGAACATGTGTACAAAACAGATAATCCTCCATTATCATGGAAGAAGAGGCTTGAGATCTGCATAGGTGCAGCACGTGGATTTGAGTACCTCCATGCAGGCGCGGAGCACACGATCATTCACAGGGACATCAAGACCACCAACATTTTGTTGGACGAGAATTGGATAGCTAAGGTTTCGGATTTTGGATTGTCCAAGATGGGTCCCACAATTGCCTTGTGTAGCCACGTCAGCACAAACGTGAAGGGTACTTTCGGGTATTTGGACCCGGAGTATTTCTGGACTCATCATCTTACAGAGAAGTCTGATGTGTATGCATTTGGTGTGGTGTTGTTTGAGGTGTTGTGCGCTAGAGCTGCAGTGGACATGGATTTGGAGGAGGAGCAGCATAGTTTGGCCCAATGGGCTCGGCACTGTGTGAAGAAGGGAACAATCGATCAAATCATTGATCCACATCTGACGGGTAAAATTGCGCCCGAGTGTTTGAGGGTGTTCACTGTGATAGCTGACAAATGTATCCGTGAGAGAAGAGATGAACGGCCAAAAATAGGTGAGGTGGTGTGGAGCCTTGAGTTTGCATTGGAGTTGCAGGAGAGTGCTGATGCTGCGAAGGAGGGTATCATGATTGATGAGAGGATGTTGTCATGTGGGGGTAGAAATCAGATGGGTCGAAGACCACCAAATATGGATTATGTGCTCCATTCATATCCAATGGAATCATGTTCTCCAACTTCTGCTACTAAATATGTTGCCTTGCCAAGTGATCATGAAAATTGGACTGACTCAAGGACCATCACGGAGCATGTAACTGCGAAGGAGGCGTCCTCTGAGATTAAGATATCAGAAGGCCAATGATGGTTAGTCATTAGTGGAAGATGGAACAATAAAAAATGGTTTCCCATGAGACTTAATTGGTGATGTATGCTGCCCAAAGCCCCAAACGTGTAAATCTGTTTATGAGAGTTTCACAGACGAATACAAAGATAAAGTAATGAAGAATTTTATAAAGTAATGCGATTCAAGGATTGATCGAGAATTTCTTCTTTTTAATATCTATCAAAATTTTTGGGGGGATTCCAATCTTTTAGCTTTATGACTTTTTGCAAATCAGATCCAAAAAGGCACGCGGCCATTTGGATGGAGAAACCAAAGGTTCTTGACAGACATTGCTTCATTTGGAGTAGAAAATATTCCAGCTTCCACCACAACTTAGTATACATTGTTAGCATCCATTATTAGGGACATTAGTCTCCATGAAAGTTAACCACCTATCTCAATCTGTAACAAATCCGAATCCCATATATATATATATATATAATGGCAGTTATCTTCACTTGTGAGAGATGTAAGTCATCTTAGAAAAAAAAAATGAGATGTAAGTGACAATTACGCATGGTTTATACTGTTCAATCACCTGTGAGATGTGCGAACATTTCTTTAAGTAGCAAGTATCCATTTTTTAATCATTGTCCTTTTAATGTTTGAAAGAATGTCATTCAATACTTTTTAAAAAGATAAAGTTGACGAAAGTCTTTTTACAGGGGTAATAAATATAGTGAAGGTAATCTTAAATATCTCAGAATTTTTTTGTTGATCCCAGAACTACTCATATTTTTGTAGGGCCATGTCCTAAAGTTGCCCGCCCGTGCCCACGATCCTTTGGCCGCACAACTAACCCTTTTCTTTTCTTAATTTTCCTCGTCAAACTCCAAAGTTTTCAAAACTCCTCTATGTATCTTCCTCTTCTTCTTCTTCTTCTTCTTCTTCTTCTTCTATTTATTTATTATTATTTTTTTTTGGGGGTTATAGCCTCTATGTATCTTGTAATTGGTGTCAGAAGACCACTTGACCCCAAAAATTTAAGTTATACACGACAATGAGTCAGACTATGTTGAACTGATAAACAGTATGAAGAGATATGAAGATTTAAAACCAAAATCTCCTAAAGACCAAAACTCTAATACCATGTTAAAACACCCCTTAATCCCAAAAACTTAAGATACTAAGAAACGAGTCAACAATGTATAAAAGACATTGTTAAACCACAGAGGGCTAATATATTTTGCATTTATTAAAAAAACTATATATGGATGATGTGATGTACTTGTACAAACGACATAGACCTATAAAAGTAAATATCAATGTCGTCACACCAGCCTGTGCTGGAGCTGGTTGATGATAACTTCCAATGAGAGTGGACCAAGGCGACTAGGGGACTTTGTGAAACATCCACCGAAGAGGGACGATTCATGGAATCAAATTGATTCGAAAATCCACGAGGTGGACCTTTCTGCAGAGGCAAACGAATAGCAAGAAAAAGAAGGGGACGAGAAAAGATCGATGAGGAAAAGCATGACTTGACCATTGTAGATTACTCATGAAAGAGTGGCATGGCCTACTTCTGCTATAGATGTTGGTGGTAGGAAGATATAACGCTTCTTTGAATCTTCTCTCTTTTGGAAAAAGTTGACGCGGAAATGAAAGCATTTGAATGACAATATAAAAAGACTTGTACAAGGCTCTAGAGAAGACTCAGGTCGTTAAATGGTGGCCGGTCATGGTCTTCATTACATGACCAAATTAAATGCTATCTTTATGTGTAGAGCATATTCCAATAAATATCTAAATTTGAAGCACCTAATTGGTTGTTGGAATTTTAAAAAGGTGGGTATCATTTGGGTAATTCTGATTGAAATGTCTCCTTACATGTTTTTATTAGGGGCGTTTGGGTTCAAGTCCAAAAAAGTGAATTTATGCAGTCACAGGTCACTTTGAAAAAACACATCCAACCGTGAGTCTATATTAACATAGCATGACAAAAAGGCCCCTCCCATTTAAGCACAAGACGCCCAAAATACCACAAGAATTGATTCCATGACAAACACAGAAACATGATTTGCGCAGAAAAAAACGCTGACAATCCTGACAAATCTCTGCCCCAACTTCGATATTTTCGTAAGTGATATTTTTAAATGGAAACAGGAACTCCACCATTCATAGTTCCCTCCACCTTCTAGCGTAGAGGATAACAGGAGAGGGTCGAGCACAACCGCAATAGCGCACATTGAGCGTTGAATCAAAAGGCTTTCGTTTTACAACAAAACCGAGAATAGATGGCCAAAAAATGGAACAGTTTCCCTTTTTATCGAATTGTGTTTCTACACTCACCAGTTTGTTTTGAATTTTTTTTTGAAATTGAAAGAGTTCATGTAATTATTTCTAGGATTTCCGAACCGTCTTGAAGTCATGGAAGTGACTATACATTGGATGAAAAGGGAGTTTTTTTATACAGAATGTTTGTATTGTTATACAAAATTTCATATTTGTTGTTTCAGGGTATTATTAAATTTGGGGTTTTTAGATTAGAATGGTGGCTTGGTTAGTTTTTTTAGATGTGGATCAGTTACCTGCCATTTTGTATTCAGTTACTTGAAGGTTGTAATTGATTAATGGCGTTTTGAAAGTGTAACTCTTCATAAGTATTATGTAACTCTTCAAGGTTGGGGTTTTTAATGTACAAAAAGGTGGGTTCTTATTAATCTTCTATCTGCAATGTTTCTTCTCAAGAGCAATCAGTTACTTGAGTGTTGCAAATGGTTAATGTTGGTTTCGCAAAACTTTATGTAACTGATTAATGTTGATTAATGATGGGGTAAAAATTGCAAAATGTGCTGTTCAAAAATCGACGTGCAAACAAGGGGAATAGTTACACGATGAACAATTTAGCATTGATAAACCACTATGGAATATAGCGTTAACATAGGTTGAGCAGCTTTAGAAAAAAGAATATATTAAAAACAGTGGAATGGCTAATAGCCTGCAATGAAATGCCTAGACATGTACCCATCTATCAGAATTGAATTTTATACGCAAACCCTTTTCCATTACGAGACCTTGAGATTTATAGGTATAAATCGTGATGAACACTCCATTCTTCATTGATGAAGAAAATGAAATACGAACGATGGAAAACACATACCCGAAAGGGGGATAGGGGAAGAGAGAAGAGGGATTTGTATTTCACACTAGAAAGAGAGAGAGTAAATGGAAAGAGGAGAAAAGGGGAATCATAAGGATAAGGATATGAGCAGTTGAGTTGAAATTACATCAAACCAAGGAAAACTATTATTTGGATAGCAAATCATGGAGAAAATTTTGGGAAAAATCATTCAGCATAATTTGGATAATCAGCTTGAATATTTACCATATTGGGGGAGATGGGCAACAATGGTTTTTAGCTAATTAAAGAAATGCCACATGTATTGAGAAGTTATCATTTCAACTAGAAAGTGGACTTCCGGCTTTATAAGAAGTCTCTTAGAACTGGTGACTGAATGTTTATGCCAAAATAGACTTTTGGCATATTTCCCCTTTTTATTACGTCCTCTCGTAGTTGAGAGTAAATTAATCTTTTCATGTAACTGTGACACGGGCACGTGGTGTTACAGGTCAATCGGTCATGTCACAATTATGTACCAGTTTTTCTTCATTATTGATAAAAGAGAGGAGCATGGGGTAGGAAAAAATTATGGAAATACAAGCCCCATTCTTAGAAGCAACCTTGCCATTTCCTAGCCAGATTTTGGAATTCAAACATTGAATTTTCGATTCATACTTAAGTCTCTAATCCCTGTGACACACCAGCTGAATGGCTTTCACGGTTGGGATTAATTGGCTATAAAAATAAATAAATAAATAAAATTGAGCTTGATGTGGTAAAATGTGTGTGCTAACGTGGTATGCGTGATCTTGATTTGTCGTCACCATGTTGCTGATGAGGGTATACAAAAGGGTTCTACATTTCCAATGATATTCAAGATAATATGGGATAAAAAATGGGATGGGTGGCTTATTCCTCCCCATTTGCTTCCTCTAGGGCAATAATAGATGGGAGCTAGACCTTTTTAGAGGGTATTATTCCTAGAAATATTATTGAATTGATCCGGAGATATTGTCATACTTCTTGGGCAATCTATGGACATGGCTATTTGGGTTTTGTCGCATGATGGTAGATTTACCATGAAAGTCTACATATATATAACTGGATTAATTGTAAGTGAAACAACCCTCCTTCATGTCCTGCTATGCCATGGGGTAATAAAATAGAATAATAAGTAGTTTCAATACAATTTAATTGATACTGCATTTGGGAAAAAAATTTAGCCCAAACTCTGTTTTGCCCTGAACTGTGAAGTGGATTAAACCCTCGTCAAGTGTTATTTATAAGAGAACAGCTATTGCAACCCCACAAAGGGATAAGCCACCCCCACCTTATATCCCCACCTCCCCCCAAATATATATACCCACCCCTTTAAAAGACTAAAACACTCTTCTTCTGAATAACCCTAACCCTCACCCCCCCCCCTCCCCCCCCCCCCCCGCACACGAGACGGCAATGGGAGAACGGCGACGGCGACAGGAGGTTCTTCCCCTTCTCTCTCCTTCTCCTCTTCTCTCTCCTTCTCCTCTTCTTCTTTTTTTTTTTTTATATTCTTTTTTCCTTCCTCTACTAGTCAGATCTGTGGGGGAAGGTTTTTTTTTCAAAACCTCCATTTTTTCCGGTGAGGTAGGGTGCCGGCAACGGGAAGTTCTTCCTCTTCTCTCTTCTTCTCCTCTTCTTTCTTTTTTTTTTTTTTTTTCTTATCCCTTTGCTGCTGGTTAGATCCGTGTGTTTCCGGCAAGGGAGGTGTTTTTTTCAAAACCTCCATTTTTTCCGGTGGGGTGGGGTGCCGGCGACGGGAAGTTCTTCCTCTTCTTTCTTCTTTCTTTCTTTCTTTCTTTCTTCCTTCTTTCTTTCTTTCTTTCTTTCTTTCTTTCTTTCTTTTTTTTTTTTTTTTTTTTTTTTTTGCTACTGGTCAGATATGTGTGTTTCCGGTGAGGGAAGTTTTTTTTCAAAACCTCCATTTTTTTCCAGTGGGGTGGGGTGCCGGCGACGGGAGGGAAGAGAAAAAAAAGACGAAGGCTGCCGGGAGGGAAGAGGGAAAAAAAAAAATGGAAAGAAGAAGAGGCTGCCGACGGGAGGGGGGGCTGCCCTCGCCGTTGCCAGTAGGCTGGTTAGATCTGTGTTTTCCGACAAGGGTCTGTGTTTTCCGGCAAGGGGTACTTAAGCCCTTTGTAGTAATTTTGTATAATAATTTTTTTAATTAAAAAATTAGAGGAGGCAACTTAATCCTTTTGGGGGATTGCAATAGCCGTTCCCTGTTTATAAACTCAATAGGGGTGGCAGCTGCTATGGTAACCCAAGTCCAGCTGGGATGCGTTATGGGCTATGCATCCAAGATGGGTTGGAACTTTTAGCCTTGAAGCAGAAATTTGAAGCATAAAAATGGGCCTCAAAATATCATGGGAACTTGGTATCGATCATATCCCCCCTTGTAGAGTCCGACTGTGAGGTGGGCTGTCAATCTATTTCTGAGGGGAGATTCCTAATTTCACTTGCCTAACTCTCAAATTATGAGAGAAGATTATCTTTACTTTTACTTGTTAAGTGAGCAATCTCGTCATTTTTATGTCAGATTAGTTTTTTTATTTGGATACACCTCCTACTAATCTCGGGTCCCTTCTTTTGGATGATACTATTGCTCTGCCTGTAGCTGGTTTCTGGTTTTATCCTTTCCACCCAAAATGTAAATAAATAAATAAGTACAATTTATTGTGCAACCGACGAACTTCTAGTCAAATCCAAATTTAGCCCTACGCCAGTACTGAGCCGAAAACTCAAGATGGTGGCAGTGTGGCACTATGTTGGCTTGGGTGTAGATTGTAGAATGGCACGATACTGGACCTGAGTTTGATAGATAAGGCCATGGCCGTGAAAGGTTCGTATTGAGCATAATGCAGGTCTTATAACAAAAACCAAATAAAATTACAAGTAATAGTAATTATTAGCATAACTTAAATTTTCTCATATATAAATATATCTTAATGGGCAAAACATGAACATTGAATAAGCATCATCGCGCAAGACCTGACATTGAGAGCCTCACTTACCCACCCAAAAAAAAAAAAAAATGACATTGAGAGCCTCTGGTCCAACCAAAACAGACGGCTAAAATATTTTCAACGTACTCGGACTGGTTCTATGGACCTAGGAGCGATGGCCTAGCTTGTCCAAAGGTTGGGACTTGGGAGGTTGAACCTTGCGAGTATGGCCGCCCCACCATTTCATAGGTTTGAATATAATTTGATCCTTTTTAGTTTAAGTAACTAACACTTGATTTCGTGGGTTTCGAATTCGAGCCTCTATTTTTCACTATGGGATGTATAAGCTTACAGACGATTTATGCATCACGGAAGATCAGTCTAGGCCTATGGGTTGGATACTCCTAGTTTGAATTAACCAAAAAAAAAAAAAAAAAAAAGGCGCTGACTTCCCCTTGAGCTCTATTGAAAATACATGGGTCTCCCTTGTATTCTCAAAAATTATACACTCCTTCACTTTTTGGCTTTTTGCACATGGACTTCCCCTTCATTAATCCACTGGCCATTGTTAATGGATGGATGGATGGACAGACATACATTACACCATACTTAAAATTTGTAATAAAATGTCTATGTTTCCCTAGTTTCTTATGTAACCGTTGAGTAAGGATTTTATCTCCAAGTAAATCGATATATATATATATATATATATATATATATATATATATATATATATATATATATATACAGAGAGAGAGAGAGAGAGAGAGAGAGAGAGAGAGAGAGAGAGAGAGAGAGAAGGGAGTGGAGCTTTTTTTCTTCACACAATAAGATTGTTTTAATTTAGAAAACGTATCAACTTTGTAAAATAGTCTAATCCAACTAATTTTAAGCCAATTAGTGGGATTCACTAACCATTCCTCCCATGTATTCACATTTTGTAGCATAAGGGGCAACATTATGGGCAACCTTGTTACCCTCCTTCCTTATAAACGAAAAGGCCACCACTCTTACTCTTCTCGTCACGTGTTATCAAGGCAGGGGAAGGGGTGGAAAGAGGGGTCAAACGACTTCCCTTATTTTATTTTTGTTTTTTGTATCCAGTTTTTTTAAATAATTCAAGTTTGACCCTCTCAAGAATTTTATTTTGCCCTAAAAAATTTGATCATTTTATAAATTTGATCCTCCCACAAAAGTTAGAAGTCATAACTCTTTGTTTTTTAAATCTCTGTTGTAAGTTTTTTATGATTGCAAATTTGGCTCTCCTAAAAATTTAGCCGTGTTTGTAAATTTGACTTATCCACAAAAGTTAAAAGTCAAAATTCCTTTTGTTTCCTAACTTTTAGTTCTAATTTTTCAAGAAAAGTTACACTTTGCCCCCTAAACTATAAGGGCAAAACCCGTTTTCTTATTGAATTAATATCTTGACCCTCCAAGACTAATTTTTTGGTCCCATCCTCTCTGTAGTGTATTGTTTACCAACACTTCAATATCTGGTAGAATTGCATTTTAATTGGTTAAAGAGTTAACCACTTGGCTAGTGTCAATTTCAATGATCACTTTATTCCAACCGCCATCCTCACACTTTCTCAAATTACCAACGCCTTGAATATGTTTGCACTTGTCGGTGATGGAATTTTTACTACCATAGTTGCCAAGAACTAACCTTCATCATTTCATTAAAACCGCTCTGATGCCTCCTTACTTCGTTTTACCCTTTTTTATGAAAGAAAATTCATTACAAATGAATTAGTATATTGAAGAAAAGATTGCACCAAATACTTAATAAATATTCCAAAAAATTATTAAAAAATTTATCTTTCCAAATAAAATAATCACTACAAGGATGCCTAAGACTTGCAACAAAATCGGCAACACAATTGGTCTAATGATAAATATGATGGAATGATACATTTTCAAAGTTCCTAAAAAAGGGTTCAATCAATATATCTTTGATCAACTTCATCGCTTACCAATGTATATTATTAGCATTTTCTTTTGACAAATCCAAATAATGATATGTAAATCACATCCTATCTAAAACCTTAATAAACAATTTCTTCCAATCATAAAGAAGATCATAAAGATTTGGCCAATATATATCCTTTCCCCTATTAGTTTGACGAAGGCAGCATAGGAGTAATTAACGAACTTTTGGCGACTGCCTGGTGAATAGATTTGTAAATCGGCGTAGAAGTGTAATTTCACAAGGAAATACGATTTTAGGTCACCCCGAAGCCACCGTGGGAGTCAGAGAGAAGGAAGCTCTGCAGTCTGTGTAGCAAAAGGCCAGGGGAAGAAGAAGGAGACGAGGAAGATGGCCAGCAAGCAAGGTCCACCAAAGCACCAGAACAGATACGCCTGGGATCCCAACGCCAATCGCAAGAAGAACGAAACCGTATTCCCTCTCCCTCTCTCTTCCTTCTCTCTCTCTAAATCTATACATCTCTGATACTTAATGATACAGGAAGTGGGAGGGAAGCTCAGACCATACTCACAGATCACAGGCGTCTGCCCTCGCTGCAAAGAACAGATCGATTGGAAACGAAAATACGGCAAATACAAACCCCTCACCGAGCCTGCCAAATGGTACATTTTCCTCTTCCTTCTTCTTCTTCTTCTTCTCCCTCTCTCTCTCTCTCTAGATATATATATGTATAACTGAGTGTTGTATTGAATTTGAACAGTCAGCGATGTTCGAAACGGAACGTTCGTCAGGCTTACCATAATCTATGTTCTGGTTAGTTTCACTTATTTTTTTTTTTTTTTTTTTTTTTTTTTTCACTTGACATCTGTTTGTTTCTATGGAAATTATTTTCACCAAAATTTTCCCGGGGAAAAAAATATTTTGAGGTGGAAAGAGATGTATTTTCCTTAATTTTACTCCTGATGCACTCTATATGGCACTCGTTGGTTTGATAATTGATGTAGGTTGTGCCAAGGAGCACCAAGTGTGCGCCAAGTGTTCTTGCCGTGTGGAACGAATAGTCGGAAGGTTAGACGAGTTCCATGATTTTTTTTTTTTTTTTTTTTTATAGTGATTATTAGAAGGATTGGAATTAGTTTGAAAGTGTTGTACTTGTTTTTTGTTGCTTTAAAATTTTAATTTTTCTTGTAGGGATTGTTCCGAAGTAGAGGCTGAGCAGAAGACACTTGAGGAGGTTGGTTTTGACTATGTTAAGCCCTTTTTTTTTTCTTAGTTTTTTTTTTGTATGTGATTTGAAGAAAAGTGTTGCTTCAAATCTGCATTGGAAACTAATGGGTTTGGTGTTTTGTCACATTACAGGCTATTAAGAATGCTCGAGAGAGGGAGAGGAGGACTCTACTACGCACTGTAATTTTTCAGTATCCTTGCTCTTTGTCTGCCATATACACTTGATGTAATTTCTTGAAAGAGCTTAGTGTAGGTGATCTAAAGTAGTTCAAATAAGCTTTGTTGGCTCTAGAACAATTACGGATACTTAATCTTTGCTTAAAATGTTGCAAGATATTAGAGTCATTGTTTGGCTCCTTTCTGTTTGTCAAGCCTTGGAGGTTTTTTTACTCTTGTATATGTCTCATATACGAGGGTTTCGACCCTTTCTTTTTCAAACCCATACATACTTTACTTAATCAAAAAAAAAAAAAAAAAAGACACAAGAACCAATGATTCAGTATATGGTCTAAACCAATTTACCTCCCTAGTCATTGATCATACCATTTGAAAAGGGAAGATGGGACAAAAATTTATCCAAAATAACAATTTCCTCCTCGTAGTGTTTTGTCTTATAAAGATTTTCATGGGCTTAGTATCTCCTAGTGTACTTATTGATGAAAGCTCAAAGCTGGGTGTTAAGAACTACAAGTCTTGTAAGAATATTCTTTTTGAATTGATTGATCTATTAGAAGAATAGATTTTATAATCCAAAAATAGAGGGAAATATGTTTAAATTGTTGCTTCAAAATTCATTTAGCTTGGACTACGCAGTTCAGAGATTTCTTTTTGTGTTTGGGGTTTGCCACTTTGCCATACCCGTGCATGACCTTTCCTTAGCAATCATGGATTATCTGCGAATACCAGAGAATAGACCATTTTAATATGTTTAAAGAAAACAATAAGAACGGGTTTGTTGATTTGAAAAGTAGTGCTGAAGTCCCACTCTAAAAAAAACTGAATTCCACAACAAAAGTAATTGGAGGTGTTCAACAATAGCCAGTTTAAAATGTTGGAGTTATTCTCATGTGATTCTTCAGAAACTGGGTAATATCCTTTGTTGCTTTATTCTTGGACACATAACCTGATTGATATAGTCCCTGAAAGATTTTAAAGGATGTGGTTGTGGAGTACCGAGGTATGTCAAATTTTTAGGCAATGAGGGACTAAATGAGTCAAATTGCTGGTCAAATTCCTTCCTGGAAATTGCAGCCTCCATTGATTGGGTTAATTGACAATAATCAAAGATATTCAGCTTCATATGCTGTCTACAATTTTAGTCAAAGAAGCTATTTATATGTAAAAAATGTTAAGAATACTTGTTAATAATGAGATGAATCAGACTTTGGATTAAAAGCTTGACAACAATTTAGCATGGAAATTTCACTACATGGACATGTGATCCACGTAACCACTTATCTTCCAGAAGTGAGCATGTAAATATTAGTGTTTTATTAGTAAGGGAGAAAAAAACAAAATGTTCAACTGTTCAAGAACTATCTCATAGAAGCAGTGACTCCCTTGCATACTAATTCATAGTAGCTCTTATGACCTTTACCTCACATATGCGTTTGGTGGGCCAGCTTTGATTGTCAGGTTTCATTCTTCAGGTTGACTAGGTATTCAAATTATCATCTTATGTGTTGTGCATTCTCACTATCCAATTTGTGAGGTCTTTCCTAGTCAAGTATTTTCTCAATTGTGGCCTTATGTCAAACTCTTTGAGTATGTGCATCCGCTGAAACTTTTCATACAGTTTTAAAATATCTTAAGTAGATCCCTTGTAAAGCTTGGATTAATATTAATTCTCATCTTCTAAATTCTAGCCGAATAGAATTACTTTGGCAATGGCAGTACTCTTCAAATTTTGTTGTTCCCTTGTACCTATTTGCTCTGTAATTTTTATAGTGCTGGTCTGATTATTTCGCAACAGATGAACAAAGGGAAATCTGATGGTTCATCAAAAATTCAAACCACCGAAGAAACCAAGGTTGGGGAATTGGTTCCGGCTACATCACTTGAGGAATCTGCTGAGCTTAGTGGGGATGATGATGATGAAGAAGAAGAAGATAATGATGAAGATGAGGAGCAAATATGTAACTAAGTGAGGTATATATATATATATTTCATGAGCTACTTCGTATCTAGGTCTTCTACCAACAACTCTTCCTACATTTCCAAAAGGTATACTGACTTGTTGCTTTTTGTTTGGCAGCTGCACTCAAATATGTTCTTTACAGTGAAAATGGGAACTTTTTATTTCTTGTTGAGGCAGAATCAGATAAGCTGACTACGTCGTCGTCTTTATTTCATATTTTGTCGAAGCTGACCATAAAACAATGAGGTTCTTATTTGTAGAGAAGAGTATATATCTATGCCCTCTCAGTTATACTTTGGATGAAGAATTTTAGAGGAAAGTGGAGGTCGAAGTCTACTGTGTTCGGGCACCACCAAATGATGGAAGCCTTGATGAGTTTTTCCCTTTTTTCATGGCCTGAAGTTTTGAAGAAGCTAAATGACCTACACCCATTTGTTTTTCTGATCTTAAAAGAAAAAAATTAATGCTCGTAAAAGGAAATCTTCAGTTTATAGTCTAGTTTACTTGGAGTTTTTACTGGAATCTGGTTGGTGTGGTAATTGGAAATGTGTGTTGTACCTGGATATCTAGTGTTTTTATTCCTGAATGTTGTTTAGTGGAAGATGAGAAAATTAAACATAAGAATGCATCAAATATGTCATTCAACATTGTACTTAAATTATTGCTAGTGTACGTGCATGGTCCAAACACCACAGCTGGTGAGCCAATTAGCATTCGACCCTGTATTTGCCATTGCATCCTTGATGCTTGCAAATAGAAGGTTTTAGGCCTCTGGCTGAATGTAGTTTCCTACCATAGCCTACATCTGCAACAAGTTACAGTGTAGAATTTTAAAAGAGGAGAATTTGGTAGAATAAGCAGTAATGCGTTCCTTATGTATGCGTCCCAATTCACTTTGTAAAAGTTATTATAATTGATATAATTAATCTTGCATAATAGATTAGCTTGCACGCTAAGAAATGTCAATACAAAAACATAAAAAAATTCAGAGCATTGCTGACCTTTTTTGGCGACACATAACATTATACCGAGTGCCTGTTAAACCAATCTTTTTGCATGCTAGGGGAATTCATTTTCTATCAAAGTGCCAGGAATTGAAATATTGTCTGGGGAGGAGAGACATGAATCCAATTATATTAGTTAAACTATCAAATAACAAGAAGCTTTCCTTTAAAGTTTCACAAATCCATATGGCAATAGAAATTGTGAAGTAGGATTATAAATACCTAGGGAAGATCACACATGAAATAAAGAACAGGAGAATCTGAGCTCAATTTCAAAGTCAACAGCTGAAGAATTTAACAAAACCCAAATGATGGTTACCTCTCGAGAGTGCGAGGAAGAAAGACCCCATATTAGAAATGCAGAAACAGAACACATTCAAGCCATTAAAATGCCTTCCAGGAGGCCTTTCCACAATGTTATGTCTCCTTCTCTGCATGATCCCCCTTATTTTTATTCTCTTTAGTTCTATTCTCTCTTACCCCAAGTTCAACTTTACCACTACCGTCGATAACTCCCGCGACCAAATTGTATTACCTTATTCTATCCACAGCCAGATCTCCCATTTGCAGACCCAACTGGGAGTTCTATTAGAGCAGCTACATACTAACAGTCCAGAATCAAAAGCAGTTGCGAAATTTTCGGAACAAGTTCTAGGCATTGCCATATCCTTAGACAAGCTTGCAGATAGTCTGTCTAGTCTCTACAGCAATGCTCCAGCTGCTGAACATGGAATGAGTAATGTGGATGAAGATTTTAGTGATCCTGAGGAAAGTGATGCTGAAGAAAGATCATTGAGTGGAAAGGTCTTCAATTCAGGGGAACTTCATAATTATACTTCACCCAAACCAAACAGGCTAAATGGGAAGAAAAATTTTCTTGGGGTGGAAGCTGTCTATCCATCAATCGGACTGCCTTGTGCTGGTATGGCCTCAAATCTAGACCGCTTCATGACTTACGAGACTCATGGGACCTGCCCAGATGACTTGGACATGGCACAGAAGCTTATGGCTGGTGGATGTGAACCGTTACCCAGAAGGAGATGCTTCTCAAGATCACCTCCACATTACAGTAGGCCACTGTCTATAAACAACTCCCTTTGGACTCAGCCTAGTGGTGTAAACATTTTATGGAACCATTATAAGTGCAAAGACTACTCGTGTCTAGTTTCCAAGGAAACAACCGACAGAAGAGGTTTCTTCAAATGTGCTGATTGCTTCGATCTTTTGAAACGAGGATGGGAAATACCGACAAATGAATCAGTTTCAGCTGAGTTCACCATTGACGAAGTTCTATGGTTGAAGCCAGGGGAGATAAGAATTGGACTTGATTTCAGCCCAACAACTGGGACATTTGCTGCAATCATGAGGGAGAGAAATGTCACCATTGCATCAGCTACCCTCAATTTAGGGGCCCCCTTTAATGAGGTAATCGCACTAAGAGGCCTCCTCCCTCTTTACATATCAATTGGCTCGAGATTGCCCTTCTTTGACAATACACTTGATATTGTGCATTCCACTCTCTTCTTGGATGGGTGGATAGGGATGAAATTTCTCCAGTTTGTACTGTTTGATTGGGACCGTGTCCTCCGGCCAAAGGGGCTCCTCTGGGTAGACCGTTTCTTTTGTAAGAAGGAAGATATGAAACTGTATTTGGATGAATTCACCAAAATGGGTTATAGAAAATTGCTTTGGAGGGTAGTACCAAAGACAGATAAGCTTGGGGATGAGCTCTTCTTCTCTGCTGTTTTGGAAAAGCCGATAAGAGGTTAAGGTTTACCAAGATGTTCACAGCCATGCTGTGTAAATAATTGAAGATGTAACCATGTTACTCACCTGAAGTGATCTTAGATATGATTTCTGTTCATATTGTGAGAAAAATAAATAATTCTTATGACTTGAATTGCTTCTCTGCAAAAATAATAACTTCAAAACAATTTCAGAAAGAAATTGGCAAGCATCGTGTGCATTCTCTCCTTTGTGTCGGGTACAACAGACACCATGACTTATTCTGATGATTCATGGATTTGTTTAGAATACTAATCAAGCTCAACTGTCTGTTAAAAACTCCAACACAACAGCCCAACGATGTGGAAAGTTTCATTGCTACATAATACGCGAGGTCAAAAAAGAAAAAGAAAAATGATTCACTTTTGGTTTTGAAGATTCTTAAAGCCTCAAAACTCAACTTTCTTACTTCAAAATCAATTTATACGTTGTCATTAGTGAAAAAAAATTGCAAAATGAACATAGGAGGAGGTGGTAAGGCAATAACTTCAGGTATTTCAAAGAATGGCCAACAGTTTTTCCCTTTTTTTTTTTTCTTTTTTTTTTTTTTTTTTAAACAGATGTACCTAGGATTCCTAGAAATGGTTGGAAAAATAGAAAATTCAAACCAACATTCTTACTAGTGTCATCTGTAAACAAATTTGCAGAATGAACACAGGAGGTGGTGGTAAGAAGAAAGTAACAGTAACCATGACCTAGTAACCTAGAAAAATCATCTTAAATGCTGATAACATTTTTTTTCTATTTTTCCTTTTCAAAGCGTTAAGACCATGTAAGCATGAATATTGCTCAACACCACCTTTGCATCTTCTTGAACCTTAATAGTGGTCAGAACTCAGAAGTACCATATATCAGGTGTGTCTCAGGACAGCTACACTTCTGCTGCTGAAATAATAGGACCATAAGCATATTCATTCTGGCGGTCATCTCTAATATATTTTATCCTTCATTAAGGATATAAACCTTGGTTTATTCTTTCTTTTTTTCCTTCTTTGATGGTGTTGGGGGGTTGAGAACCTTGGATTAAACAAGAAGTTGATATTTCTGGTATTTTAATTAAATGATAATAGCATAACAGAAAAGGCCCAAAATGAACAAACACATATAACTAATTAACAGCATTCATAAACCAAAATTCATTGTTCTTAAAAATACACTTCTCTGCAGCTAAGCAAATAAGGTACACTTATGGGTTGCCTAGGGGTTGAATATCCTCCAATGTAACAAAAAAAAATAATAATAATTCAACTATATTCCAAATGAAACAAAATAATGGAATCTAGCTGAAAAGAATCTTAGCCAGATCAAATGGGCCTTCCAAAAAATCAGTAAGTAATCCAGTTTTAACAGGCAAGAGGTTAGCTCACCGATCAAAAATAACAAAAATCCTGCAATGAGTCATGCTATTTCTGGATTTGGAGCGCAAGATAAGCATTCTTGTGCATTTTACACAGCCATCTTCAATGATGTGTTGAATGTCAGCCAGGTTTGAACCCAAATTTCTGCCGGCTCATGCAGCAAGAAGTGGAGGTGGTGGAGCAGCACCAGTAGGAACATATCTATTCATCTATCGAACACAGGCGCTCTGAATGAAACATAAAAACAGCCAATAAAATATTCTTAGACCAAGGTTGATAGTCCACCCAAGAAATATACAAATAAATAAATAGAAGAGCTTACTAAAATGATTGGAGAACAATGGCTTCAGGGAAGACCAATATTACAAATTGGTTGTACCATAGATTTACTGTACCAACATCAGAACAACACAAGTACGCATACCCAGCAGATATGTAATCTAATTACTAAGGAGGTTCTAATATGCATTGGCCTGATTATAATATTTAACTATTCAATCTAGGGACACACTTTTGGTACCCTCATAAAAGCCTCCTGCATTCCTCAAGTAAGAGAGAGAGGAAGAGTGCCAATAGGCTTTCATGGGAATGCCAATAGCGTCTCCTGAGAAGACAGCAGTCTGAAAATACAACCAATGATAATTCCAACAGTTTACAAGATACTCCTTCCATTCTTAATTGACTGTCACCTTTGCAAAATAACACTTTTTTTGGAAAGCCTATTAAATGCTTTCACATCAACATGTGTTTCAATATTCCCATTTTTCCCTTGAGTGTACAAATATTAGAAAAAGATAAAATACCCATGAGGAAGGGTATTTTAGGTAAGAAAATCAAAAGAATCATTAACCTTTTAAATGGGACTATTTTTGAAACATCCCAAAAAGGAATGCAGGCCAATAAAAAAGGAAGAAAGTGAATACCAAATTTAATGGTCTCATAGGTTCCAACGCCATGGATCTCTAGATCCACAGCCAGGACCAGTTACATGATAACTTGTGAATTATTGAACGAAGGCTAATGAAAATTGATACGAAAAATGATAGCAGCTCAAAATCCACCTTTCAGAAGTAGCCTGTGGGTTCAACCATCCAATCCATTCACAATGTTTGAATCCACAAATTATATTATATCATTCCTCATAATAATAAATAATACTCCATAATAATGGTGAAAGAGAAGAAAGAGTCCCTACTTAGATATTCATAGGCTAGTATCATTGAGGTTCCCCATGCTGACATGCTGAAAAACCGTGGACCTAGCCCTCTATATAAACCTTTCCAACCATCATCTGCAATCAGGCCTTTAACAACTTGTCTTGCAGTGCTTCTCTTTTCATGTCCCATCACCTATAATGCAAAAACAGCTATTTAAAATAAAATCACCAACATAATAACGAAGCAGTTACTTGTACCAATGAAGAATGACAAGCCAGCAACAATAACATCTAGTTTAAAAACTATGTAGATAAAGTACTATCTATGAAGTTCCACTCTTCATTTGAGAAGACGAGGTTTCTCAAGTTACATCTGAAGTGTTCTAAAAATCAAGATTCTGGAATTATAAAGACCTCAACAATATGGACCCTACCAACATAAAGCTTTTGTAAACTTAGGATTCGATCAATCGGGTTCTTCTGAACTTTGATTTCTTCCCTTTTCTTCTATCACATTCTTTCTTTGAGATTTGCACTTTTATGAAATCTAATTTGTACAGAATACTTTCCACCAAATAAAATTTATAGAATGGGAGGATAAGATTTTTCCCACAAAGAGACAAAAAAGTTGTAAAGAAGATGCAAAATTTCTGTTTGGAAGTGCAATAATTGAAGATTAGCAATAACTAATTTCTCTGATGAACAGTAAAGTAGGCATCAAGAAGCATATGTTATTTCTGAATAAAAGTACAGGGATCATTGACAGAGTGTGAAATGTTAGTTCTCGATATTCAATTCCTGAACCAAAAAATGTGCATTTTAAAGTAGCATATAGACTAAAAATTAACACATTTTTAACATTCCCCAAAAAAATGAGAAACCAAACACTTCCAAACATTTTTATATCATAACAGTAGAAGTAAATGACTAAAATTATATCATACTATCCACAAAAATACACATAAAAATATCTACGTCATGTAAAGGGTAAATTAAGCTCCAAACTTCGGCATAAATAGCCATCAAGCTTTTGACAACAACTAATTTAAGATACCATGTGTAGTTTTGCATAAATATGACTATCCCTCAAGGTTCAGATGAAACCATTATAGTTTGTCTTCAAATAATTAAATACCACTTCTATTAAACTTTTTTTTTTTTTTTTTTTTTTGTTTGCTACTCAGGTTCATTGTGGATGTACAGGTTTCTAACCAACACAATAGCAGCTATAGGGGTGCAATAGTATGGCTGAAATGTAAGGTCATTTTAAGTATTTATGCAAAGGATGTTTCGGTAATCTTAATGTTAATTTTGACAAAAACCAAGCTGCCAAGTACAAAAACATCAATGAAAGACATACCAACATTCTACTATATCAGTTCAATAGAAAACATATAAATACATAACAACTATATTAAGATATAGGGTAAATTGCACTTTAGGGTCCAAAGTTTGGGTCAAGTTTCACTTTAGAGTCCAAAATTTAAATTGAGTCAATTCAATATCCGAATTATTAGTTGAGTTGCAATTTGGGGCATGCTGTCAAGATTTTCTATTTTATCCCTACTTTGCCCTTTTTATGGGTTTGAAAACGCAATTTTACCCCTATCAACGTCTAATAAACCCTTATATTTTGACCAAATCTAAATCATTTTTCCGTAAGATTTGTGGTTTTGTCAATGAAAAATATAAAGATTTATTAGATGTTGATAGGGGTAATATAAAGAGAAAAAAGATAAGAGTGATTCAGATCTATTCAAAATATAAAAGTTTATTAGATGTTAATAGGGGTAACATAGGGTTTTCAAACCCATAAAAAGGGCAAAGTAGGGATAAAACAAAAAATTTTGACGGCAGGCCTCAAATTGCGACTCAATTAATAATTCAAGTGCTGAATTAAGGCAATTTAAACTTTGGACCCTAAAGTGAAACTTGACCCATACTTTGGACCCTAAAATGCAATTTACCCTAGGATATAAGGCATTTAAGGATATATATATATATATATAAACCAGACAGCAATGGGACAGACATAAGACTGATAAGTAAAGAAGATAGTTTAATGTCAACAAAGTGTAAGAATACCTGTAAGCGAGTCTTAATGGTGTCCAATGGGGTTGTGATGAAGGATGCTGTTGCACCCGCAATAATTCCTCCAGTAGCTTGAACTAACATTATTGTCCTCTGGCTAGGAGCTGCTCCCTCAGGCTCAGTGCCATGGCCCAAGAACCTGCTCAAAACAATACAATGGTGTTTGTATTAATAAAAAATTTATATATATATATTGAAAGTGAATTGTATTCAAGAACTCAACTTGAAGAAAAATATATGATGGACCTGAAGTCCATAATCGAGATTATGTTTTAATCCATAATCCATCAGATTATGGTCAAATCCAATAATTGGAGAAAATTAATAAAATCTCAAACTTTCCCAATTTTTTAAACTTCCAACTGATCATTGCCATTTTCATTATCCTATTTCAGTATGACACTGGGAATTCAAGTCCTGTAAATCTGGGTTTGAGCTACGCAACTTTGAAATTAGTGAGCCATTGTGAAGGCCATGGAGCATAGTGATGATAGAATCTCATGTCTATTATAGAGATTTATTCTCAAAACTCGATGTACATTCTAAAATCTCAAGGTACCTCACAAATAACTTCCACTTAGAGGATAAGAAGTTTAACTACTCCAAAAACAAAATAAAACAAAACAGAAACAGAAAAACAAAACTAAAGAAAAAAAAAATTCAAAATCAAAAACAAATACTTAGAGGACTAAGTCTAAAGCCATGTTACATAGTCCCTTTGCTTCACCCAAGAGTACCCATGTCGACACAACACGGCATGCATATGGGTATGCCTACAAGACACTCAGAAAAAAAAAAAAAAAAAAAAAAAAAAAAAAAGAAGAAAGAAAAGGGAAAATAAGACAAATCTGACACCTAGGACATGCACCCACATCTGACACCCATGCCCAAGTTAATGTAACTAGGTCTTAAGGTAAATCCTTTCAAAACATTTGGCCTACATAGAAAACAGACAAGCATGTCTCACCTCCAAATGATGCGTTGACTTGAACCATAACTTGCCCACCATACAGCACTGGATGGGGAATAAGTCATAACAGATAGACCAAACCCTCTATAAAAGCCCCGAATGCCATCAGACTTTAAAACCTTACGAGCAACATCCAGACCCCCATTATACTTCGCATGGCCTGAGTATCCCTGCACCATCAACTTTTGGCTAACCTGAACAGGATAATTATGAAGGAAATTAGCATCTCAAACGTGTGTGTGTGTGTGCGCCTTATCCTGAGCGTAGCTCATAAAATAGGCTCGATCAATCATTCCAAAGTAATTTCCTACAAATGTTGTTAGACAGATTTTATGATAATATGCTGAATTTTTGCTAAATAAAACAAAATTGGAAAGGAAAAATATACAGAAAATTGCATTCAAATTATAAAATTTCTACTGTTTCTAGCTATTGTGATCTTAATTCCCAACCTTGAGGTTATTAAAACCCACCCGTGCATATAAATTTCCAGTATACAATCTGATAGACAAGAAAATGCTCACACAAGAGCTTGAAATACATACCACATCAATTGGAACAAACACAGCCTGAGAAAAAAGTGATGCTGTCATGCCAGCAATTCCATTTGCTACGGCAGCCTGCGTAGGTTCAGATAATTTAAATGGTTCAACCATCCTGAAAGCAGCCACTTTTGTGGTCTCTAAAGCAGTAAGAAAAATAATCCTGGCAGGAATTGCGCCAGTGATGACGGTGCCAAAACCTCTGTACAAACCAGGAATCCCATCGGTTCTCAGTATGCCTCTGATAACAGAAAATGTGTTTCTCTCAACAGTATCTCTTGAAGCAACCTGCAGCCTGGTTTTTACAACAGAGACTGGGTACAGTGCCACTGTAACACCTGTAAAGAGACCAGCGCCTACGAGATAAAACTTAGTTTTATCAAGCCTGCAGAATTGGGTGGGAATGCATGAGAGCATAAAAACATACAATATGAGAGTACTAATATATATTCTATGTTAATGAAGGGCATCCTTCATGACCTACAGTATTTTTTTTTTCCTTTTTTTTTTTTTGCCAAACGACAGGAGAACATACACACGCACCCACGTGGAATCAAAACGAAGACCTACACAAACCCCATACGCCCACACCCCTATTGGGATGGGACATGCCATTAGGCCTAGAGGCCATTGGCGACCTATAGTATTTAAACAGTAATGATTTGATAAACCTCACAAATACAAAAACTGCCCATTCAAATAAACCAAAAGGTAGAAGTCGTATCTTTTTCCTTTTCTTTTCTTTATTTTCAAATGACCTCCAAAGGAAATAACACTTTTCTACTGTGCTTAAGATTAATAATATAAAAGTCCAATTCAGTTAAAACTATGAACACAGTTCTTTCAAAGGATTTGAAAAAAAGTGTTCACATACTTTTTGGGGCAAAAGACTACACAGATTTCCCAAGGCAGGACCATGAGGCTCAGCTTTCTCATGAGGCATAAAAAAGGTGATCTCATGCCTAAGCATATCAAAACATTGCAATTAATCCCACACACACACACACCCAAAAAAAAAAAAAAAAAAAAGAAAAAGCTTATAATCAGGCCCACCATGTTGATGTTACCAGTACAGTTTTCCATTTTATATCAACTTATGGGAATGAATGTTTGATATAGGGGATAGGATTCATCTGCTCTTTCACACTCAATTATTTTTTCAATTTCTGGGGGCACCAGCACGAGCAAAAATGGTTGAAAAGTCTACTGTCTGAAAAAGAGAAATGGCCCAAAATCCCAGGAGCTAATCCAAAATCACCTATTCAATTGACAGGCATAATTTCTGATGTTCCAGATCAATATTCCAAATTCCGCTTTCAAAAGTGAAAATTCCTGCTCATAGTAGCGGGGGCTGGATTCATCAGCACAAATAGCCAGAGAAGTAAAAGTCATCGTAGTTACAAAAATAATTAGATTGGTTTTCTTACTGCTCTCGAACAATTTAGCCATGGATTCCGGCATTCCGCAGAATACGAACCAACTTAAGAAGTTAATCAAAGATTTCAGATTGGTTTTCTTACTGCTCTTGAACCAATGATTAGTTTTTCTGATTTAAGATCAGCAGACACCAAAATTTGGCTGTTTTGGGATGATAGTGTTGATATTTCTTTGGTTGATAAATCCATCTAAATTTACATATTAGGTTAATTTTTCATTAGCTATTCTCAATGTCTGTCAAATGAGTTGGTTCCTCATCAAAATATTCTAAAGACAATAATTCTTTGACGAAATAATAAACATGAAGTGAAATAGAACTGCCATAAAAGTAAAAATTGCACCCACTGACCCACTTTACCACTGGGATCTACAATCAACTAATTCATAATTAAATTATGCAGTTTACATATGTAACATTTAAATCAGTTCATTGTATTCACCTGGAAACTGGAACTCTCAATTAACAACACTATCTTCTGACAATGTAAATTTTTAACACAAGTATGAAAATGTCTAAAGCTTGTGGCCTATTGGAAAATGGTAAAAAGTAAGTACATCTTTCTCAGTGTATTTGAGGTATCTTGCTCCATTTTAATCCTCAGGGACTGCAAAGTGGTTGTGGGACATTCCTACTCACAACTCACAAGTGAGAAAGCTTGCACATGAAAATGGTAAAAAGTAAGTACATCTTTCTCAGTGTATTTGAAGGTATCTTGCTCCATTTTAATCCTCAGGGACTGCAAAGTGGTTGTGGGATATTTCTACTCACAAGTGACAAAGCTTGCACATGAACTCTGCCTCCAACTGATTTGTTAAATTAAATTTGGTTGCTTTCTTGGGAATCCAAGGCAGAAATCAAAAGATTTTCAAGACCAAAGTGGGAGAATTTTTCCATTATACTCTAGCCTCAGAAAATTGGTTGACTCCATCAAGGTAGATTTAATGGCTCTCCTATATGAGCCAAGAGAGCCTAAAAGATTGGGCCTACACAAGATTATCTCCAAAGTGGGATTCT
This sequence comes from Liquidambar formosana, assembly GCA_039720395.1. NCBI lineage: Eukaryota > Viridiplantae > Streptophyta > Magnoliopsida > Saxifragales > Altingiaceae > Liquidambar > Liquidambar formosana. Next base: position 9,726,008 of record CM077832.1, read on the forward strand.
TCTAATGTGATTCGATGGACTTCTAGAGCTCTCATTATCCAAGGGGACTTGCTCATGAGACTGCAAATCTGTCTAATCAAGTGGAGTTAGGGGTGCAAGTCTAGCCACACTGGGCTGAGTTGAGATCAGCTAAACTATATAACCCCAACCAAAGCTCAACCCATAACGTTTGTTTAACTCAAATCAACTTAACTCAACAAAGCCTTGATCCCAATTACATGGGATCAGCTACAGGAATCCTTTTACGCCATTTTGTTTTATCAAGAGTTGTATCATCTTACCTTATCAAAAAAAAAAAAAAAAAAAAGAGTTGTATCATCTTAGATCCTTAGCACACATGTCCTTTATCACCACTTCCAACCACGTTATTTTGAGCCTTCCTCTTGTCCTTTTGAGGCCTTCAACTTGAATCAAGTCACCCTTCTATGCAGGTGCATTCCTAGGTCTTTGTTGTACATGACCAAACCACCATCAAAGATTTTCCCTCATTTTTTCCTCAAGTGGTAGCACTCCCACCATCTCAGGAATACATTCATTTCTTATTTTATCTTTCCCCATATTACAATGTATCTATATTAACATCCACATTTCTCTTGTACTCATTTTTTATACGTGTTCTTTCTTAATGTCCCAACTCCCAACTGAGCACCATAAAGCATAGCTGGTCTAATAGCCATCTTCACTCGATACATAATCTATTATCACTCAACAATCTAAATGTACTTCCCCACTTCATCCATCTCGCTCCATTTCTACATGCAACATCCTCCCCAACTTCTCCATTTTTGTAAATAATTGATCAAAGATATCAAACATAATAACTTTTAGGTATCTCTTGGTCATCAATTTGCAATAAACCCTTATTTCTATTCCTATTTTGGCTAAATTAGCATTTTCCTGAATATATCTAGTCAATTCATCCATAACTAAAGAGAAAAGGTAAGGACTCAATGTTGATCTGTGATGTAAGCCTTTTATGATTGAAAACTTGTCTCTCCTCTAATCCTTCTAACATTAGTTACGGCTCCAACATACATATATTTGATTATACCGATATAACTAATAACTACTCAATTTCTTTCTTAAACCCAACATTATTCCTCTAGGGAACCTATTGTATGCTTTCTCTAAGTTAATAAACACCATATGAAAGTCTTTTCCCTTTACTATATTCTTTACTATCAATTTGCTAATAAAGAAGTTAGCTTCCATGGTCAATCTTCCTGCCATGAAGAAACCAAACTAATTCTCTGACACTGTTTGTTCACAATCTGTCCTCAAAAGCTTAGTCTCATGGTAGTTAATGCAGTTTTGAATGTCACTCTTATTCTTGTAAAGGCAATACCAAAGTACTTTTTTTCAATCCATCTAGCATCCTTTTATACTTTAGTATCTTGTGAAACAACTTAGCTGGGCAAACCACATCATCACCACCCATACATTTCCAAACCACAATGGGAATTCTGACCAGCCTTGCAGTTTTTCCAACTTTCATCTTTTTCATAACTTCATAACTTCAATTATCCTAATTCTTCAAAAAAAACTGTAATTTCTATCCTTAGTAGAGTCACTAAGATCTCAAGCATAAATTTTCTGTGGAATTTCAATAACTAATTCGTTAAAGCAGCTCCTCCACTTTTCCTTAGTCTCCTCTTCTTCCACTAAACTCTATTGTCCTCACCTTTAATGCACTTAAAATGGTTTAAATCTCTAATTTCTTTTCCATTGTCCTAGGCTCCTAGCAAGTTTATATACATCTTTCTCCCCATCTTTTGTACCTGACCTAAGGTATAAATCATCGCACCCTTGAGTTTGGCCTCACATACACCTTTTTGGTCTCCTTATTTTATAATTTCATAACTTTTCTCATTCCTACCTTAATGAAGAGTCAAATAACATGCTCGTCTCACCCTAATCAATGTTTGAACCTCCTCATTCTACCACCAAGTTTCGTAACACGTCAATCCACTTCCCTCAAATTCCCCAAGAGCTTCTTTCGCGACTCTCCTAATCCAACCAGTCATTTCATTCAACATAAATGTTGGTCCCTTCATCTAAATTCCATTTCCTTCTTTTCATATTTTATCATTAAACATTATTTATTTTTCTCATTTCAAATTCCACCACCTAGTTCTTAGGTTTATATTTTCCCTATCCTTTCTCCTCTGTATACGAAAACATAGAACTAATATCACTAATTTATGTTGTATTAGAATTTCTTTAGGTATTACTTTACAATCCTTAAAAAACTCCTCAATCCATCTTCTTAGTAAGGAAAAAAATCTATTAGACTAAATATTAGATCCACTTCTAAATGTTATTGGGTGTTGATCTCTCTTTCTCAACTTAGTGATTACAAGATCATATGCCATAATAACTTATAAGATAGTATTCCTTCCTCATTCCTCTCTCTCTAAATCCACATTGCCGCTTACCTTCTCATATCCTCCACTATTCTTTCCTACATGACCATTAAGTCTCTTCCTATAAAGATCTTCTCCCTGTTAAGTATCCCTGAAGTTGGTCCATTCACCTCCTCCTTATATTGACGCTTAATGGATTCAGCTAATCGAACTTTGGGTGCATGAACACTAATTATATCAATCACAATCTCTTTATTCATCACATAATAATAAAAGAAATAATGAAAAAGGAGGGGCTTGCTTAGATTTTAATGTAGTTTAAAGACACTAATCCAGGTTGAGTTAACTTGTTTAGTAATAAATAGGTTAGTTATATTACTATCGATTTTATATTGGTTTTATATTTCCTATATCATATAGTTTCTTCTACTATTATACAAATACCTAGGTTTTTCCCTGGTTAGAATGATACACGATTGATTCTCCATTTGATGTGTAACATGGTAAGTGGTAACAATACATGGTCAGCCAGTCACTCCAATTTTTGCCACCAATAATAGGGGGACTCCATCCATCTCCACCATTAAATTTATTACATCTTCATCCATCATTGTTATCTCAACATAAAAACTCTTATTCTCTCATCTCCCCACCACATTTGAGCTTGCTAACTTATTCACAAAATCTCACTCTTCTCCATTCCAATTATCTATCATGAGTTGAGGGGGTATCAAAAACATAAATAATCTTGTTTTGGTGCATAGCACTTATATTGTGTGGTATTTGCAAAAGTTGCAAGTACACACACACAAATAATCTTGTTTTGGTATTTTCGACAGCTGCAATTACACGAGGGCACACACACACACATACACACACTACCCATGCTCTAGTTTAGCATCTTGCAGGCTTTATATTAAGAGACAAAGTAGTGATCCATACTTGAGAAACAAAATTGTGAACCAACCAAGTTGAGCAAATTAGTGAATGAAGAGGCCGACAACCATGTATAGTGAAAACATAAATTCAGTTTCCTGGATCTTAGTTACAAGGACAAGATTGGTGAAGTTAGTCTTTTGTGCAATAATTTTTATTTTACGGAATGAAATCCCAAAAGGGAAATAAAAAGAAATGCCATTACCCAGTGTTATTCTTGCTAAGCAGGATCTTGGGAGGGGTGAGCTGGCTACAGTCCTAACACATTTCATTTTTTTCTTTTTTTTGCAAAGTGGCCACTTTCAAGACTCAAACCAACGCCTTCGCGCTCCATAGCCCAAGACTTTTACCATTACACTAGACAATGGCCCAATCAGATACTCCATTATAGACTAACAGAAATGTTCACTCGAGAAATTGCAGGAAAAGAAACTTCGGAATATTACAACAGCCAAATTCAATCCCAACCCATTATAACTTACCAAGTTTTCATTTCTTCCCTACAATTTCTCAGCAAACAAACGGACTGCCAAAGCAAGATTAACATGTTAAAGAGGGAAAAAAAAAAAAACCCCATTTCCATTTTTCCAAAACGTAACCAATATTTATCAATTTACAGCAACAATAATCCGCAATTTATATTATTATAATTAACAGACAACAATCATGATTATTGAAAACCAAAAAAAAAAAAAAAATTAGGCAAAAACAAAATTAAGAACAAATCAATAAAATACGTACTTGTCCCAATTAATCTCTGTTTGGCCGAATGAATGAGCTCGGGTACCAGATGAATCCATGTATCAAATCTCTCAAAACCCACTTTTCCAATTCCAAAAACAAATCAAGAATGCATTCTTTTCAGAATCAAAATCGAAAAATCTCTGGTGGGTCTTTCGTTCTCTACGGAATTTTCCAAGAACAAAAAGACCCTTTTACAAATCCAAAAACAATTCAAAAATGAATTCTTTTCAGAATCGAAATCGAAAATGAAAATCTCTGATGGGTTTCTTGTGCTCTATGGAATTTTCCAAAGAACAAGTTTGGGTGTCCGTTTTTTCCTTTTTCTTTTTTTTTGTATTTTCAGATGACTTGGAGCGAAAACAAAGTGGGAACAAAATGCATGTTTTTTAAAAGTGTTTTTTTGTTTTCTGTTTTCTGTTTTTCTATCTTGCTGGGCGGAAAACCAGGTCAGTATTGGCGGCCGGATCGTCTACAGCCGAGTTCTGTACCCGTCGTTGAGATTGACAATCAGACCACATTAATTGGTGGACGCACTACCTTCGCAAGTTCCCACCTGTTCCCACCATTTCCCCATGTGGAATTCATGAATTTCTAATTCTAACAAAATTACAATTATGACTAGCTAAGTCAAAATTATAGATACTCTCTCCGTTTTATAAGGATAAATTTTTTTTATTTTAAAATATTTATCCATTTTAAAAAATCAAATCATAATTCTTTGGAACTTTTGTATAATACTTTTTACTATTTCAATAATTACTTTTAACACAAAACCCAATCACAAATAGGAGAGAGTAATTTTTGAAAAATGAAGTTTGATAAATGATAAGTCAATATAATTATGGTTTTTATTAAATTGCGTATTTTGTCAAACTTGGCCTATATTTGTAAGACGAAGAGAGTACAATATTTGAATGGCATGAAATAATTTTTTTAATGAAATTTTATATTTAAAAAATATATTTTTATATTTTTATCAAACTTATATTAAAAAAAATTAAATACATAAAATTATTAAAAAATTCCCTTTATTTCATATTTATTGTTTTCCATTTTGGACTGTTTCAAAATTAAGAAGCGTTATTGCCATCACATAAAGTATTCTAAACCACCCAATTAGTTTACACTTGTTAAGATTTTATGAAAAATATATAAGGTTTTTACGAAAACTAGTTACATTGTTCACTAGAAAACATCATTCTGAACAACTTTGTAGAAGAAAGTTTTTCCAAAATCTATGATTTAAGTAGACTTTTTAACCATTTACAATCTTTATTTCATTTTCCATGAAAAATGGGCAAAAAGTGTATTGAAATGACAAATTTTGGAAACAAATTCTTCTACAAAGTTGTCCGAAGTGCTGTTTTCTAATAGACTATGTGATTAGTTTTCATAAATTTTTTTTATATTTTTCATAAAACTTAAAAAATATAAATTAAGTGGGAGGCTTAGAGTATTTTATGTGGTAGCAATAGTCTAGCCCTTCAAAATTATTATCCTAGAGAAAAAGTTTATTGTAATCAATTCTCCAAATTACCATATTCATGGTATTAATTACATGCTCTAAAAAAAACAACTCGTTTAGTGATTTGTATTACTCCCTTCGTTTCATATTTTTGTTTTCTTTTCGTTTTGGACTATTTCAAAATTATTGTCTTAGAGAAAAAGTCAATGACTTTATTTTTAATCAATTCTCCAATATACTCATATTCATGGTATTAATTACATGCTCTAAACAAAACAACTCACTTAATGATTTGTATTATCTATGAAAGTAAAAATTGGAATGTAAGAATAAAAATGTTTATAGGTGTAAAAGCATTTAAGAGAACTTCTTTAAAAAAAAATATTGTATTTTTTAAATAAGACAGTGAATATGAAACGGAAATAGTATTAAATACAAGGAATTGATCGAGGCTTGCTCCTTCTACAACTCAGCAATTATGCACATAAGACTTGTGTCATGACAATGATAGTGGTGGTGATAATAAGGTCATGGTGGTGGTTGTGGTCATGGGAAAAATGTGCTGATAATAGTGTGAAGTAGATGATGGTGATGATCGACGTGGTGGTGCTGCTGCTAGTGATGGTAATGACAGGTGAGGGGGTGACTTTTACTTTTTCAAATAATGTTTTGCAATTCTAGTTTCAAATTCTAATATGACTCCTCCCTCAAATAACTAGAGAAATACTCTAAAATTAGAATTAAAAGCTCTAATTATAATTTTGCCTCCTACTTACGAGTTGAATTCTATGTCTCAATCAAGGGGCTAAATGCTTGAATCCACTCATTTAATTATTTTGGGTAAATCATATGACAATTTCTAAAACAAATTCCTAATAATTTTCCTCATTCTCCTAAGAATTTAATTATAAAATACTAACCATATATGCAAATTTTGAAGGACCAATTTATCAAAGTTCATAAATCTCTATTTCGATCTCAGAAAGAATCACCAAAAATTTTTAGCCTTTTTTTTTTTTTTTGGGTCTTCCTTCTCCTTGCTAGTTAGTAGACGCAAAAGGAAGCCATGTATTGGGGGAGAAATTGATTGAACTTTAGAGAAAAAATAAATAAATAATGAGTGGACATCAGAAATGCCAATTCGAATTTATTTAGACACTTCAAGCATTAATGCCAGAAAATGACAGTCAACCTCCACTGCTTTTCACAATCTCAGAAATTCTCTACCACATGAACTCTTTGATAGCTTATTCTTGGTAAATCTTTTTTTCATTCTTAATTTTTTTTTATTTTTATTTTTTTTTTTTTTTTTTTTATTTTTTTTTTTTAGGGGGGAAGGGGGTTCAGGGTGGTTTAGGCTTCACCTTGGTAAATCACGGAAAGAATATCACGACTAAGTTCTAAAAGATTTTTCTATTTCATTTACACTTTTAAATCATATTTAACAAATGATACTATGAGAGAGAAGGATATGGCAATGGAGGTTGAGCCTTCGGAAGTAGGCCCCAATCTTAACTGTTGGGGGGCAATTAGGGTGTCCCAAACCCAAAAGTTCGGATGCATATCCTTTCCTTCCAAATCCTAAACACCCCCCCCCCCCCCCCTTCTTCTCTCTTCTTTCCTCTCTCTCAAATGGGCTCACACCAGATACTTTCTTAGCCTCAATTATTGGTTGGTTGATACCTGATGAGAGTTTTATAAGAGCATCTCCAATCCCTTATCTGTTTTAGCTTGCCAAATTGTATTTTTCTTTCTCCAATGCTAGCACTAACTATTTTTACTATTGTCATTTTGATTACTTACATTTGCGAATGTTCATTAATTAAACTATTTTTGGTTTTAAAAAGTGACATTATACTTTCTTTATGTGTCATTTCCCTCTTTCTCTCTAAAGAAATAATTGAAAATGAAATATTGTTGATAAATTTTTTGAAATAGATTAAATTTGTTGGAAATATTAAACAAAAACATGGATGTCGAAAATCAAAATATGCAAAAATATAATTTATAATAAAAGAAATAAACTTATCGATTGAGGCGTGTGCGAACACTGTCCTTAAGAGTTGATTTGCACCACTCGGAGTGAATCACTCGGTGCATCTAGGTCCTCTAGCGCCCCAACCCTCCAGGATACAACAATCGTGTTCCTTGTACACGTGCACTCGCAAGTACAAGGAACCGAATAGTTCTAAATCGTTCCATGGAAAATATTCAACAAAAAATTGAAGAAGGATAGAAAAAATTATAATGAAAAGAAGTTTATACATAGAGAGAGAAGAAGGATTGAAAAGCTTTTTAAAACTCTTGTAGTTTTTTCATTCCAAAGAAGAAGAAGAAGATGATCATTAAAAACTATATCTCAAATGGTGGAAAAAACCATTTTCTTTTTATCTTACAAAAGAATATGTAACCGCCCAATAATTATATGCCCACTAACTCATAATAATGGACAAAATTAGTAAATGATATGATGGTCATAATATCACAAAATAATTAATAATAATTTGAATCACACATTTTTTATTTTATTTATAAAAAATACAACAAAATTTAACTAGTATCTTTAGACTTTGTTTGGGAAAACTGTAACTTTTGCTTTTAGACAAAAGCAGAAGAGAATCAAAAGTTACAAGAAGTAGAAGAGAATCAGTCTCTGTTTGAAAACTGTATTTTAAAAATGCTGTTAGAGTTTAAAGTGATTTTTTGTCTGTTTAGGAAGAACATTTGCTGAAGTTGTTATAACCCTAAATTAATTGAACTGTCCCTTATAATAAATGATTTTTTTTTTCTTTTTTTTTTTATTTGCTCTATTTGGTATTAGTAATGATTTTTTATTTTTTTTATTTTTAATATTAATGATTGGGGGTATCCCAGGCCATACTCTTATCGAAATTTGAGCTTAAACTATTCCCCTAAGAGCCTAGGTAAGACGTCACATAACCACACAAATAACAAGAGCAACGAGAAGTCAAAACGATAACATTTGGAAAACACATACAAGAGTACTTGACCTTTCAACTAACCCCACAAAAGTGTATTATTAGGGATTTTGATTATGTTTGTCTTTTATTTATTTATTTAATTTCTTTGCTCAAAAAAAAAAGAGAGCATGAATCAATATTTTTTTTAAAAAAAAATTTATCACAAAACTAAATTTTATGGAATCAATTCTTAAAAAAATTCCGACAAGTATAAATCAATGAATATATAAAGGGAGGAAAAAAAACAAAAGATTTGAAGTTTAAATTAGTATCCTACATATCCAAGTTGATTGAAGTTACCAACACATTGATGCCGGTAATAGAGAGAAGTACAACCACAAGAGAGAAGAAGAGTTGGGTTTAAAGTGGGGTTATTATCGTTTTGTTAAAAGATATGGGTGGAAAAATTGTTTTCATACTCAAGTATTAAGGGTAGTTTTGGAAATATGAAAGTTATTAAAATCCTTTGCAAAAGTTGACACCAGTTTTTGATTAGAAGTTGGAGACAATCTACTTATTATAAAATCACTTTTTGAGTTTAGAAGTGATTATGATTTAGGTTGTCAAATAGGATTAAAAGTGATTTTAAGCTTCAAAAGTGATTTTGAATTATCTAAAAGTTTAGCCAAACAAGACCTTAGACTAATCACTTGGATAACTAATTAGCTATTTTAAAAAATGTTATTTCCCTGGCTAAAATAACCAAAAAATGACCAATAGCCTTAGAGATGCTCTAAGGAGTTGACACCATGCATGATGAGTTGCTCACATCATATATTTGCTGGAGCGCTGTGGTAATTGGCCCAAAACATCAAGCAATCTAAAAAACATATTTTACAAGGAAATTATGCAATCTTTAATTATGAGAGAGAGAGAGAGAGAGAGAGCGCGCAGTTTCTGTCCCTTCTAGAGAGCCTTGCAAGCTTACAATTCTTAAACAAAGTCATACACCTACAAATCTTCTAAAAAAAAGTCATAATAATAAGATAACCCATGGGACAAAACAAGTAGTGTATACAATGGGACCAATCATTGAGTGACACCTGGACATTGAACATGAATTTTAGCAATATTCAGACAATCGTGCACGTGTCACCGAATGAGCTGTCTTCGCACTGTCCCCCAAATTAAAAATGGCAGAATTCCAATCAAGAGATTAGGTGGTAGGAATATATAATGATTGAAAACGATCGTTTTCAGGATTCAATTACTGATAAAATGAGATTTATTTATTTATTATTTTTTAATAAATAATAATAAAGTTGGAAGAGTTTTCAAAATCTTTTTGGAATGGACAGTGGCTCTTGTATCGCGTTGGTTCATTGCTTGTGGGGTCATAAACTAGTGTCGGTGCGGTAAAAAAGATGCCGAGGAGGTGAATTTTGGGTTCACCTCCTAATCTCTTATCCTTCATTTTTTGTTTATATGCTGAAAAGGGGGCACGTGTCGCATTCGTTTCATAGTCACAAAACCAATTAAAATTTAGGTGGCTAACTAATTATTCATCTTGTTTACCCATAATTACCTTTTAAGCGAAGTCGTCAGAAGTTAAAATTCTCTTTAGAAAAAAAAAAATATTTATATATATGTATATATCCTAAACAAAGGAAATCGAGATCGAGAGATGCAAGTGAAGAAGGGGGGATTAGCAGGGTTGTTAATGGGTTTGATTTTAGTTTATGACAAAAAAATTTCATGATTATTTTGGATTAGAGTGCTACTTGTTTCTTATTTATTTTCAATTGGGAAAATTTTCAAAGTCTCGTCATATTTATTTTCATTTTCTTTTTAAATTTTGTATTTGTTTTTTTAGGTGAAAAGGAGTGGGGATTGTTAAGATTTTTTAGAATATTTCATGAAATATAACAAATTTTACGATAACATCTAACTAAAACGCTAATGGTTTTTTAATCTTTGCATGTTCTTTATACGTGCTCATTATTATATTTCATTTATTATTATTATTATTATTATTATTTTGGTGTCTTCCAACGATGTTGCCATTTGTAATTGGGGAAATTTTTATTGGATGAAAGAGGAAAATGGTCAACACCAACCAATACTACCAACCAATAGTAGTCTTCCCAATTGTACCTTCTCAAAGATATTTAAAATCTCTCTAAGGTAACTAGAGTACTAAATCTGATTACACTTAACGTATTATTTGACATAGGCAAGAAATAAGCGTAATCATCATTAATCATCAATATTATTTCTCAAAGTCATAAACATATGTGGGTTTAGGGTCTTAGATTGAGAGTTATTTGCAATCTTAAAAATTTTCAATACATTATTGACTTTCATTTAAGGCAATCTTATCTTTGCGCTTGCAAAATTTTAGAATAAATACTTTATAAGATTATACTTGAGTCAGTTGTCCACCATTGATCAAGGGAAACCAAGTATTAAAGCTACTCGGGGATAAATGTGATTACATAAAAGCTTTGATCTCATAATATAGAAATGGTAAGCGACTTAGATGACTATTGGATTTTTGTTTTTGAAAAGCTAGATAACTATTGAATTTGACCATGGGTAATTGGGTAAATAATCTCTAGTTTTACAATCTAATAATCTTTAGAGAAAAACCTGCTAGATCATAAGATGAATCTAAAACCCTTAATTTCACATCCATTGTGTAATAAAGCACCCCATCAAGGCAAAATTTAGTGTGCTTTTTTGTATAAGACGCTAGCCTCTCTTTTTGTGAGTACAATAAAACTTGGTTGATTTTTTCTAATTTAAGGGTATCTAAGTGAGGTGAGAATATGAGTAGAGTTTAGGATCATATGAGCAATAGGAATTAGTTTAGATTAAATTAAAATAAAATCTTGATAAGAGTAAAACCTGAGTTACCCTAATAAGTAATACTCCCTATTTAAAAACCTTTTACTTATTTGTAGAAGGACGATCAATCCCCTTTTGTCAATTAAAAATAACCTGCATGCATCCTGTCTCTTTCCTCTTATTATATTTCATTTCATTTCATTTCATTGCATGTCGGTTGGTTAAAAATCGATATATGTATAAATAAATACTCGTATTTCCTGTTTCGATCCCTTGACTAAAACAGATAACATGTCTCTACATCAAGGCAAGCTAAGAAATTTACAGTGGTCTTAAAGTCCACTAATAAGTTCTTTAAACTGACTTGTCATGTGAGCTAAAGCCAGTCACCACCGTGTCTTTCCTCTCCACTCTCTCTCTTCTCTTGCAGATCTTGAGCTAACACAGCACACAGCCACACAGGCATTCTAATCCGGAGAGAATCTGCAACAAGAAATGGGCTTTTGCTTCTCACCCACGATCAGATCTGTCTCCAAATTCACTTCTTGCACCATTTTGCTTGTGTTTCTGCTCTCTTGCACCAGCTTCACTGCAACAGGTTGTCACAGTCTTTCTAATTTCTTCATTTAATTTTCCCAAATTTCGAATTTTGTAGTTCTTTCTTGTTTAGATGTCAATGGGTTTTGGTTGTTAATTTCGAAAATTGGTATCATTTGCATGGACACTGCTTGTTTGGTTGTGAGGACCGAGAAGTATATTGTAGATTTGGCAAGTTTTGTTTCTCGAATTCTGATAATGAGAAAATGGGTTTTCTTTATTCATCAAAAAGTTCCTATTTTTACTCTGTTTCGGTCTCTTTTGAGATTTAGCTATTGTTTTTAATAGTCTCTGAAATGGGTTATGGGAAAGATGAGAAGTTTATGAGAATTGAAGTTCTGTTTTCGTCCGTAGTGATTTAGCATTCGACTTGCTTGGTAAATAATGAAAATTGAACTGGAAGAAGAAAAATTGCTTCAATAAGCTCATTTAGCTTTTGGGTTTTCTTCATTATTGTAATGAGGGAAAATAAAAATTAAAACCCAAATTAGATTTTGAATTCTTTTCAAGATCTACTTCATCGGATTACCCAATTCCCTAGGACACATTTTCACTGTTTTTCTTTATATATATTTTTAGATTTTTTTTTTGGGGGCTAAATTAATGATTTTGTAAACAAACATGCTTGAAAAATGGTACTTCCAGGACACATTTTCACTGTTTTTCTTTATATATATTTTTTTAGTCTTTTTTTTTTTTTGGTGGCTAAATTAATGATTTTGCAAACAAACATGCTTGAAAAAATTCATTTTTGTTTTAGTACAGAGACACAAAATTTCATGACTATTCTCAACCGAGAAAAATGTAATTATTAGTTTTCAGGAACTGTGCTTGGGGGAGTCCTAGAATTAGAGAATTTTTACTTAGGTCTCTTAATTATGTCCAAGATCATGATGGTTTGGTTACAAATTTAATTCATTTATTTGTTAGATCTTCCACATTAGCCTTTTCATTAGCCTTCTCTTTATCAAATAATTACGCTTCAATTGTCTTACATTCACAACAAAATTTACGATTGGGTTGCAATACTTGGTTTGGATGATAGAAAAATACCGCCACCTCTGTTAATAAATGCAATGAAGGAAAGCATGACAATAACATGAATATTTGAGGTCTACTTCAATTGTACAAACTTAGCGTCATATTTTTCTCATGAAGAAAGAATGAATTCTGCACAATAGGGTGATCTCTTTATTGGACATAACATTTTGTATAATTTGGACTTTGAAGATACTTAATAGCTTCTCATCAGAAGTGTGGGGCCATAATTATATTCCTATTACAGGTGTACTACAGATTTTTGTTAATAATTTACTAAAAAGGAATTTGGATTAAATTGGGTTTCTGGTTTAACTCTATAGAAAAATAATTACGAATTGGATTTTTTTTTCTTTTTTCCTTTTTTGGCTACTTGGACATTAATTTAGCCAAGAAATCTACTGTTTGAACTCATAACCAGTTTAATTTTACTTAAATGAGCACAAGGGATCTCTCTCTCTCTCTCTCTCTCGTATGTGCTTCCCTTTTGTCTTAATACAACTTTTTATTGGTCAGGAAAAAGAGTTAAAGATCTAAGCTAGCTTTGTTGGTTGATTTCTTTTTTTTTTTTCCTTCTTTTTTTTCAGAAGCCTATGATGCCCTTGACCCAAATGGAAATATCACAATCAAATGGGATATTATGAGCTGGACTCCTGATGGCTATGTTGTAAGTACTAGTTCATTATATAATCTGTTAAATGATAGTAATTCATTATGTTAAATTTTATCTCTCTCTCTCTCTCTCTCTCTCTACACAGACACAGACATGTTTCTGTTAATAAAATGTTATGTCATTTATTTCAACTTGTAAAAAAAAAAAAATATCATGTACCATTTCTTTCTCAAGATCATATAATTGATTCTGTCGTGTGGGCTATGTAAAATATCTGGCTACAAGAAAGCAAACTTGACTTTGATTTGATTGGAAACTCAATCAGTCAAGAAATTATTATCTTATATTTGGAGCTGCTTGTTAAGCTTTTTAAGCAGTCAACCAACTTTGTCAAGTAACCCAGTTAAAAATTCCTTCATGTTTCTAATGCTCGGATTCCAGAGTTTCGAGCATTGAGCCTGTTAGAAATTGTGTAATCTTTTAAAACCTATAAAGTGGACTAGTATTTGTATATCTATAGAGTGATGTGCGCTTATTTTATCTTGGTGTAGACATTTGCTTCTATGGTTTATTGGCTGCAGCATATTCATTTGGAATTTAGTTTACCTTTTTTTCCATGGATTGGGTAAATATTTAATCAGCATCTTGTTGTTGGACAGGCTGTTGTCACAATGTTCAACTTCCAGCAATATCGTCACATTCAAGCGCCGGGATGGTCACTGGGATGGACATGGGCAAAGAAAGAGGTAATATGGAGCATGATGGGAGGCCAAACCACAGAGCAAGGGGATTGTTCAAGATTCAAGGGAAACGTCCCCCATTGCTGTAAGAAGGACCCTACTGTTGTGGATTTATTGCCAGGAACTCCTTACAACCAGCAGATTGCAAACTGTTGCAAAGGAGGAGTGATCAACTCATGGGTGCAAGATCCAGCAAATGCAGCAAGCTCATTCCAGATTAGTGTGGGCGCAGCTGGAACCACAAACAAAACAGTTAAATTGCCTAAGAACTTCACGCTGAAGGCACCAGGGCCAGGTTATACTTGTGGACCCGCAAAGATTGTTAAACCTACTAAATTCGTAACTGCAGATCAAAGGAGAGTCACCCAAGCTTTAAGTAAGCGTATTCGGTGAAGATTATTGAGTCGTTTTCATATACTTACGTATGTTTCTTTAGGCTTTATGAACAGCATTATTCATTTTTGAAGCTGGTGATGTAGGCTAATATAATATTCATGTATGAAAACATTAGTGAGGTTTTTTTAAGGTGCCATAAACTTTGATGGGGATTCAATAATGTTATTAAAACAATTATTTTGTGTACGGTTGTTTTCCATGTTTATAGATTTCACTTGGGAGATATTTATTTTAGTTACGTTGATATTAGATAAATACGTGATATAATTTATAATTACATTCGAGAAAGGATAAAATTTGAATAGAGATTTTATCTTCACTTATCAAAAAAATGTAACTAGTACTTGTAGAGATGTTGGGTTAACCCCATCCCTTTCTTATTACAGTGACATGGAACGTTACATGCACATATTCGCAATTCCTGTCTCAGAAAACTCCCACTTGCTGTGTGTCTCTCTCATCCTTCTACAACGACACAATAGTTTCCTGCCCCACATGCGCCTGTGGATGCCAAAACAACGCTACTCAGCCAGGGAGCTGTGTAGAGTAAGTTCTCTCACCCAAGAAAACGTTACCCTTTCTTCTAGATCTGGAGATGATCTGTTTTCTGCTTAATCTTCTTTTTTCACTAAGTTTACTTTTCTGGTGCTGATTTGCAGGGCAGACTCTCCATATTTAGCTTCAGTTGTTTCCGGTTCTGGCAAGAATAGCTATACGCCTCTGGTCCAATGTACAAAGCATATGTGCCCAATTAGAGTTCACTGGCATGTTAAGCTTAACTACAAGGATTACTGGCGGGTGAAGGTCACTATTACCAATTTCAATTACAGGATGAACTATACGCAGTGGAACTTAGTTGCCCAACATCCCAACTTTGACAATCTGACCCAGCTTTTCAGCTTTAACTACAAGTCATTAACTCCTTATGCAGCTATAAGTAAGTGAAATCTAAAGTTACTGAAGCTTTTGTTTGTTCCTATATTCTTTGCATTTATGCCATGGATAAATTGGAAATGATGTTTTGATCGATTAATTGGATCAATGCATGGTTTTCCACTCTTTGATGGAGGGATGTAATTTTGATCTTCAGAGTTGCTAGGTACTAACTACTGAATGTATAAAGTGGAATGACTAGTAGTTAAGGTTTCATGTCAAAATATCTCTATAAAAATCTTCACTAAAACACTCTTTGTTACCAAATGCATTGAGCATTGAAAATGTTTATAATATACTTTTGTTTTTTAACAGATGATACTGCCATGTTATGGGGAGTTAAGTTCTACAATGATTTGCTCATGGAAGCTGGTCCTCTTGGTAATGTACAATCAGAGCTACTATTCCAAAAGGATAAATCAACTTTCACTTTTGAGAAGGGTTGGGCTTTCCCTCGAAGGATATATTTCAATGGTGATAATTGTGTCATGCCATCTCCTGAGGATTATCCATGGTTGCCAAATGCTGGTTCCCATCCAGATATCTCCCTGCTTACTCTGTTCATGACTATCTTATCAGCCATGGCATTTTTATATGCATATGCTTAAAAACTCCTATAACTGGCATACTGCAAATGTGTTATACAAAGTTTCAATGAGATCAGTTTGACCGCACGACTTATGGCAAACCAAATGAAGAGATCATGTGTTCTGGGAAATAACTTCAAGCTATATTCAAGTGGGTTCAGGTGTGCTATTGTTTGTCAAAATGAAGTTGGGTTACTGTTTCATGTATGGATAAAAGGAATTCACTGCCGTTTTGTTACTTGTAGCTGTTGTATTGCATATTGATTTCTGTATTAAATCATGTTTGTAGAATTACCACGTTCAAAATTTTATCACAATTGTATTAAGAATTGAAACCATTCACAGCGAAAGTAGAGTCCTACTCCAATTTCCCATATGAGCTTCTTTAAATTAATTTAATCACATTCTACTGTGAAGAAAATGGCGAATCTGCAAGTAAATTTAAATATTACTCTTGGAGAGGTGCATTTGCACAAGGTTAAATATAGAAATTTTTTTATTTTTTGCAGTAGATTATTTTTATTTCTTTAAAATCCCTCTGTTTTGGCTATGGAAATAGAAATGAAGAAAGTATATGACATCCCAGTTGGGCAATCATATCAAAAAATTCAAGGAGATTTCAATTTAGAGAATGCATATTTAGTTCCTCTATTCACAAGCTCATATATCTTATGTTACATTCCATAACTCGAAGCTATTTTGGTTTTTCTCAGAATTTTTGAGTTCATATATACCTGTGCTCTATTGTCTCCATGTTGAACTCTCCTTAGCTTCAAAACTTGCAGTACTTTCTCCCCTTGTTTTCACCACCATGGGAGAAAAAATCACCAAATGGCAGTCA
The DNA here is from genome assembly GCA_039720395.1 of Liquidambar formosana. Lineage (NCBI taxonomy): Eukaryota > Viridiplantae > Streptophyta > Magnoliopsida > Saxifragales > Altingiaceae > Liquidambar > Liquidambar formosana. Next base: position 9,743,029 of record CM077832.1, read on the forward strand.
ACAGGAGAAGCACCAAAGAAATCCATGTTGAGAAGGAAAATAGGTTATCATGAGCAGAATTTGGTAGATATGGGTATGTATCAGGTGGAGGCAGCATGCACTCATCACCATTAAAGTAGACTTTTCGAGGAAACGCCCATCCCTGTTTGAAGGTGAAGGTGTTCTTGTCCTTCTGAAGAAGCACCTCTGATTGTACATTTCCAAATGGCCCTGCCTCCATTAGTAGGTCATTGTAAAATTTCATGCCGTAAAACATTCCCGTGTCATCTGCAGATAAAATCACAGCTAGTTTAGATCAATGTCTGTCAACACACATCTCTCCCATCCTAAACATTTAAGCCAAATTGTTAAAAAAGAATTCGGAGTTTGTGGGCACTCACTTATGGACTCGTAAGGGACGAGAGGCTTGTAATCAAAGCTAAAAACTTGGGTTACATTGTTGAGATTTGGATGCTGAGCCACTAGAGTCCACAGCGTGTAGTTCATCCGGTAGTTAAAGTTTGTTACCGCAATCTTCACACGCCAATAATCCTTGTAGTTGAGCTTGACATGCCAGTGCACCCGGATTGGGCACATGTGACGCGTACATTGCAGAAGCGGTGAATTATCTTTCCGCGGAGTGTTTATTCCCACCATGCTTAATAGTTTGGAGTCACTCCTATATCACCATCAATAATCACAAAGCTTAGAGGCTTTTGTTCAACTCAGTATAATGTAAGTAGATTTATGTTGGTGTATGTAGTGAAATGGAGGCTTACTGGACACAGTTCTTCTTGTTCTGGCAACCACAAGCACAAGTAGGGCAAGGAGTGATCGTTTCATTGTAGAAAGATGAGAAGGAGACACAGCAACTTGGGTTTTTCCGGGCTAGAAACTGTGAGTAAGTGCAGGTCACATTCCATGTCACTGTATATGCATACAATGGTAGACAGGATAAAATATATCAGTTCCTCGAGTTCATATCATAGCGATAAAATCCTGGTTGGAATCATTTAGGCTGAGATAATGCAGTAATTCAAACAAATCATGGTTCATCAACAATTAAAGTGAAAAGATCCTGGAAAATAGGGAATTATTTTATTTATTTATTTGTTTAATTATTTTTTTTTTTAAAAGGACTTTTGCAGATGACTTAGGATTTGCAAAATTCTTGAGAACCTTTTGGGTTACAAACACTGCATGAGGATGTCACATTTGATTTGAGGCACATTCAAAAAAGTTAGAAAACATAGTCAAAATTAATGACCCAAACAATAACTCAACATTCCATCTTCAGGAATTAGTTTGACAGTTAACTGACTTAAACGCTAAATACAATCATACAGAAGATGAAAAACAATTAGATCTTTGTGAGGGAAAAAATCTTACTTAGTGCTTGAGTCTTCCTGCGGCGGTCAGGCGTGAGAAAAGTAGTCGAGGGAACAACCTTTGCAGGGCCGCAAGTGTACCCAGGTCCAGGACCTAGCAAAGTGAAGTTCTTGGGAAGTTTCACAGTCTTGTTTGAAGTGCCAGCTAGGCCAACGCTAACCTGGAAGGCAGAGACAGAAGAAGTAGGGTCTTGGCCCCATGATGATACAACTCCACCTTTGCAGCAATTGGAGAATTGTTGATTGTAAGGGACACCAGGGAGCAAGTCTACGACTGTGGGGGTTCTCTTGCAACAATGTGGGACGTTCCCTTTGAACTTGGAGCAGTCTCCTTGCTCAGTGGCTTGAGCTCCCACCATGGACCATATCACTTCTTTCTTAGCCCATGTCCATCCTAAGCTCCAACCGGGGCTGATAATGTGGCGGTACATTTGGAAATTGTTCATTGTTACAACAGCCTGGAAAATTACAGCATCCAAAGCCTTATCATCGATTTATACAATTCCAAGATATATAAAAATGGGCTGAATTTGAATTGGGTTTTGTATTTTTCCATGGAAAAAATCACTGTTTTGTGAATGAATTACGAGACCGACAATGTTGAATTTTGTACAACTGGGTCGGGTTGGATTGTTGAATTTTGGATTGAAGAGTATAGTCATTTGTTACATTAAGATGAAAATAAAAATTTATGAAACTATATATGAGAGAACTGACCACATAGCCGTCCGGGGTCCAAGACATGATATCCCATTTGATCGTAATGTTTCCATTTGGATCCAAAGGATCATATGCAGCTGCAATCACAAGACCCAAAACAATGTATAATTGAATAAAAAGAAGTAAATAAATCCAAGTTGATGTCACGAGAACTTGAACTATACAGAACTAGCCTTTACCTGCATAAGAAAACATCATAATAAAGAAGAAACCCGAAATGACAAATCTCATCTTGCTATATCAATGTTGTCAGAAATGAGAAATGGGTTTTAATCTTAAGCAATTTTTGTGAATTGGGTTCTGCAGATCTGTTGAAAACCTCGTCTCAAATATTCGAAAGATGCACGAGTTTTTTCAACAATGAAATGCAATGGCTAGTAGGAAAGAATCATTGGTCATGCAAGTATTTAAGTAGGATAGAGACCAAGCTGGTAAAAGGAATTGTGTAGATTTTGAAGATGGCTTACCTACTGGTTGTTAGATACTTATTATTTATATATTATTTATTCATCTGTGATCTCTCAAAGCAGTTGGAATTCCCATATCTTGAAGCAAAGGGTTGGTAAGAACTAAGAACGAAGAAAACGAGGCGGGAGAGTCTGAAGACAACATCCCAACGGTCCTGGTTGAAGCCTGAAGGTGATAGGTAATGGGGTAACTGCTACTACCATTAAATTACCCAAAATAGCCCCGGATATTTAATAAAATGACCAAATCTTTTTTGCTTTCGGGTGATGGGCAAAGCCTATATATAGCTACAAAGAAAAAAAATATTGGGAAAGCAACCCTAACTAGATTTCTAAGCAAATCTTTCGGCACTTCTAGAGGCTCATCTTTGTACTTTTGAACATTGGGCTTGTGAAATCACCCGCTCTTCTGGTTTTATATTGTTTTATTTACTGGCTAATCTTCCACGAAATTGTTATACGTACAAAGAGCATGTTTTTTCCATACCATTTGAACCGATGGCAGCAACATATAGTAATGCAAATTATGTATCATACAATTATGGGTCGGGACTTAATTTTTGCACCCTCATTTTTAAGTAACTAGTTTCACAAGATCCAGCGTGATTCCAAAAAACTGACATGACCATTTAACAAGTTGGCAAGTTTAACAAATTAAGTCCCCTTATCACGATCCCATAGTCATATCATTTGGGCAATTCTTAGACAACAGGCATGAAAATGAAAAAAACACAAGAGCCCGTGTGTATGCAAAACATCACTACAAAGATCGAGAAGGTCAACATAGTCATTTTAAGTCCACCAAGGGCATTTTGGCCATATTGGAAAGCAGTGGTCGCTGCCTTGAAACAGTGGCCGACTTCCCACTCCATGCTCCAGAATGTGGTTGCTTTTCATTCCCATGTTTTTAGTCAGAAAGGAAGAGTCTGTGGCAAGTGAGGAGTGTGGGGACAAGTAATGAGTCCACCTCTGCTAAAAAGGGCCACCCCAACTGTATTCAATTCACACACATTTCGAATGCTTCGACAGTAAATTTCCCAGCTATTTCCAATTTTTGCAACCTCTTGCCCATTGCCCCTTACACTCATAAATTATATATATGAACTTTCAAAGTAAAATGAAGGAAAATTCCACCATAGTTTTAGAAAGGCAATCCAATCCACACGCCGTAAGGTCGGAGGTGGAAGCTTCAGAGTTCAAACTTCAAAGAGAAACATGCTTGCCTACAGCGATGAGTTAATGAATTTAATTTCATAATTATTTAAGGGTAAAGACTTACTGTGGAACTAAATTTTCAGGTCATTTGTAGGTTAGGTGTAAGCCTCAAAACGTTACGTGTAAGGATTATCAAAATTTGATTGGATTGTTTTCCTCATGGGAGAGTTAAATTAGTCTGTGGCGATTCCTACGATCACTTTCGATCTGTATAGATTTGTCATCTTCATATATTATTATATAGTAGGTCGTCAGTTATCGTCAATATGACAGTATAATAGTTGAAACCGCGGCACGTAATAGCATTTGAAATCCAAAAAAAAAAAGAAAGAAAAGGAAATCAGTTGTTGTGATGTCTCTCTCTTTCTTTCTTTTTTCGTAAGACGCCTGCCATATCAGCAGATGGCACCCTCGTTTTCCTTCTGCATGATCTTTCTCTTTTTGTTAGCTACGTCTAAGATGTTGTGAAATCATCAAATTTATCATATTGAATTTGTATTTCTTAATCATCTAAATTCAACCAACAATATGTTATCGTACACATGTCAAAGTTAATTAAGGATTTTGGTCAGGCTGCTGGATGAGAGAGATCAATATTAAACTTTTGATCGATCATATTGACGCACAAACTTTGTACGTGGAATCTTTGGAGAGTCTTGTGCTTCCACTACCAAAAAAAGAGGATATTTGCCATGAACCAATCCATGGCTAAAAGTGGCCTATCCGTGGCCAAAAGACCCCCACCCACATATTTGGAACCGTGGCCGAACCGTGGCCAAACCATGGCTAAAAGTGGCGTGGCTAAATTTTGCAGCCACATTTGGCTTCCGTCACCAAGCATAGCCACAGATTTATCCGTGGCCTGGCCCCAAAATAGTTGTCACTCACTTCCAAAAAGAATAAATAAAACCCCTGGCCACATATACATCTGTGGCTATGGATAATATTTAAAATAAGAAATGTTTATATGCAGAAAAGTTAGCCACAAATACATCCGTGCCTAACTATCATTTGTTTTTTTTATTATATAAAAATGAATAGAGAAAGTTGTAAACTATCATGCATAGACAAGCATTCTCATTCAAATTACATGTGCATAGCTAAACATCCTCATTGAAATGAAAAATGCTTCTCAAGATTATTTTTTATTTGTAAAAATGGAAGTAACTTGTGCAGATATACATTCAAATCTCATTCAAATTATAACCTTTGCATATAAATCCATTCTCATTCAAATTATAACCTCGGCATATAAATCCATTCGCATTCGTATCATACACAAGAGCTTCACTAAACATTAATTACAAATCTCATTCATATCATACACGAGCAATTCTAATGTTATTTTAATCTGCACATCAATATCGATCTAAAGAGAAACAATTCATCATCTTTACAATTGATCATCATCTTCATAAGCTTTCCTTTCCTCATAGTACCTGTTGCTGCAAAGATGGAGACATAAAACAATTTGATATATAAAGCTTAAAGTCATAAAACAATTCATGGAATGAAGAGGATATTATATTAAGCAAATAAGCAAACCATTCTACAATTGTATGTTTCTTTTCAAACCATTCTACAACAACCATTCTACAACTAAACAACTGCAAAAAATGAATATTCTTACCTTTTTATTTTTTTGTTAAAAATGATCAAATATTTTATATCGAAAGTATGAAAAAAATCGAAAACAATTGAGATATGAGTGAATAAGACATGAAGCATTAACAGAACATGCCTATAAAAAAAAAAAAAAAAAAAAATCTAGAAGCTATAAATTGAATGTTATGAAATAAATATATTGTAAGTTCTATGATGGGAAATACACATCCAAAAGGGGTGCATGATTATGGGATCGAAAAGCTTATTCTAACCTCTTAATTTAAAAGACCTAAATTAAGTAAGGAAGAGATCAATGGCGGAGCGAAGGGCTTTTGGGGGCACGTGCCTCCACTGGTCTCAAACATTTTTTTTTTTTTTTTTTTTTTTGGGTAAGTTACCATTTGATGATCATTTATCAAGATAATGCCAAAAAAAAGGAAGATAGTAATAATTTTTAAGCATACATACTAACATACAGTCTATTTGTAATAAGTTGAGAGAATAATCCTTTTTTTGGTATTACATTAGCAGATGATTACCAAAAAGTAATTTTGTTTAAAAAATGTAGAGCTTTCAGTTCTCATTACATAAAATCATAGTATAGTGCCCATCAAAGATAACTCTTAACTCCGTCCCTAGAAAAGATTTATCAGTACATACACCCTTAAAGGCGCCTTCATATTAGCTTTTCTCTGTATGTTTTAGCCATTCAAGATGGTTGGTATGTAAATTATTTTATAAGTCTGGCTCGCGCTCATAAGGGACAACCATGTGTCCAACATGCAGGTTTCATATGCATTTTATGAACATGTGTCTACTACATATTTTCATATCCATCAATGATAGACAGCCATGTGTCCAACATGCGGGTTTTGTATGCATTTTATGAACATGTGTTTATTACGTTTCTTTGGGTCCATCAAGGTGATGTTGGTGTGTGAGAAAAGCATTTTCCTTATTTTATTTATATTTTATTTCTTGTTTGTTGGTAAAGATAGGTATTGGATTACCATGAAGACGGGTTTTGAACGCAAACCTTTTGTGTTACATTGTTGAGACTTTACCATCAAAGTTAGATGGTATCTTATTTGGTATGTGAAAGAAATTAAACTCACTATCTATATTACCTATAAAAAGATGAATGTAAGAAAAACTTTTGATTGACTAATATACCCTTATTTTAATTTTTAAATACATAACTACCTATCCTTCTGCATATATAGGAAATATATCAATATGAAAACTATAATTCTAAAACACATACCTTAATATATAAAACACAAATAGGAATTCAAAGGAAACGGAAACTATAATTCCTATATAATAAATAGAAACATATAGAAATATGGAAACTATAATTCTAAAACACATACTTTGATATATTCTAAAACACATACCTTAATATATAAAATACAAATAGGAATTCAAAGGAAACGAAAACTATAATTCCTATATCTATACTATCTATAAAAGTCTGTATTTCAGAAAAACCTTTAATTAACCATAAGACCCTTATTTAAAATTATATTTACCTTTTTATCCTTTAATTAAAACAAACCCTAAAAAAAATAAAATATTACATGTATAGAATCTTAAAACCTTAAAACAATTATAATATAAAAATATAAATATCATATCAACAATTAAACGATGGAAACCAAACAAGAAATGCTTTTCGGCGTCCTTCGTTGTCTTTAGGCCTGATCCCATCAACCAAAACAGGGTTCTCTCTTTAATATTGTTCTTTTCTTTTCTTTTCAATGTTTTTTCTTTTTTTCCTCCTAATTTTAATGGTTGACAGTGTAGTAGTGGATAAGTTAAAAACCAAAGAAGATGACTATTTGTTTACACAGTAACTCTTTATATCTTTTTTCTTGGTTTTTTTTTTTTTTAAGGTTTTTCTTTTTGGTATTATTAATTGTTATTTTCAAATATTGGTTACTTCTTCCACATCATTCTTTTTCCTATTATGTTTTTCTATGCACTTTGCTTACGTATAAATTTTTATTTTTTATAAAACTTTGCAATCTTTGCTTGAATGGCCAAATTAGGATATATATATTGGTAATCACACGAAGAGAGAAAAAAAAAAATTGAAACTTTGCAATCTCGGTTTGAATTGCCAAATTGAAAGATAATCACCTAAAGGGAGAGAGAGGGGGGGAGGACAACAATAGATAAAACTCTACATGAAATGGGAAAAAAAGATATGAAAAACTCTTTACACTATTTTCAATCTTTGCATGGACCAAAAAAAAATGTAGATAATGATGCCATAAAAAATATAAAAAATTGAGAAAAAAAAACATAGAAAAAGAGAGAAAAACTTTGTCTAGGGATTAGTTTTGCTCTTAAAAATAAATAAATAAAAAATTTAAAAAACCATGAGTGAATTTACTTCACAAAGATCGTGTTTTTGACAGTAGATGACAATACCACCAAATAAATAGATGAATCCAAAAAAAAAACAAAAAAAAAAAAACCTAGAGGCAACCTAAGATTGTCTCCAAATCTTGGTTGTGGTTCACGGAGTATAGCTGAGAAAAAACGACTTAGGTTTGCTCACCAAATTGTGTTATTTTGATGGTAAGAAAGAGAGAGAACATTGTGGGGAGCAAATTGAGAAGGGTAATGCACGTGCAAAACTTCTTAATAATCACGTGCAACGCACGTGTGTACCAACTAGTTTATACAAGTGACATCACTAACCGTGAAGGGTATGACCCGAGTGGTACGTCTTGGACACTCTAGTCGGGTGGGCGTTAGCCCAGGGACAGACCTACACTTAGGCCTAGGGTGGCCATGGCCCCCCCTCGCTTCCAAAAAATTGTCTTGATAAAGTATTGTATGGTGACCAGATTTGAAGCTAATACCAAAACAAGGTATTATTTGTTAACTTGTTACAATGGATTATCAACCTACTATGAAATGACTACTAATGGATTTGGTTTTGGTATTATATTGCTAAATGGTCACCAAAACGTAATTTACTAGTTTCAGTTTTTTAGGCACAATCTAGGAATGGTCCCTCCCAATCAGCACAATGGTTCCTCACATGATCTCTTAAAAGTCAAATAGGCAACTTATACCCAAGGATAAAAAGCTAGAATTAATATGTACAAAAGGTAAAATGTCTAAAATAATTAACAAAAAACAAACACCTTTTCCTATCGATCGTATTAGCCTTTTTTTTTTTTTTTTTTTTTTTTTTTTAAATGTTAGATTTACCTTAGATTTCTGTCAAACAAAATCATTGAGCATATTAGAGGGTAACGGTTGGCGGAAAACATCTTACCGAAGAAAATCATTGCTCAATTTCTACATATTAAGGTACACTTTTTTGGTTTTTTTTTTTTAATCTTTTATTTATTTTTTTTAAACCCTTCTTCAAATTTATTGCTAATGTCAACCCCTCTTCTTCTTCTTCTTTTTTTTTTTTTTGGTTTTTTGTTTGTTTGTTTGTTTGTTTTTTATTTATTTATTTATTTTTTTGTCATGGTTTTAGAGAAGTATAAGTAAAGACAAGTCATTTACCTTCCATTCAATGTCTTAATATATTTAATCTTGAATCTTAGTATAGTTTTCATACTTGAAAGGTAAAATTTTTATTATTCATACTTTAGCCACCCCTAAGATAAAATCCTGGTTCCGTCCCTGCGTCGACCGGTCTTTCAACCAAATCCCCCTAAAAACCATACCCGCATGTGGCTCACGCCTCTTACCACTCCTCCTCAAGTCCACCTCTATGAATTTTGTCTTGAAATTGCTTAGTGCATGTGGGACAGGAGATTGTATGTGCCCATGAAAATTAATCGGATATGTAAACATGTCAGAATCTCTTGATATAAAAAATTTGAATAACATTGCCTCCTCAAGGGTTAGCAACTTAATTACAATATAATTATGTCAGAAGGCAGGAAGTTAGCAGACAGATTCAAGAGAAAAAGGCCAAGGAGAGATTTAGTTACTAATGCTTTGGGAAAGGCCAAAGAGATGGAGAGTGGGGGGCTTGATCCTCTAAAAGCAGGTTAAGGCACTAAGCAAGAGATTTTTGTCAAGTAGTCCTTCCCTCCCACAGTCCCACTGGCAATGCTAAGCTCAACACTGATGGTTGTTCAAAACTCGATCAAAAAGCGAATCCATATCGAAATAATGGAGTGGGGCTGCTTCGAGACGACACAGGCAGATTGCTTGGTGGCTTTTTCTTTAATATAGATATTTGAACGTACTGTGATAATTAATTAAGGAACTGTGGGCAATTTTCATGGTCTTGAATTGGCTTGGGGTGGGGGGTTGAAGAGGTTGAGGTTGAAGTGGATCCTCTCTGCTTGCATTTTTAATGCTCGAGAAATTAAGGACCTATTATATAAGTGAATAGTGATCCCATGTCAAGGGTCCGATTTGCTCAGGCTAACCCAGAGAGCTTCTAGCTTGGTCTTGGAATTGCAGACTCTGGTTTATGCCTTTGATGAGAGAAACATGGCTGTGGACTGGTTGGCTAACCACAATCTTGAGATGCCCGTTGGGGCTGGCTGATTGGCTGATTAAAGTGAGGTTAGGTTCTTCCTTCCTTTATCGTTTCATGCGATTCTGACATGAATTATGTCTGAACTTTCAGAAAGTCTTTTGTCTTCTTCTTAAAAGATAATCAAACTTAATGAATTCGTAAACCACATAATGTCTTTTGTTCTACTGAAGCTTGGACTTTCGAAATCCTAGATGTTGCCTGCTTGAATGTTTTTTATGGGCCTTTGGGGGATGAGGGTTTAAAGTCGTTTTTGGCTCCTTCATCCTATCTTAATTACTTAATATAAGCTTTTTTGGTATTTATTTTATTTTATTTTTAAAAAGGGGGGAAAAGAGCTAGAAGGAAAAAAAAAAGTCGTCGGTTAACAATTCAAACTTGGAAAACATGCTTAGAAATGAGAGAAAAATTGTGCAAAAATTGAGCCCAATCCATGCCTAATTGGAGTTCAAAAAATTAAACTTGGGCTGGATAATCAATATGATCCACTTGCATAAGTTGTTCCATAATTGAAAATCTAGCTACTACACTAGCAAAGATCATATATATGCTATGTGTAGGATTTATCATATGCATGAAGTCGGCTAGTGTCCCACTTAATAAGTCAAGTGATCGAAAACTACGATGATAAAGAAGATAGATCATGTAACTTAGTTTTCGGATTAATTGTATGACCCATTTTCACCCGAATTACCTTGACATGCATATCACTGGAATTAGGGTAATATGTATGGTAAGTACTGCCTCTAGAATCAGAATCAAACCTATCTTGGTAGGTCATTAAAGAGTACGTGAATATATTCTGATACGATGAGTGAGAATACAGATGAGTAAAGTGAGGAGCACTCACAAGGCACATTAATCCCATGTCCTTCAGATTCCATCGAAAAAAAACTGGGTTACACGACTAATCAATTTTTTTGATTGGCTTTTTGAAGCAATAAAAGTCCAATCCAGGATTTTTTTTTATTTTTTTTTCCCAAATAGTGCCCTATGACAATGATTTTTCTGTCATTACCAAGAAAAACCGTCATGCGCAGTTATTATATTTACTAAAAGATTAATAATATTAATGATTATTACTTCTATGTTAAATGAATCCTTTTGGAAATTGGAACATTCCAGCCATTGACTGCATGGAACGTTCCAGTCATCTAGCTATTGGTCCAATCCAAAATTACCCAAGTAGAAAACAAGAGGCTAAGCACCTGGTTTTGGGTCTTAACCAAAAGAAAAGGTTAAACGGTGTTGAATAGATCAAAATCCCAAGCACCTGGTTTTGGGAAGGGTCAAATTTAATGTAGCCCACTGAAATGTAACCCAGCGCAGACCTTATCTTTTTGGCCAAAGTCTCCCTCCCAAGCTGGCTATACTTATCGCCTAAAACTATATATACCCTTCATCTTACCCCTACAAATTTACACACAATCTACAGAGTCTGCCCGGAGAAGCATAATTTTACAAGCAAATCAAAGACTAAGGAGAAAAACCCATTTGATGGCAGCTGGACGTTGGATTAGGCCAGAGGTAAGTTAGCATTAATCAAGGTTTTTAATTGTCTAAGGTCTAATTCGCAAATTCCTTGTATCGAACTTTTGGTGGGAACTGAAAAGAAATCAAAATATCTTTATTGGTGGCATGTGTCAGGTCTACCCCTTGATGGCTGCAATGACCTTTGTGACTAGTATGTGCGTCTTCCAGCTCACAAGGAACATGTTATTGAACCCTGATGTCAGGTACGTTTTATTTGTGCCCTAAATTTGTTTATTTGTCAAATGAAGTGGTACTAATTTTTATGACCTTTGTTTTTTGGTGGGGTTGGGGCTGGCCCATGCAGAATCAACAAAGCTCACCGTAAAACGGCAGTGCTTGAAAATGAAGAGGAAGGAGAGAAGTATGCCCAGCATGGCCTCCGCAAGTTCCTTCGCACTCGCCGGCCCGAGATCATGCCGACCCTCAACCATATTTTCTCCGATCCCGAGTGAATTACACATCACATAGATATTATTTGCAGGAAGCATGGCTTTCGTTATGAATAATTATGGTTTTAGCGTTTCTGATGGTAAAGGTCATCCATGTAATTTCATTTCTCTACATACTCATTTGCGCCAATAGTCATTTAAATACCCAAAACAATAGTTCTTTCTTCTTTCTCTCTTCCTATCTTTCTTTCTTTCTTTCTTTTTTCTTTCAAGAGGACGGTTGGCAGTTTGTAATTGGCATCAAAATTATGTTTTAGGGCATGTTTGGATGTCTAATGGAAATTGAATTGTTTCATTGTAGTTTTAATTGTATGAATTTGTACATTTCATGAATTCTTTGAATTGATACCATGAATTAGGATGATGGGCCCAATATTTTTAATACCCCATTCAAAATGATAGATTCATACTTCCACTGCAATATAAGCCGTATAAATTAGGATGATCGGTGCTTACTAAACCAATGACCTTTTCCCCTTTTTTTATTTTTTTATTTTTTTTTTTTCCTTTTGCGTGCATTGGGTGGAGTTGGGGGAGGGGGAACCACCGTACCAACACTGTACCCTTATAACGGGTTGGGCCCAGCTCGAAAGTCAGTTGGGTCTCGAAATTAGGCGAGGTCGGCATTCAAAGAACCATCTCGTTGCAGTAGGGGTAACCAGGTCGAGAAGGAACTAAAAGATATTGTAGCCCATGTATTAATATGGTATAAACTAGTTGGTTTATAACCTGCAATGCATCATCTCACATAATTTTAAACGAGGTCAATCTCATAAAAAAAAAAAATTAAATACCTAGCATTTTAACTTAGAACAGAACCAAACAATAATCAATTTTTAATTTTTTTAATCCAAGACTGGAGCAAGACAATCCAAGAACCATACCAAACTAACCAAAAGATCAATTTCAATTCAATTCTTGATTTACAATGAACCAAGTAGCACCCCTAATTGGAACCATATTTTTAAGTCCATTCCAAACCACTAATGAATCATAATTCATGACGAAATAAAATTCTTAGTCTGACTACTAACTAGGGTGGTGCTATTACATCAAAACTTTACCCCCAATCATTTCCTTCTCAACTTATGCGGCAGTTGACATAGCAAGTTACATCAATAAACTTTGTTTTTGCATAAATTCCATATGAATTGAGGTTAAAGAAGTTAGGACAAATAGTTTGTGCATGTAGGGATTCTAAATGTGAATTTTGGTAGGAAATTTGAAAGTTATGATACCAAATCAAACGGTACGCACACGCTAGCCGCGTTCCTCAGAGTGCAATGGACCTCATAAGTCCACATCCGTGTGAACATTTCAACTTTTCAGTTGACTTCCCTTGAAACATCCTCTCCCTTGGCCCCAGCCCCCATCCCATTCTGCAGCATCGAAGCATATTCTGTCATCGTCTGGCCCTGCCTTTTATCCTAAGTTTTGTGGAGAAACCTTACTTTTCTCAGCCTAAACCGACAATACCCATGTTGTTTCTTCCGGTGATTTTCTCGAGGGAAACCGTAATATATATATATAAATTCATTTCCAATTTCCACTCACTTCTCCTAATTAATCTTTATTGCTATTTTTTTGAAGAGCACAGTTGGCAGTTTTTAATTGGAATCAAAATTATGTTTTAGGGCATGTTTGGATGTCTAATGGAAATTAAATTGTTTCATTGTAATTTTAATTGTTTGAATTTGTACATTTCATGAATTCTTAGTTACGATACCATGAATTAGGATAATAGGTCCAACATTTTTAATGCCCCATTCAAAATAATTGATTCATACCTCCACTGCAATATAAATTAAGATGATGGTACTTACTAAACCAATTAACTTTTCCCTTTTTTTTTTTTTTCCTTTTTTCCTTTTTTTTTATTTGCGCGCGTGGATTGGGTGGAGTTGGGGGAGGGGGAACCACCGTACCAACACTTCACCCTTATAACGGGTTGGGCCCAGCTCGAAAGTCCGTTGGGTCTCAAAATTAGGCCAGGTCGGCTGCTCGCCATGACGCTATGGGCCTATGTAATGATATGCCCAGGTTGCTCTTCCTATGGCCACTCTTTTTTCTTTTTCTATTCTTTTTTTTTTTTTTTTTGGTAAAATGCCACACTCAAAATTGGGCTCCTTCTTTAATTTTTCCATATAAAAGATATTTTATCTAAAGAACCATCTCATAGGGGTAACTAGGTTGAAGAGGGTTACTGAAAGATATTGTACCCCCCATGCATTAATAGATTATATGGTATAATCTAATCATGCATGATTTGTAATTTCTAATGTATCATGTCATGTAATTTTAAATGAGGTTAACCTCATGAGAAAATAAGTACCCAATGCTTCAACCTATAACAAAACCAAACAATAATCAATTTTTAAAATTTTTTAATCCAAGATTGGAGTGAGACAATCCAAGGAGTGAGACAATCCAAGAACCATACAAAACTAAATACCTGGTGCATGTAGAGGCATTATCCCACTAAATATTTATCATACCAGTATATGATTTGAAATGTGAATTTGGTAGGAAATTTGATAGTCCAAACGGTACACGCACGCTAGCCGTGTTCCTCAGTACAACGGACCTCACAAGTCATATTTAATCTCCCACAATGTTCACACCGTGTGAACATTTCGACTTCTCTTGAAACACATCCTCCCTTGGCCCCATCCCTTTTTGCAGCATCGAAGCATATTCTGTCATCGTCTGGCCCTGCCTTTTATCCTTAGCTTTGTGGAGAGACCTCACTTTTCTCAGCCTAAACCGACAATACTCATATTGTTTCTTCCGGTAATTTTCTCGCGGGAAACCGTAATATTATATATAAATTCATTTCCAATTTCCACTCACTTCTCCTAATTAATCTTCATTTTTTTCCTAGATGGGTCGACGGGAAAATTTGATTTTGATCATGGTTTCAGGGTTTTTCATTGTCGTTGCTGCTCGCTCCAATGGAGAACGCAGGGTTTGTGTTTTTGTGAAGTTTTGAAGGCATTTTTTGTTGTTGTTGTTGTTGCGGCGTTGTTATGATTTTTGCTGGAATAGTGAGAGTTTCTGATTCTATAGAGTTTTGTGCATGTAGCTACTTGATGGATGTTCATCGGATGGAGATTGTGCAGCTGGACTCTATTGCTTTTCTTGCCCTCAAGGATTCTCAGGTTCTAGATGTGTCAGATCAACCATTACAGACCAATTCAAGCTCCTGGTATCTCTCTCTCTCTCCCTCTCTCTCTCTCTCATCAACAATCAACAGTCATGACATTTGGGCAAAATATCTAGGAAGGTCGCAAACAAAAATATTTCACATCGCATCCTAAATTCCTAACCGTCTGTTTGGTGGATTGGTGGGATGTGGGTGGCCACGCAATTGGATGGTAGAGTGGGCTCATGAAATGTCCCATGAATTGGGAGACGGGAACGGCTATTGCAACCCCCCATTCCTATAAGCCTACCCCACATCCTTTAGATTTTTAAGGTTTTATGCAAAATATAAAAGGTTTTTATAAAAACTGGCCAGTGTTGTCTACTAGAAAACATCATTTTGAACAACTTTGTAGAAGAAAGTTTTTCCAAAATTTATCGTTTAGGTAGACTTTTTGGCAAAAAATGAAATAAAGGTTATAAATGGTTTAAAAATATATTTAAACGATAGATTCTGGAAAAACTTTCTTCTACAAAGTTGTTCAAAATGATGTTTTCTAGTAGACATCATGGTCGGTTTTCATAAAAACTTTCTATATTTTGCATAAAACCTTAAAAACCTAAAGGATGGGAGGTGGGCTTATAGGAATGGGGGGTTGCAATAGCCGTTCCCTTGGGAGACAGATTATGGGCTGCAAGGGAACAGATTATGGGCTGGCTAGATATGAAAGGCCCTTAATTGGGCCGTCTCCTATGTGCTTTGGGAGCAGATATTGCAACCCAAAACTTTGTTTATACACCCCACCAATTTTTATTTTTTTAAGTTTTAAAAAAAAGAAAAACATAAAAGGTTTTTATGAAAATTGACTACTCTCCTCATTAGGAAATGTCATTTTGAGCAATTTTGCAGAAGAAAGTTTTTTCAAAATATATCGTTTAAGTAGATTTTTTTAGTAATTTATCGGCTTTATTTTATTTTTTTGCCAAAAAGTCAACTTAACTTAATGATTTTGAAAAAACTTATTTTTGCAAAGTTATTCGAAATGATAGATTCTATGGGAACACGTGAACATTTTTCAAAAAAACCTTTTATATATTTCTAAAAATTTTAAAAATTAAAATTAATGGGGTGTACAAACAAAGTTTTGAGGTTAACCGAACCTATGTGCTTTTTGTTTAATAGAGCAGGCCTATCTGGGGTGCACATTGCACTTCAACCTTCCAGGCTGAACCATTGCAAGGCAATTGAGGTACTAGCCCACTTTAGCCTCATGAGCCGAATATTCAGCCCCATTTCTTGAGCATAAAGGCTAAAAACCTAGCTCTGTGTATGTGTGTGTTAGTGTAGACAACAAATTTCGTGTATTAATATTAACACAAAATAAGAGTACAAATTACAATTAGATGTAAAATGAAATGGGATGGGATGAACTCTCCAAAAGGTTTTTTTTTTTTTTTTTGGGTCACAAAATAAGAGTACAAATTACAATTTGATGTAAAATGAAATAGGATGGGCTGAACTCTCTTGGATTGCACTTATACACGTGAACAGCCTTTGATTGATAGTCAACGATCAAGTTATGTTATTATTTTGATGTCTACAGTGAGATCCTTCTATAATCAGTAATTTAATTTGTGATGAGGGTGTCTATTGGGAAACATAGGATATGGTGGCTATATGTTTTACCATCTGATTTAAATACCATTAATTGTCAATGGTATAGTAGGTTAGGTGACATTTGCCTCACTTGTTAACAAGGGAATGATCTCGAGTTCAAGCTCATAGAGTAGTAGCATTGATATCCATTTGTTGATATTAGAGAGGTTTAGGGTAAGAGTAAGCCTTATCGATTGTCAACGAAAAAAGAAAAAATACTAACAATTCACTGGATTTCGTACTAACAATAAAATTTTATGAGCAAATAGTGCATTCCCTAATTTGTGTTTTCTTTATTTATTATGCAATAGAACAACTCTCTACCTTTCAACAAATATGCATTTTTGACCACCCACAATGCTTTCGCTATCGATGGAGAGCCATCTCGCACTGGAGTTCCTCGCCTTACTGTTACGAATCAAGAAGATAACATCAGCGCAGCAGCTAAATGTACCATTCTCACACCCAAAGCTTGTCTGACCCTTTGTTTTGTTTCTCCATTTATTTTTCTCTTTCTCTACCTTTCAACCAATGTTAGCATTGTTCTTTTGTAGAATGGAGCTCGAGGCTTGATGCTTGATACATATGACTTTAAAGGGGATGTATGGCTGTGCCATTCTTTCGGAGGAAAATGCTATGACTATACTGCATTTGTAAGTATATATTCTTTATCAATTTTTTGGCCCATGACTTCTTCTCTTTTTTCCAAGCAGGGTGTGCAACCATTCATTGTAATTAAAACTTGCATTACATCTCTATCTGCTTGTTGAATGTAACAATCATTGTTTTGCCCTAAAAGGAACCGGCCATAGACACTTTGAAGGAAATTGAAGCTTTCTTATCGGCAAACCCATCTGAAATCGTTACACTAATCTAGAAGACTATGTCCAAGCCCCAAATGGACTGACCAAGGTCTTCAAAGATGCCGGACTGATGAAGTATTGGTTTCCAGTGTCGAAAATGCCACAGAATGGTCAAGACTGGCCACTAGTTAGTGACATGGTGGCTAAAAATGAAAGACTAATCGTATTTACTTCAATGAAATCAAAGCAAAAGAGTGAAGGAATAGCCTATCAATGGACTTACATGGTTGAAAATCAATGTAAGAAGCCATTTTTTCCTTCTTTCTTTCATCTCAAATATACATGGGGTTTTCTTTTTTTTCCTTAATTTAATTTCCCCTTAATTAAACATAAATTTCGCAGATGGGGATGGTGGAATGCATGCAGGAAGTTGTCCTAATAGGGCAGAATCGCCCCCGCTTAATGATAAGAGTAAATCTTTGGTTTTGGTAAATTACTTTAAGACTATTTCCAATAAGCAAGCAACATGTGTAGATAATTCAGGGCATCTCATTGATATGCTTCACACTTGCTATGGTGCGGCTGCCAACCGATGGGCTAACTTCGTCGCGGTTAATTATTACAAGGTATATGATGCTTGTTATATCATGATTTTTCCTAGCCCTTTAATTCATTTTTTGCTATTATTTTTTTCCTATCCAATCATGGTTCCAAATTAAATTTGTACTAAAATTTCATTCCAGACAATTGACTACTATTGAAATACTAAGCGATATTTGGTTTACTGTTTTTAATGCAGAGGAGTGAAGGAGGAGGAGCATTTCAAGCTACGGACACTTTGAATGGGAGGCTTTTGTGTGGGTGTAATGATGTACATGCATGTGTGGTAAGCTACATTTTGGAAAATAAATTTATATTACAAATTAAATACACATTTATTCTTGCTCATTAAACTATCTTGTCAATCCCAAATAGTGGACCAGTACTAAGACTTGCACCTCAAGAAGAGGAAAAAAAAAAACAAGAAAAAAGAAGAACATAATTCTTGTGAAGGAGAATTTTCTAACAAATAAAAACCTTCTACTTGTAGGCAGGATCTACATCGGGAGCCTGCACTGCGTAAGAGGGATGGCAAAGAGAAAATTCACGTCGCAAAGCTTCATGAAATTGGAGGAATGAGTAAGCTTGGTAGTTAATATATTCATAAATCAATGTGGAAAGTCCCACAGTAATGGTACAAATAGATAGAGGAAATCTCCTATTTTGAAAATTATGTTATATCATTCAAGGGATTTTAAAAGAAGCAACATGTTACTTTGAAAATGAAGTGTAGAGAGTTTACATGTACAATGTGGCCCATAAGTTCAGGGGCTGAAAAAATTTATTGTATGGTGTCTCTTTAGGCACAATGAACAAACTTATGAACAGCGGCACAGAAAAAGAACTATTGTCTACTTGTCTAGTAGTCTAGGAGATATGATATGAAATTTTTGTTACCTGGAGTGCTATTTTTGTTCTTCGATTATGATTTACAATGCAACTTCCATATTTTGGGCTGGGATGTGGAGATTCTTGGCCCATGGATACCATTACTGGGTGGCATGAAAAAATCTCCAAGGTAATTGAATCTATCTCTCTCTGTCTCTCAACAAAACTCCATTGATTTGGTAAGGAAGATCAAGGTCTGGATGTCTCCATATCAGATGCAACCACTAGTTGGTGGGATTTCGCAAGATCTAAGAGCATCTCCAACAGGCTCTCTATTAGGTTCCGTCCTCTATCGTAGAGAGGGAAATTTCAGTTTTTCTAATCCAAGAAATACCCAATTAGACTCTCCAAAATAGGGACTTCGTACCAAGCTCTCTGCATTTAGAAAGCAATCAACTTGAGTAGGTTTTGAAATTTTCATATTTTAAATTTAAAAATGTTTGCCTTTTTGGAGTTTTGGGTTGAATAGCAACCAATATAACAATGGGAATTTGGCCACAGATCCTTAAAATGGGATTTGTATAGTCAAAAGTCTAAAAGAAAAACTTATACGACATAAAGTCCACCAAATATCCGTGTGACAAAAATGTTCTCGTAGTAATCACAAAAAAACACGTATACTACCTAAACTGTCTTTTGCTCATTAATATCTCATTAATTAAAGAGAGAATCTTGGTTATAATGTCTTCAAAAATAGTGAACATAATTTAATGAGACAATTAATTTGGGTTATAATATCTCCAAAATTTTCCAAATATTATGAGCATAAATTAAGGAGACAATTAATTTAGGTTATAATATCTCCAAAATTACAAGCAGTTATATGAAAATATTCTTTGGGTTAAAAACCAGTTACGTTAATGAAAAATGATGTAACTATTTTGATAACAATTACATGTAATTGTTATAGTTACATGTAATTGTTTTCTGTTTTGATTACAGTTATATGTGATTGTTTTCTGTTTTGATAACAATTACATGAATGATAATTTTTCTGGTACAAAAATAGCTACATGAATTTTATGAAATGTTATATGTTAAATTGGTAATAGTTCTTTTATAGTTGTAACTGTTTAATACAATTTCGTAATTAGTTACATGAGGCTCATTTGGGGGGTTTCAACTAATCCATGACCTTGTTGTAACTATTTTAAAGGATGCTAAATCACTGCAAAGCTTGTTATAACTATTTTGGTGATTTAAATCAATGTACAAATTTGTTGATTTGATTGATATACTATTGGGTTAATATTAATGGAAAGCAATATAAGTCATTTTGCTAGTTGAATCCTTCATCAGAATCCCTATGATTTCCGCAAAAATTGTAGGGAAGATTTGCATAAAGAATCTTGTTAAATGTTAATTTTCCAAACGGATGTGGATGGAGATAAATATGGGCATAAAGATTGAATGCCATGGAAATTGTGGAGAATAAATTCAAGGAGAATCTTGTTTAATTTTAAACGTTAATAGCTTACTAGAATATCATATCAAGCAAAAGGGTAAGGTTGGCATTCGTGGAACATAACAAACCAATAAATTACCCAACATTACCATTTGGAGACTTAAATGGACTTATAGCTTCAAAAGAGTTTTGATAGGACTTATCACTTTATAAAACCTGGGAATTAGACTTTTGACTAATTTCCCCCATATATATATATATATATATATATGTGTGTGTGTGGGGTTGTCTCTTGCAGTCAACACTTGAATAGGGAGCTCCCTAATTTAGAAAATGTCTTTTTTCTCTCCGAATAAAAAGTATTGTTAGAGATGTTTTAAGTGGAGCTGGAGAGCATCTATGCTCACCACAAGTGACCAGGTCCCATTTGAGAAATTATTACATTTTTTGTGTGCCAACTCTCAAATTTCTTGACGGAAATTGACCTATTTAAAAGCCAATTGGCTTTTACCCAAAAAAAAAAAAAAAAAAAAAAAAAAAAAAGGCGCCAATTGGCCAAGTACTTTATCCTGACTAGAGGAGTTCACTAGCTTTTATTGGTGGACGGTAGCCCAACTCAAGCATAGATTGGCGGGCGTTGGTTGGACTTGTGGGTCAAGTTACCTGAGCAGCTAAGTCTTTATAAATTTTTTTTTTTTTGTTAAAGAAAAAAGAAAAGTGAAAATACCAAAGCCACCGAGCCTTTGATCTATCAACTTCTGTGCTCACCTAAACTATCCATCAAGTACTATTATTTGCTAAGAGGGCCAAATCTCCTATATACAGGATAATGTTATTGGTTGTTTTGCATCCATTAATGTTTATGATAAATTTGGTTAGGGCTTGGTCTCAAAAGGGAGTGAATAGTATTTTTATGTTCTTCGAAAATGAGCTGTTTTAAAAATAAATAAAAATTCATAAAACGGTCAAAACTAAACAAACCAACCAAAGGGATTGGATCAAATGTGCACTTGGTAGGAATTTCGAAGTCATGAAACCGAATCAAGCGGCCCACGTTAGCCATATTTATATGAGTATCCGTGGTGCATAATGGACGTACCTCATGTCAATCATATACATTCGGACCCATAAAAAAATAAAATAAAAAAATAAAAGAAGGCCTTTTCGTTTGACTTGTCTTAAAACTCATTTCCTTTGTCTTTGATTGGATAGACAACTCCTTCCCATTTTGCAACTTCGGCGTATATTCTATGCCGTTGTCTGTTCCTTCTCATAAGTTTCGTTGCGTATCCTTTGTTTTCTCAGCCAAAACTGACAATACCCACATTGATTCTTCCGGTACTTTTCTCAAGGAAAACCATCACTTGGGTAAATTCATTCCAATTCTTTCTCACTTTCTCCCTAATTTTCTTCATTTTTTTTTTTCTTTTCTAAATGGGTCTTCGACAAATCCTGATTTTGATCACCACAGTTTCAGCCTTGTTCAGTGCTGTTACTGCTTGCTCTAATGGAGAATGCAGGGTTTGTGTCTTAATATAATTTTCGGGCAATTGTTTTTGTTATATTGGTATGATATATTTTGGTCGGAATTGTGTGAGTTACTAATTCTATATATTTTGCGTGTGTGCATAGCTACTTGATGAATGTTCAACAGATGGAGATTGTGCGGCTGGACTCTATTGCTTCTCTTGCATTCAAGGATTTTCAGGTTCTAGATGTGTAAGATCAGCCATTACAGACCAATTCACACTCCTGGTATCTCTCTCTCTCTCTCTCTCTCTCTCACACACACACACACACACACACGCCCACACAAACAAAACCATTTCACATGGTCCACGTAGTCATAATCGTCCGTTTGGTGGAATATGCGTGGGCCAAGCAATTAGATGCTTGGACCTGTAAGAAGAGTGGGGACATGAGATGGCCCATACGGCCGGCCATATGTGGAGGCAGACTGAAAGATTGTGAGCTATCTAGATGGGAAAGGCCTTGATTGGGCAGCATCCTTTGTGAATTTTGTTTAAGAAGTTGTCTAAAACTTTGGTCCATGTGATTTCCTTGAGCTCATATGTTTCTAGGACTAGGCCTATCTGGGTTGGGCATGACACCTAAACCTTCTAGGCTGAACCATTGTTGGGCAATTGAGCCACTAGCCCCCTAAGGCCTCCATGAGCCCAAAACAAAATCCTCAGTTTCACGTCGGTGTTTTTTTTGGATGCGAGAGGAAGCACACAATATGGTAATATACAATCAATCCTAGGCATAGGTACAATGTTCACATGCTTTACCGTCTAACTTAAAGGACATCTTCATTCAATTTTATGCTAAGCAATATGATTTTTTTAGGATAAATAGTACATTCATTAATTTGTGTTCTCTTATGCAACAGAATAATTCTCTACCTTTCAACAAATACGCATTTTTGACCACCCACAATGCCTACGCCATCGGGGGACAGCTTCGAGCAACCTTTACGAACCAAGAAGACAGCATCACACAACAGCTAAATGTAAAATTATCCCACAAAACTTTTCCTTTGTATAATTTCTTCTCTTTGGGATGGGTGCGTAAGGCCCCCAAGACATAGATCACTCCTCACACACTATCATGTGATGAGTGAATTGTGTCTGGAGGAACATTTGCTTGCCATAGTACATGGATTTAAACCCCTCGGCACCATAAAGGGGGTAGGGCTGCTGGTTTACAAACTTATAATCAATATACTCTAACTAGCATTAGTACTCATTAGCAGAATGGAGCTCGAGGCTTGATGCTCGATACATACGATTTTAAAGGGGATGTATGGCTGTGCCATTCTTTTGGAGGACAATGCTATGACTATACTGCATTCGTAAGTATATATTCTTTTTAAATTTTTGGCCCATGACCTTTTTTTTTTCTTTTGTTTTTTCAAAGCAAGTGTGCAAACATTCATTGTAATTGAAACCTGCATTACATTTCTTTCTTGTTGAATGTAACAATCATTGTTTTGCCATAAAGGGACCAGCCATCGACACTTTGAAGGAAATTGAAGCTTTCTTATCGGCAAACCCATCTGAAATTGTCACAGTGATCTTAGAGGACTATGTCCAAGCCCCCAATGGACTGACCAAGGTCTTCACTGATGCCGGATTGATGAAGTATTGGTTTCCAGTGTCGAAAATGCCACAAAATGGTCAAGACTGGCCTCTAGTCAGTGACATGGTTGCCAATAATGAAAGACTACTTGTATTCACCTCAATTAGATCAAAGCAGGAGAGTGAAGGGATTGCCTATCAATGGACTTACATGGTTGAAAATCAGTGTAAGAAGCCATTTTTTTCTTCTCTCTTTCATCTCCTATAATAAAGGGTTCCCCCTCGCCCTCAATTTTGTTTATTGAGTTAATTTTTCCCCCTTTTTTTTTTGACAAAAATGCTTGAGTATCAAAGAGAAGTCTAACATCACAACTATGTTGGCACCCTAGACCCTCACTATCATGTGCATTGATTTAATTTTCCATTAATCAAACATAAATTTTGCAGATGGGGATGACGGAATGCACGCGGGAAGTTGCTCCAATAGGGGAGAATCGTCACCGCTCGATGATAAGAGTAAATCTTTGGTTTTGGTAAATTACTTTCAGTCCATTCCGATTAAGGAAACCGTATGTGAACATAATTCAGGGGACCTCATTAACATGCTTGGCACTTGCTATGGTTCGGCTGGCAACCGATGGGCTAACTTTGTGGCGGTTGATTTTTACAAGGTGTGTATGATGTTCACTATATCTGCGATTGGCCTTAATTTTTTTTGTGAAATTTTTATATCCCTCAAATTCGAGTAGGGATTCAAATTCAAATTTGTGCTAAAAAATCATTCCTTTAGTCTAGAAAATTGATTAATAATGAAATACTTAGTGATATTAGACTTTTCCTCTTTTTCATGCAGAGGAGTGAGGGGGGAGGATCATTTCAAGCTACGGACACTTTGAATGGGAAGCTATTATGTGGGTGCGATGATGTACATGCATGTGTGGTAAGTTTCACTTTGGCATATATATATACATGAAAATGATTAACCGTAGACCATCCAGATGGGATTTACTAGTTCCAGTTATGTGATATGTCCTGAACGGTGTAGACAGTTTGCACTTGATTAGCTTCGTGTGTGTATATCATATACATGAGCTTGATCACTTGTCAAATGGTCCACACATTCCATAGTTGAAAAGTAATGTATATATAAGCCACTAGGGCTAGCCTAGTGGTGAGGAAGGGTGGGGTAAAGGGTTAGGATTAGGATAGGTTAGGATTCAAACCACTCCAATTGTACCCAAAAAAAAAAAAAAAAAAAAAAGAAAAAAGATAATGTATATATATATATATATATATATAAAAGGAGATGATCGAGTACGGAATGTCCCAGACTATCAAGTAAAAATCATGTAGCTTAGAGCCGTGGAATCTTATTCGAGACGGTTACTAAGTGGCTGACCCCCTTGGGGTTAAAATACAAAGGGCCAGGGGCTTTAAAGGAAAAGAGCCCAACAACCCATTTAAAAGGCGGTGGCAAGTGGGGATCAAAAGAAAATCCCAGTGTCTTGGGATGCCAATAGGCAATAGCCGTCCACTTTATTTTCGGTCACTCAGAGCAATTACTCCGTATTAGGCCCACTTTCCAAGGCCCATTAGGCCAGTAGGATATTCGGCGCAACCACATTCTGGCATT
The DNA here is from genome assembly GCA_039720395.1 of Liquidambar formosana. Classification (NCBI taxonomy): domain Eukaryota; kingdom Viridiplantae; phylum Streptophyta; class Magnoliopsida; order Saxifragales; family Altingiaceae; genus Liquidambar; species Liquidambar formosana. Next base: position 9,768,117 of record CM077832.1, read on the forward strand.
CTGCCACCTACTGATTTGAACTCAGGGACCAGATATGAAATTAATGAACTCTGCAGGCGCACCCTTAATGGCAATCTTAGCCCAATTGACTATCACAATCTCATCATGTATACCCCAAAAAAAAAATTAAAAAAAAAATTTATAGTCCTTGTGAAGGAAAATTTTCTAACGATTATATCCTTGTGTTTGCAGCCTGGATCTACATCGGGAGCCTGCACTCCCTAGGAGGGCTGACAATGAAAGAATTCACTTTGTAATCTACTCGAGAAAGCTTCATAAATTTGGAGAAATTACCAAGTTTTGTAATAAATGATAAATCCTTTTATAAGCCAATATGCCAATGCCGGATGCCAGGGTAAGTTTACAAATAGATAGAGAGAATCTCCTATATATATTGAACAAAATTATGAACCCACAGAAAGCTGGGAACCATTTTCCATGGGTATGCACCATTTAACTGTCTAATAATATGAAATGCCTTTAGGTTGGTGCCCCATTTTTCTTTCTTAGTTCTTGATTTACAACACCACTCCCATATTTTGGGCCGACATGGGGGAGATTCTTGGCCCATATATACCGCTACTGGGCAGTCCAAATACCTCCACAATAATCCAACTTTTTTTTTTTCTCTTTGCATGTTACCATAAATTAGCAAATGAAAATATGCTATAGGAAGCTTCTAGGGCTAGTCTAGTGTAAGAGAGGGTGTAAGCAAAGGGTAGAATTAAGATTGGCTAAAGGTTTGAACTTTGAACCCTTCCGATTGTACCCAAAAAAGGAAAAAAAAATGGTACAGGATAATAATAACGCCGCATAATATATATAATATACTACAAGATATTTTGAATGAAATGATTTTTTTCGTTTTTTTTAAGGCAGATTAATGTGCTTCCATGTTTTCTTGTGTGAACAATGGGCTACAAATGAAGAGTGTTTGAAAGTGGGAAAGATTAGAAAATGTGAAGAAAATTCCTGGTTATTTTTTCCCTTTAATAATATTATAGTGGTCGCACCCAACTAGCCAAGGAACCGACATAGCTAGCCTGATTAGTAGGGCACGAGTCCACGCTTTGTCTTCATAAATAATGGAGTTGTGTCTTTGTCCATAATGCAATATCCGGCCAAAGATGGAAATTTTTTAATTTAATTTAATTTTTTCTTTTCCATAGTTCCATTAATTCTTCCTCATTTTCATATAGTCTTTCATATATAGTTTTTTATTGCCTCATTAATATGATTTAGAAGTGGTTAATCCATTAATTCCACCCAACCTAGTGCAGTAAAGACTCCTCAAGACTTAGCATAATCATGAAATGTAAGTGGGTTTCACTTTTAACCTGGACGGTGGCAACCACAATGTCTAAGCTAGTCTAGGATGCTAAAGAGATCTGGCTTATTATTTTGGTTTGACCACAAAGGATTTTTATATTTCAACTTTCTAAATATTCTTCAAATCTTGATTAGAAAAAGTTATTTACATATAATAAAATTCTAAACAGCCTGCACCACCTGTTGAGTCACCAAATCGAAAAGATAAAATAAAATAAAATAAAATAAAATTGCAAATGGAATTTGTCCTTTGGCACATCGTTTTTAAAAACCCACGAGTTCACTAGAAAATTCGCTAAAATTTTAGCGAATTTTCTAGTCGGATCAGACTAAAAAATATATATATATTCGCGAGATCTAACTTAGGAAATTCAGTAACTCGGAAAACTTGACCAAGTTTTCTTGCTAATTGCGCCCTACTAATTGTCATCATCGATCTTCTCGAATATTCTACAATTTACTATTTTTGTCTCTCTCTCGTCTCTTTTACTTATTTTAATCCATTTTTTTATAGTCATTAATCCATCGCATATTAGGTAATGATTTACCTAATCTACTCGGATCCCCATATTAGTGAGTGACCAAATCATCCCAAGATTTAAAACAGTGTGTGCAGCTCCACCGCCTGCTGGATGGCATATAGACACACTCATTCCTCACCATATCATGAGTTTTTTTTTTAAGAGTCAAAAAGCTTGTGGTTTGGGGTCAGTCAAACACTAATTCCCAGTGGATTATTGAGACTTGAGTAGCAACTTATAGTAGTAATAAGTGGTCAGTAGTATCTTAATTAACCTATATTATGTTGGTGTAGAGCATGTGAGTTGGTAGGTTAGGAGGCATCTAACACATGCTAGCGATCTTAAGATACCAATAAAATACTGATTTTCTGATAATATTATATCCATCATTTTATGTGTTTTTATGATATCAGATCAGCATGATTAACCTTATATTTGCTTCCATCACCAACATGCTTCGCGCCAGAATAATGGGCTTCATGTTATTGGTGGATAAAACATTCGGAAAAAAAAAAAAAAAAAAAAAAAAAAATTTCTGAGAGAAAGCACTTTTTAACCATTTATTTATCAAAGCTCTTCTAGGTTTTATTAGGGATAGTATTAACTATATATTTCTTTTCTTTTCTTTCTTGGGTACTGGAAACAAGTTTGATTATTTTGAAAATCATTCAGGGTTAAACCTTTGACCTTTTGCTCGTAAAACGGAAGAGATATCATCTACATTACAATGAATATCTTTTTTTTTTTTTTTTTTTTTTGGGTGGGGATCCAATACCATGGTTTTCCTTGCTAGTTGACTACAATAATTATAAACCTTTTGCACCCAATGCAACAATGACCAGATTGATTAAGAGTGTTCACAAGGCCAGTTGAGCATCCAAATAACTCCCAAATGTATTGTTATGATATATATTTATAAAGTTGCCTTCCTATTTAATGGGTATTGTGTACCGAGCTTAATTAAATGTACTAATGCTGTAGGATGAAGCGTGTACAATTAAGATGATGAACTATGACATGTGGCACGTCGCAATTATTGGGGTAAGATAACAAGATGGGAAGGGCTAAATGAGGCGTGTAGAATTATCTAATTATTTGGAAAGCGACCAGCGACAAAAAAACAACAAAAATCCGACTATTTTGTGATCCCAAGCATGAGAGTCGTGGAAATTTTATAGAAATGTTTGTAAAAATATACTCCACGATAGTGCCAAATCGCTTTGAGAAAATCAGTAGGTGGAAAAGAGAAAACAAGTTTTGTGTGCGACTCTTTACTTTTCATTCACCATATATGTCCCTGTGTGGAGACAACAATTAGAGAGCTATCCAATCTCAAGACTATAAATCAAAGAACAACTGAAATAACATCACTTAGACTAGGGACCTTTGCCTAATTCTAGACATACAAACCGACTTCTAGGCTGACCAGAAAACACATTTTTACTCCTGGTACCGATAAACCACAAAGATTTTGTCCAAATCCCATATGCTAATGCCCTGATATTGAATTCCTCCACCATTAGCCCTCAATTCTTGTATAAATATTTTGAATGACAAGAAATATCATGCGCAAGTTCTAGGTCCCCACGTGTCAATTAATATAAACAAACATGGCCTCGTATTTAACATGGAAAATAAGTAATTTAAATAGGAATGGAATCAAACAGTGTGTTAGGATAATCATTTTAAATCTCTTTCTATTCCAAACTATTTAAAGTATAAAATCAAATTCTATTCTCATCCATTCTATTCCAATTAAACAAACATGGCTTAAGGGTGCGCAGAATAAATTGAAAGAGAGACGAATTAATGGATCTCTAACTATCTTCTTTGCTCTTCTAAGTATATTTCCATCTCAAATTTCGAGAATCATCCAAGATGGGAAATGCTGCATTATTTTCTTGAAAAATATGAAGTTCAACACAACCAAAATTCCTTTCACTTCCAAAAATTAAAAAAAAAAAAAAAAAAAAAAAAAAAAAAAAAAGGTGAAAAAAGAATAGTGGGTTTTGAAGGTTGGGGGGTGCTTGTCAATTGTCGATTATCGTACTGAGAAGGATCACGATTTCCCCACGAGGGGGTAACATGCAAATGGGGAATGTGGGCATTGTTGTTTGTGAGAATAGGACCAGCCCCCATTGGAGGCCCACCAAGAGAGGCAAAGTTTCAATATATCCCTCCCCATTGTGGCCAGGCAGGCACCAGATCACATGGTATTGGAACCCCTTTTTCAACATAAGGTTACCTAATGTGGGGTGAAGAGGAAAATATAAATATAGGGATACAAAGGATGATAAAAGAAACAACAGCAAAGACAAGCACTTGAGCATCAAACAAAATTGCAATGGGGACCCTAACACATGGGGGGGGTGGGGTTGCCTCAGCTTGTGCAGTGGAACCAACCAAGAGGCTAAGAATCTTTCGCAATATGTTGGTTGGAACCACACACTTGGGCCAAAGCTGTATGTTCCATTTGACAATCTCTAACTTAAAAAAATGTTTCAAACCCCTCTCTCTCCCTTCTTCTTTTCTTTTTTAAACCCAATTATGAGTTGGTTTATTTTAAAACTATATAACAATTATGAGTTGGACACAAATTGATCCAGTTTTTAAAATTCTAAAACAGGTCTTTAGTTTATAAATGAGAATGCAGTTAATTAATATCACCGTTTATGTACTTTTTAAGGATGGGATTATCCTTATTTGATTATGTGCAAAGAACCAAATGCTTTAACAAATGGTTTGTTAGATTGGCCATAAGACAGAGGAAAAGAACAAAGAACTTTGTGCAAGCAAGATGGCACGTACATGAGTTGTATATTTCGAACAATGACAGCTTGTTCAACCATAAATCTCTAAGTTAACACGAGAAGTTTTTTAATGCAAAATAATTAGGATTTTAAATCATGTAAGATCGGCCTCGAAAGGAAATAATTCCTTAGAATCAATTAGTAATAGGTTTCGATTTCGTTGTCGTTGTCATTGTCATTGAAGGGGTTGATAGAAATAGGGCATGATTAAGCTCTTCAGGGTTAACAAAGGAGGAAGTATACATTGGAATGGAATTTTCCCAACCAAAAAAAAAAAAAAAAAAAAGAAAAGAAGAAGAAGAAGAAGAAGAAAGATTTGAACTGTGACTTGAAATTGAGAAATGATTTGTGCATCAGCTTAACATATGGCCGTGTTGTGAGGGCTTGATAGGAGAAATTGAGGGTCAGTTCTATGTTAAAACATAAAGGCAAGAAATGATTGTTAGAAGCTAAGCCTTTGTTTGAAAACTTGAGGGGAATGAGAGGGAAAAGTTTTACGAGCAAATTTATCTTTCGTTATTTACAAGATCCAAAGGAGCCTAAAAGATTACTCCTTGGATGATAGCAAATATATTAGGAGAAGTTGAAATCAATATCTCTACAAACTCCACACCTACCTTTATTAATGCAGGACATGTCATTAAGTCCAAAGATTATCAACTTTTATAACACAATTTTGTAATTTACTTCTATTTTACCCTTATCATAAATAAATGAATAAATAACTTTTATTTTACCCTTCTTTTGTGTACAATTATAAACATCATACGACCCTTTACACTCTATCATGAATTAAATCCTCCAAGGGAGATGCTAATGTGATTGTGATTAGAATTCCTCTAACCAATTTTTAAAAGAAGATACCAAGATTCAACCTCAATTCTCAAAAGAAAAATAAATTATTATGTGTGACGAATGGATATGCTCAAAACAGAAAGGCCAAGGAAACAAAGGGATCCTACCAAAACAACCTTTGAGAGGTGACATACAAAACTTACTGTAAGCCATCTTAGTATTTTTTAAGGGTAAATTACAAAAAATCCCATTAATTTTAGTTCTTTTTCACATAACCCCTGAAAAAAATTAGGTTGCAATATGTCTCAGACAACTTATAAATTTTACAATTAACGGACATTAATTGCTATTTATGAAATTAGATAATAAAAAAAAACGTCATGTGGTTATTGTTAATTTCATGAAAGGAAGTTAACAATATATGGTGTTAACTGTCCTTCCGTTTCAAATTGATCGTAATTTTAGAAAAAACACGCTTTTTAAGAAAATCCTATTAAATACTTTCGCATCAATACATATGTTTTAAGATTTCAATTTTACCCTTAAGTGTGCAAAATATTAGAAAAAGAGATAATTTTTTTTAAGGGTATTTTAGGAAATAAATAAAAAATAACCAATGACTTTTGAAAATAGACCACTTATTTCCTAAAATACCCTCATTACATTTTTTAATTAAAATATAAAAATAATTATTCAAAATTTGTATTATCATCTTATTTGTCTTATAAGTGGATTATTTGTCATTTATCCAAAAAAAGAAAAAAAAAACAAAGTAAAATGAATAAACAAACAGTTATAAAAAAAGTATGTCAATTCAAAAGTTATATAATTTAAACGAAATTAGATGAAATTTAGGGTGTTATGTTTTTTAAATATACTATAATTTTATTTGAGTGTTTTTAGATATATAAATTATTTTACCGGGTTTTGGATAGAAATAATTTTTAAGGATATTTTAGATATTTACCTTATAATTTATTTATTTATTTATTTTAATGCAATTCTCAGAACATCATCATGAAATCGTAATCAAAAAGGTTGCTTGTAAGATGTAGGTCAGTAGGTGCACGCCCAACTCTGAGCACCAGCGGGTCAGTGTACGTCACTTTCCCTCTGAGCCGAAAGAAACCAAAGTTTCATGTTCGGTCACTGGCAAATAGTAACTCCTTCGGTCCTTTCCTAGTAAAAAATACATAATCCTTTCCATTACAAATTATTGGACTATTTTCTTTTCCTTTTTTCATTTTTTATTTTTATTTTTTATGTCTTTATTCTAAAAATCAATAATTTTTTTTTTTATTTTTTAAATTATCCTTAAAAGAGTGTTATCTTTTTTTTTCATTGTTTTGTACATTTAATAACAAAATTGAAACGTCAAAGCATATATAATGATGTGAAGTCATTTAATAGGATTTTTTTATAAAAAAAAACGTGTTTTTTTATTTTTAAGGATACAGTAAATCAGGAATAGAAGGAGTATATACATATATAGTTAGTTTTTTTTTTTTTTTTTTTTTTTACTAAGGATATATATAAGTAGTACGATGTATCAAGGAGATACTATTTGCACTTCAAATCAAAAGTGTAGAAGTCGTAGAAGTCAACTCATTTAGTAATACTTCTTTTTTCTATGTAGGGAGGTCTTAGGTTCGAGTCGTAATTTAGGTATTTGTTGATGTAATGAATAATGAATTTCTTATCCATGTTATCATAAAAATTAAATAAAAAAATTAATACATCGATAATATTTCTCCAATTATATTTTGTGTAAATTTCTTAAATAGTTCTTAAGATTCACATTTTTTTTTTTGGGGTATATTTGGAAGGGTTCAAACTCCTAACCTATCCTAATCCTATTATTTACTTCCGCCCTCACTCACTAGTAAGATAGTCCTAATGACTTTAAAATTCACATTTTATTAATCCAAAGAACAAGCTTAATAATTAAAATTCACATTTTGTTAAGCTTGTTCTTTGGATTAAGTGGTCCTTCCATATCCATTATTCATATTCACTAAATATTAGAAATTAAAAGTTCTTTTATTTATGATATAATATATAAAAATAAAAAAATGTAATTTAAAAATAAAAAAATTTAGCAAGGGAGGAAGTTCTGTGAAAGCAACGGTCCAGAATTAGTTGGCTGAAGGAAGGAGATCACAATATTGGGTTTTTTCATGCTCGTGCATCTCAGCGACGTAGGAAGAATGCAATTTTTGGCATTAGGGACAGTAGTGGGCAATGGCAAATTGAGGAAGCAGCAGTAGAGGATGTTATTGTGAGTTACTTTAAAAATATTTTTACGTTCTCAAACCCCCAAAATTTTGAAAGTACCCTCGAGGCGATTGACGAACGTGTTACAGATACCATAAATGCTACTCTCACACGAGAATTTCACCCAGATGAGGTATGCGATGCCCTTTTTCAAATGCACCCCTCTAAATCTCCTAGTCCGAATGGCATGCCAACCCTATTTTTTCAAAAATATTGGCACATTGTTGGTCCTGACATTGTCAAAGCAACCCTTTCTTTTTTGAATGGTGGCCCGATGTTAAGGAATTTTAATTATACCCATATTGTACTTGTCCTAAAGACAGCCAGCCCTAAAACCATCACTCAATATAGGCCAATCAGTTTGTGCAATGTGGTCTACAAAATTATTTGCAAGGTTTTAGCCAATCGTTTGAAAACTATCTTGCCAAATGTTGTCTCTAAGTGCCAAAGTGCTTTTGTACCTGGAAGGCTTATCACAAATAATGTGTTGGTAGCTTTTGAAATTATGCACTTTTTGAAAAACAAAAGGAGTGGAAAGCAGGGCCATTTTGCTCTTAAACTTGACATGAGTAAAGCTTATGACAGAGTTGAATGGAGTTTCTTGGAGAAAATCATGGAAAAAATGGGCTTTGATAAGAAATGGATTCAACTTATAATGTTATGTGTTACATTTGTTTCTTATTCGGTTGTTTTCAATGGGAAGCAATGTGGTTACTTTTGCCCCTCGAGGGGTCTCCGTCAAGGTGATCCTCTCGCTCCTTATCTTTTTCTTTTAGTTGCGGAAGGGTTATCAGCTTTGTTATACAAGGCAGAGCAAGAGAAAGCGTTAATTGGCATTTCTATATGTCAACAGAGCCTAAGAGTCCCATCTATTTTTTGCTGATGATAGTTTGCTATTTGGCAAGGCAACAGTGGCTGAGATATTAAAAATTAGAGATATTTTGAGGCAATATGAGGAAGTGTCTAGGACACAAATTAACATGAAGAAATCGTCAATCTTTTTTAGCCAAATTACTAGGCCCTGACAAAAGGAGTTGGTTTAGTAGGGTGTTAAGTATCTCCATTGATAATCACCATGGTAAATATTTGGGCTTGCCTGCAATGATTAGAAAATTAAAGAGGGAGATTTTTAACTATATTAAGGAGAGATTGTGGAATCGACTTCAAGGGTGGAAAGAAAAATTGCTATCTAAGGCAGGTAAAGCAGTTTTAATCAAGGCAGTAGCTCAGGTAATCCTACATATGTTATGAGTTGCTTCAAATTGCCTATCTCTCTTTGTAATGAGTTAAATTTTATGGTTAGCAATTGTTGGTGGGGGCAAAAGAATGGCGAAAAAAGGATTCATTGGCTTCGATGGGATGCACTTTGTGAATCAAAAAGTAAGAGCGGTCTTGGATTTCGTGATCTTGTAGTGCTTAATAAAGCTTTGCTTGCCAAGCAGGAGTGGCACATTCTCACTAATAATAGTTCTTTGGCGACTAGAATGCTTAAGGCTAAATATTTTCCAAAGGAATGTTTCCTTGAGGCTCGACTGGGAAGTAATCCTAGTTTCACATGGAGAAGTATTTGGGAGTCTAAAGAGCTGCTAAGGCGAGGAGTATGCTAGCGAATAGGCGATGGGCGACTGGTGCGCATTTGGAAGGATAAATGGTTGCCTACACGTTTGACATTTAAGGTGGTTTCCCCTAAAAAAATTCTACATGTAGAAGCTTTGGTTTGTGAGTTAATTGATCAAAATTCAAAGATATGGAAACGAGATCTTGTAGAACAAGTCTTCCTCCCTCATGAGGCTATTATTGTCTGCCAAATCCCACTAAGTCATCGACTTCCTTCGAACTCTTGGACCTTGGCATTACCATCCAAAGGGATATTTCTCAATCAAAAGTGCATATCATCTTGAAATGGAACATATACGGAACTCCCAAAGTAGTTGGGTAGGTGAGAGTTCGTCCTCTAGTCAAGGTGATCCTATTGTTGGGTTAATCTGGAAGCAACTTGTCCCGGAAAAAGTAAAGCATTTTGTTTGGCAAGCATGCAAAAATATTCTCCTAACAAAAGTAAATCTTGCAAAAAAGAAGATTCCATTAGATGTATGGTGTGAGCTTTGTGGTAGAGGCGATGAAACAGTTCTTCATTGTCTGAAGGATTGCAAATGGGCTGATTCAATGTGGTTTTGTAGTTAGTTTGGTCTCCATGTGTGTGCGTCCACTCCAGTTGATCTTTGTGCATGGCTTTGGCAATTACATCACAGTTTGGGAGAGGAGAATCTAGCATTGATTATGACAACTTTGTGGATTATTTGGTATAATAAAAATCAGTTCCTATTTGAAGGTGTGATGAAGGCTCCTCAACATCTAGCTCAATCCGCTCACTTTATCTTACAAGAGTATGTTAATGCTCATGAACAAGAAGGGTACACTTCAGTTAAAAGTCCTGCTCAGTGGTGTAAACCGGATATTGGATTTTAGAAGATTAATGTGGATGGGGTAATTTTTGAGAATATCAACTGTGCGGGCATTAAGGTTGTGGTCAGGGATGATGGCGGGAATATCCTAGCAGTAGCATCTAAAAGAGTGCAGGGGGCTTTCACTCCTTTACACATTGAAGCGGTGGGTATACATTTTGTGCTGGACTTTATTAAGGATTTAGACCTAAGGGCAATAATTTTGGAGGGTGATAACGCAGAGGTTGTACATGCGTTGAAGGTGAGGGAGATATCTTTGGCTTCGATTGGCTTGTTTATTGAGGACATAAAGCTTGAGGCAGATAATTTTTTTACTTCACTCTCCTTCTCACATGTTCATCGAACAGGTAATGAAATAGCTCATGGACTAGCTAAGAATGAAAGATATGTAGATGATGTTGTCATTTGGTTAAAAGAAATTCCTGATTGTGTAAGGATCCAAGTCCTTTCGGATTTGGCCCATTGTGACTCTTAGATTTTTCTAATATATCGTCTCTTAAAAAAAAAAAAAAAAAAAAAATCCATCTCACAAATATAGGCATGTATGTGCGTGAGGGAATATGGTAGGGGAGGAGGTGTGAGTATTTAATTTTTGCAGTACACATGAAACGTCCACCTCAGTCCACTAGTCTGGTGAATGCTCCTCAAGTCCTCCATAATATTTGAATTTGACTTGATTTTGTAAGCCCCACTACAATATTATTAAGCATTGTGTTAATTCTATCTTTTAGTACCTACGAATTTATTTTAGCAATAACTATAGTTCAAATTTATTTTCTGATTAAATTTTGTAACCTATACAACCATCATATTATCCATTATGAAAGTTTTAATATCAAGAGGTCACATATATTCAAATCTTGAAATTAGTGTTCAAATTTTTTTTCATACATTGGAAGCCAATATTCTTCTTTTTTTTTTTTTCTTCATCTTCTTTTTCTCTCTCTTTTTATTTATTTATTTGTATTGGGAAAAGCGGGTGTTTGATGGAATTTCTACTTTTCTAATAGTGTAGACTAGGAAAAATGACAGCAAAGTGGGACAATTACACAAATTTTGATACAATTTATTAAAACTTGTCATGTGATCTATGTTCTGCAAAGAAACCTCCTATTGCTTAGATTCTTCTCATGCACATTGCACTTGCCAAATATCAAGTCGATAGATAATTTAGAGATGCTTCATCCATGAATGTGGGGTATTTCAATGATTAAAAATGTGAATTTACAAATTGTATGATTATGAGTATTTGATCAATGTGATTTTTGGCATGTATAATTTGCATAAGAGTTTCTAATACGACGATGGGTTTTGCGAAGTATAAGTCATACAACAAGTTACTAAAAATTTTGTCAATATTTAGGTATAAAATAAATTATGTCCCCCCATCTTAACCTTCTTTTTTTTTTTTTTTTTTGGCCAAATGATAAGAGAAAACACACACCCACACATGCATCTACGTGGAATTGAAATCAAAACCTCCACAAATTTCACATCTTTATTGGGATGGGACATGCGATTAAACTTAAGTACCATCGACAATCCTAACCTTTTATAAATACATGCACCTTTTTCTTTCTTTTTTTTTTTAATATTATTGTCCTCCCTCTGTTCCTATTTGACTGTACCCTTTGCAAAGAGTAGTGATAGGGAGGATGAGATATACAAGGCTGAACAAAGGGCCGATTGAGTTGTCTATTTCCCATTAGTTGATACAAAAAAATAGCCCTAAGAGAATCTCACGCATCTATACCAAAAAGACTAAAAGTCCACTTTCCTATTTGTTTCAAATACCTAACCAAAAATCACGCTCAGAATCAAAAAGCACGAATCACCTTCGATATAAAAAAGAACCAATGATCTTCATTTTGAAAATTTAAATAACAACCAAAAAAGGGAAAAAAAAAATCAAAGCAAAATCAAGATAAAATCATCAAATTAAAAATTGAGATAAACTCATTAAGCATAACTTGATGCAATCAGTGGCATAAAAATCAAGATAAAAAAATTTGATCCAACCAGTAGGGTGAAATTCTTGAAAAAATTACCTAGAATTATCTATAAATTAAAAATAATTATCTTGAAAAATCAATATAATTTCGAGATAATTATCCTTTAAAATCCAAATGATACAACCAGTAGCCCCCCCCCCCCCCAAAAAAAGGAAGATGAAGAAGAACTAAGTAAATCCATTGTCGGATTCCTCAAGAACGAGGTGAAGCCATTGTAGAAATCACACCCGTCGAGCTCCTCAAATAGCGGCAAGCCGTGGTTAAAGTCGCACCACACAAACCGCACCCCCAGCCTTCATCTTCCAAGATTCGGCCATGCATGAACACACTAGACAAAGAAAGATATGAGGATGAGAAAGAGACACAGTGCAAGTCGGCAAGTAGATCATTATTTGGTGGGTTCCTTGACAAGCAAATCCTTGAAGGTCGACGAAGACTTTCGGTAGAAACGTTTGTCCGATGTGGGTCGACGGAGACTTCATATGTCGGGTTACTCATTTGGTGGTTTTCAGATAAGAGATAAAGAGAAAAAAAGGAAAAGAGAAAGAGAGAGAGAGAGAGAGAGAGAGAGAAAGAGAAGGTTCTTCATTTAATCGTTTTTGGATAAGAGATAAAGAGAAAACTAGGAAGAGAGAGAGAGAGAGAATTAGGATAAGAATTATCCAAATAATTCTGGAAGTGGAGTGAGTGTCTGTGTTATATATTTAGAGTTAAAAGGGTAAGTTGGTCAATTTAACCCACTCGGCATGTACTCGGTCTAATGGGTTTCGTCCCCTATAACATTTCTCTTGAAAAAAACATTTTTTTTTATAGATAATTCTATGAAATGCTTTCAAATCAATACTTATGTTTTCAAATTTTAATTTTACCCTCAAGTGTACAAAACATTAGAAAGAAAGAAAAAAAAATTTTAAAGATAATTTAAAAAGTCAAACAAAAAAAATCATTGACTTTTTGAATATAACAATAATTTTAAAATACCCCAAAATAAAAAAGAGGCCCATCAATAATGAGGAAGGGAGTAATGAAGTATATTGTGATCATTTTGTAAGACTTTGAAAATTGTTATTATGCATAATTGCATATGGTGTTGCTACTGTTGCTGCTGTTAAAGTGACTACGTGTGAAAGCGAAATGACATGGTTTATCCCGAAACCAGTGGGTGGCATATATGTTACCAGCAGTTAAATTTCTGGGGTGACATTTACCCCAAAGGACAAAAAGGTCAAACTGACTGGGGTAACAAATTAACAGTGACTTGGTAGTAGTGACCCTAGTGGGTAGGGTACGAGTGTAGGACCACTCTAGGGGCACTAGGAGGTCGTAATTACCAAAACTGCCATTATAAATAACTAAATTACCAGTAATAGTTTTATACTTTAAATTATTAGTCTGTATTATTATTTTTTATTACTCCGTATTTTGGAAAAAAAAAAACATGCTGTAGACAGAAGAAATATCGAGGAAAGAGAAGCAAAGAGACAAATCAATCAAATCGATGAATAAAAACAGGTGCACGTGGATACGACGTAGCCACACGTGCATTCAATCATATGGCTACCACTCTCCTCACTCTCTTCTCTGGATAAGAAGACGTCAAATGCAACAAGACAAAGAGGCTAGAGTCTTCATCTCTTACTGGAGCAGACGCTGAACTGCAGGCCGATATAGATGACGTTATTTATTTGTTCTTTTATGTTTTTGCCATTTATCATCGATGAGAGTGCATGTCACGGCGGATTCGAATTTGGTGATGGTTTGAAAAAACCCTATCATTATCGTTTCATAAAAGTAATACATGATTCAGATTTAAAGACGAAAAGGTTGTTGAGTTAGTCCGAATTATCTATTGGTTTTATGGACGACTCAATTGTTTTATGGATGACTTAAATCACATCAATATGGTGTCGATTTTTTTGAAATAATTGATCCGAATTACCTATTGGTTTTATGGACATCTCTGTTGTTTTATGGATGACTCAGATCACATCAATATGGTGTCGTTTTTTTTTTAAACAACGCCAAATGTTAACTTTGTCCAATCATGACAAGGTGAGAAATAGTTCAATAGAGAATGATGATGCAAATTGCTTAAAAAAATGTGAAAGTGTATAGAAAGTTGTTCTAATACATTTTTCTATATAATGATTTTCTTGTTCAATGCAACTTGATATGTATTGTTAGGACACACGATAAGAAGACGAAGAATAATTAGGTCTATAAATTTGATCCGTAAGAAATTAAATATATTTATTTATAATCAAAAAGAGAATAGTTAGATATCATCTTCTGTTATACAAAATTTGCCTTGTAAAATTCTAAAATGTTGCAATTGATCTCGCCAATTTGTGGCAGCATGTCCCTTATGCTTGCATGATGTGGCTTTTGAGTTCCTGTATCTCCACATAATCAAAAAGTCCATCAAAATTAGGAATATCTTGAAAGTCCTACAAATTTTGATGCTACTGTCTATATCAGAAAGTCCACCAATTTGTAACATATCCCTTATAAAATTTATTTAAAAATTTTAAATATTCAAGTGAAGATTTAATTTATATTTCCATTTTTTTTTCTTCTTCCTAAAAAAAAAATAAAAAATAAAGTGTCCCAATCTCAATACGGAGGTATGGTAGCTTCCACACCAAAACAGAGAGGATAGAATTAAAGCTACTGCCTTATATTGAGGAAATCGATCCTCCTACGAGTTATAATTCATTATTCTTCTATTTTTACTCCCATTCTGTCTGTTTGGAATACAATTAATAGGAATACATGTGACCCATCTCTCTCTCTCTCTCTCTCTCTCTCTGTGCATATAAAAGTTAGATATAGCACCAATAATTGCTGGCTAATGTTCATCGATTAGGATAGCTCATAAATTCATGTCATCTCCATTTTCAAATGCTACTCAGAATGAGGAAACACTAGTAAGAGGAGTAGCAAAATCTTTCAACATCTAAAGGACATGACAGAGAGACAAGTGTCAACGCACAAACAATGTCTCCATTGGCTATATGTTTTGACAAGTAATCAAATTTCTCACCATATACTTGAAGTGATTAAATTTAGATAGGAAAAATTACAGATTAGGCCGGCTACAGGCAAATAATTACAATTAATAGTCATTATTAGTTAAGTTAGTAGTCATTTACTATGAAGTTAGTATTCACTTGTATTGATGTGTAACTATGTACCTATAGCATAACCAATTTGTAATTCCTCCATTTAGATATAGCATGCATGCATGAGGAATTATTGGCCTATAATCATTGATTGATATAGTTTGTAATTAAGTCGTTGCCGTCACCAATAGGAAGTGTCACTTTTGCAAGTGATAATAGTTCATATCTATAATTAAATCGATGCCATTACCAACAGGACAAGTCACTCGGTATGACAAAACTCCACGAGTTGAAAAATGACATGAACCTTAGCGAGTAAGAAGAGGAGCAAAATCTCATAGCAAAAAGAATGGAAGGTTTTCTATACTATTAAGGGCTTTAGTGGGACTTGCATATGTGTTCACTTGTAAACGGGGAATTACGGAATGGCTTGGCTATGAGCAAATAACTACAAATTAATTCAATTGACTAGTAACTACGAATAGATGACTACTAACTTAACTAAAAATGACTAGGAAGTTATTAGTCAATTGTATTGATTTGTAATTATTTGATCATAACTGGACCATTTTGTAATTCCCCCACTTATAAACCTTACATATAAATTAGGATTTATCTAGAAAGATTGTACGTGTGTGTGTGTCTGCACACGTGTAAAAAATTATATATGTAGATAAAAAGAGAGAAATGTAATATAAGCATATGTTGTTGTCCAATAATTAAGAGGAGGAGAAGGAGAGGTACCCATTTTGGCAGGAAAAGGCGCAAGGCAACAAAAGAGAGGCCCTCGTGCAACTGGAGGTTTTAATGTACATCACAAATTTATATTAATGAAACCCCAAGGAAATGAGCTGCATGTGTGCGTGTGGCTGGCTGAATGTTCACATTCCCCCTGCCTTAGGATGCCCTCTCTTCCTCTCTCTCTCCTCTTTTTTTTGGCCGTTTCTCTCTCTCTCTCTCTCTCTCTGTCTCTGTGATTATAAGTTCCCTTTTCCAGCCTACCGTATATATCCTTGCTTATGTTCCGTGCTCCTCTTCCTGATCCACCTATCATTCACATCCCTATCTTTCTGTTCTACCCCACCAATCTCTCTTAGAAACTTTATATATTTATTCTTCTCAATGATTTTTGTTTAATATGTTCTTATCAGAATCCTATGTCGGCCGAGATGAAGTCAAGGATTTAATTAAGAGGAGGTAAATTTTGGCTAGTTATTAGTAATTTATTCCAACTCAAAAAATTTATGGGAGAAGCTTTAATTCAAAAATTATCCTTTATTTGTTATTTTAAGGTTAAAAAAAGTTGTAAAAATTTATAATTTGTTCTTAAATTATATTTTAATTTAATAGATTTATAATTATCTTTGACAAGCTAGGCTTCATTTTTGAAAGCCCCGTATAGAGGGTTAAAAAAAAAGGAGGATAGGAAAGAAAAATAAGGAGCTTACAAAAAAATTGAAGGGTCACAAATCTAGAATTTAAAAAAAAAATAAAATTAAGGTATAAAATAGGAAAAAGAAAATTCAAAGAGGCAGTTGCCTCCTTGGGTCCATGTGGCTTCGCCCTGGTATGTCGGCGATACTTCTCTCAATTATGTTAAACCCACAAAAAAAAAAAAAAAAAAAAAAAGAAAGAAGGGACATTTAATGTTGGTTAGCCAATATAAGGATAAAAGGGTGCCTATTATGCCAATTGTCCTTTTTTGTTTTTGTTTTGATAAGCACCTATATATTATGCTAATTTGTCGCCAACTAATAATTGTGTAGGAGTTATGATATAAGAGATCCTTGTGTCCAAAACTCAGAGCAGTGTCAACATAAAAGGTGTCAATGCCACTTTTTTTTTAAAAAATTTTTTATTTTGCTGGGAAAAAAATGGTAGAAGAAGGCCAAACCAGCTGTGACAACTCTACTTGCATGGGTGTCAGTGACACGTAATTATCATATCGCTATTGGTAACGAAGTTGAGGGTCTTCATCCGAATGATTTAGTTTCATCATCCATACTAATACCAGAAATTGGGTTATGGAACATGGCTGAAGCTGAATGCTGCAATAGAGCGCTGAATGCACTGGCACAAGGCAAAAAGAAGTAGTAGTATAGGTCTGGGCTGATTTCAGACACCCTCACCTTCCTATAAAGAGGAAGCCTTTAAAGAAATGAGTTGGCTAGAGTTCACCATGCAAAAAATGGGTTGTAGGTTCATTTTTGGGTAAATTGCAGAAAATCCCATTGAAATATGCGGGGTGAACAGATAAACTCCCTTATGTTTTAATTTTGTCAATGTGCCCCTTAGTTTAGTTGGAAGACAAAATCAATCATCGATGGCCACCCAATTGGCCATGACGCCGGCGAGGGTTTCGACGATTTTAAGTAACATAAGTCCGTTAACGGTATCACAGGCGTAGTCACATGACTAATTTTCATCAAACTTTATTAATGACGAGTGACGGTGGAACACATTGACAAAAATTAAAATATATGAGAGGCACATTGATAAAATTAAAACATAAAAAGGTTATATTTTGACAACTGTTAATTGAATTGTAGACATAGAACTATACATAAGCCAAATTGTCCTAACCTTTTGATTCTTCAAGCCCTCACAAGCATCTAAATGACAATCTATTATTTCATTTCTTGGTTGACGCACATCACATACTCAAGATTGACACACAAAAAGTAAGAGGTTAAATTAAGAAATATGAGTTGCAGAAGATCTTCTCCATCAGCCCAAATTGATGCCATACTACTATTTTGCCTCCTTTAACGAAACTAATTACAAGAGACTAGAAGAGTTTTGGGTATTCATTTATATAATAGTAGAGATATTATGAATAATGGTTTATTAAAAATATATAATTTGAAAGATTTTAGTTGGTGTATCTGAAAAATGGGACTACATCTTTTGTGTCAAATCCCTTTCAAAGGATCTCTCCATGGATCCACACCTCTCTTCAAGTCACCATCCAATCGACCTTTTGTGCCACATCCAGACAAGCCATCTACTTCGGCAAAAGTCAAAAGCAAAATGAAAATAGAAAAGATAAACAGAAATTACAGGACAAATCCTGTCTCATTATAGTCATATAATTCATTGATTGGATTGGTGATCGTGTACACCTTGTGTACGGTATTGCCCGAACCATATGTATAATGTACTATAAACCCTGCAATAGGGGTACCAGCTTTTGATTTTTGATAAATGGCCGGGGTGCCCTTTCTTGTGAGGGACACAGTCATACTATTTCCTTATTTATTTTCTAAGACACATGTCTATTGTCACGTTCTCATTTGAGATTTGCTTTACAAGGTCATGATTGGTGGCTTCAAAATTGACTTTCGAGTTTTTGATGAACTTTTTTCTTTTTTTAAATATGGATTTTGACAATTTCTATGATTTCAGGAGAATCGAATGTCTGGTATATTTAGCATTTGGGTTCGAAACACTTTGAATTTGGGTTTGAAACACTTCGAATGAGTGTGAAGTCTCAAAAGGGTTTTCTCCATGAATGTGGATTGAAATTTTTCTAACTAAAGGTTGGAGATGGAAAATTCGTCAAAACATTATAATTAAAATTTATGAATAAAAAAAAATTTATTCTACCAAAAAAATAAATAAATGAAGAGATAACAACATAACAAAACGTAGTTAAAAAGATTAACCTATATCACGATACGTAAAATCCGAAGGACTACACTTCTGTTTATTGATTTTTTTTGGGTCACCTCTATATTGAAGGTGATGCTAAAATTATCATTAATGATTTACATATTTTAAAAAAATGTCCTTGAAACATGTTTAATTAATAGCGTCTATGATGACATTATAATTAGGGAATATTACTGAATGGCTCCACTACAGGCAAATAATTACATGTCAAGACAATTAACTAGTAACTTCTAGTCATTTTTTGTTAAATTAGTAGTCAACTATTTGTACTCACTAATCAATTGTATTGATTTGTAGTTATTTGCTCGTAGCCAGACCATTCAGAATTTCCTTATATAACTATTGTAGAAAACAGTATGATTTTATTTTATTTATTTATTTGCTAAATACATAGAGAACAATATGATTGAATGTAATTATGTATCTAATGGCATGTCCCATTCTCAATAGGGGTGTAGGGTTTGCGGAGGTTTTGGTTTCAACTCTTTGTGCTTACATGTATGAATGTGTTCTCTTATCATTTGACAAAACATAAAATAAAATAAAATTAAATAAAGACTAGTCATATTTATAGACAAGGAAATCAAGCAGCATACTATTTAATAGGGTTAGGTCGTAATTTTGGAACTCTAATTTTTCTAGTAGGATTCATCCATTCTTTGGGAGAATGTAGTTGGCAGGTCTTGATCTATAGAACCATTTAAATTAATGGCAAGGAAACATGAGTACCTATTAATGTACAGACCACTAATTGATCTTTGTAGTGCTTCCATCAGGCTTGTTAATAAAATAGTAACTTCCAAAAATGTCCTGTACAATTAAGAGAAAATAATTCATCTTTCTCGGTAATTTAGCTAACAATATACCACTCTTTGTTTATAAGCATTAAATGATGCATTAATTTAACATCTTCTTTTACTTTTGCAACGGTGACCTCTAAAAAATATACTCAAGATCTGATGGCCGGCTCAATCAACCCTGTAGTAACTGAATTACTTTTTTTTTTTTTCTGGTGCGTTTTTTTTTTTATATTTATTTTGGTTTGAATGGTCAAGGTGTCCGGCCCAAGCTTGCGCGTACCTCTACTAAATCCTTCCCTGGGAGATCTTAAGGGTGCACTCCCCTATATCAGCTTGGTGCATTCATAAATTAATTCCTAAAGTGTTTCCTAGAGAAATCGAATCTAGATTGATAAAATAGAGAGGCTCTCCTCCTATCAATTGGACTAACAACAACATTACATTATTAGTTTACTTAGCGAAATTCCCCGCAAACTACGGGTATAAAGCAAATTGATAGCAATGGTCGGTTTCTACACATATGGAAAGAATCAAAAAAAATTTTCCAATCATTGAAGCAAGAAGGTCAAGTTTCTCATCATCCAAAAAAAACATATAAAGAAGGGTAGTAGTTTGGCCGAGTGCAAAACTCCAAATGACCAATCATTTAAGTCAATTGACGTGATTAGGGGAAAACTTAAGCATTTATCTCAAAGTTCGTCTACTATGAGGGCACCCTCATGCCATCCCTCTTCTTATGAATTCTTTTACTTTTTCCGATTATTTAATCGTGCAATGGAAAACACATACCATGTATCATATATTTACATTTATCACATTGAATCAATTCCACCAGTATAAATTTGGCCAAAAAAGACCAAGTATTTTAAAATGGATTTATAGGCTTCGATCTAAATTGACCAATGAAAAAAAAAAATTATGATTAAACATTGTCGGATGAGTGATATTAAATTTCGTTATAATCAAATCACGTGTCATTTTATACTTCCTCCGTTTTTATTCTGTTATCATATTTGAAAAAAAAAACACGTATTTTTAGAAAACCCTTCTAATTGCTTTCACATAAATATTAAATGTTTAACATATTAACTTTACCTTCAAATGTACATAGTATTGGAAAAAATAAAATACTCATGAGAGATAGTATTTTAGGAAATCAAGTCAAAAAATTATTGACCTTTTGAATAAGACAATAATTTTGGAACATTTTTAAAAAGAAAAGAGGATAATAAGGGAAGTTGGGCAGTGCACCCATGAAGGTGCCTTCATTGTAATTTTCCCTCCTAATTTCACTCTCGAACAAGGGTCCAACATAATCATTCTAAGTGCATTGAACTTAATTAAAAGGATAAAGTTCTATACTTCTGTATATTGTTCTCACACAAGGCTAGAAATATAATTTCCTGTGTTTAGGATATTATTTGGATTATATGGGCAGTTTTGGAAATTACAGTTTTTTTGGAAGGTCCACTAGAAAAAGAGTCCAGAAGTCAATAGCATAGTGATGATTCTAGGAGTTAGTCCTCAGCTCCAAACTGCAACGAGTGGCAGTCTATGTTTCAAACTTGCTGTTAGGGTGGAACCATTACCAGGCCTCTCTCTCTCTCTCTCTCTCTCTCTCTCTTCACTTATTCACATGGTAACCCCAAGAGCCTGTCTGTGTCTTGTAGTGATTTTTGTAATTCCATGAGCCAGATCTATTCGTCAGACATGTGAAAGACTAGGGGCTGGGAGTGACTTTTTCTTCTAGGTCCAATGGTTTGGTGACCATGTGCCCCTTCACAAATGCATTTTTAACTTATTTGTTAATACCCTTTTCTCTAGCTTTTATGCCAAAAAATAAAAAATAAAAAAATATTTCCTCGTAAACACCAAAACCCATCATTAAAGAATTTAAATGTAAATATATATTAATATACAGTATCTTCCAATTTAACTATCAACATCCATCCAACCGAACCCCCTAAAACCCCGCCAAACCATATAGGTGTGTGTGTATATATATATATATATATATATATATATTTATTTATTCTGTATTTATTTATTAATTAATTATTAGGGATATCCAAGTCTTATTTCTATTGAGATTTCAATTTAGATTATTTTCTTAATGATCTATGTGATATACTCATATAGACAGTGATTTATGTGAGGAGTTGAAACGACGACCTCTAAAGAGCACACCAAGTTCTGATCGCTCAACCAATCCCATAGGAGCATAAAAACTGTTATTATTCATTGAGTCCAGTAACATGCTTAGCGGGAAAATATATATATATATATATATATAAGTGATCCCATTAGTACGTGCTGATGTAAGTTACATCAGCACTATGCATTGGGGGTTGTACCCCTTGCATTGATTCAATGCACCTCACATTTCACTAATGCACAAGGTACAACTCCCAATGCAGGTTTTGATATAAGTTATATCAACACGTGCTTACCTGATCATCATCCTATATATATATATATCAAGGCTTAGTTTGGATTTTGAAAAGTTGAAATAAATGGAAAATAAAATACCTCAAATTACTTATGCAATGGTTACCTTTTTTGAAGTAATTTTGACTATTTTTCTTCTTTTCTTCTAACTTTTTGAGATCAAAACAGAGGCTAAATAAAAATAAGTTTTCTTGATTTTTCCAATTAGAGAAAAACATTATAAAATTTCATTATTTTGAGACATAGCTCATTGAACACTTGACCTTCAATTTTGTCTTCTTTGAAAGAAAGATATTACCTAAATTACAAGACCAATGGTAAGAAAAAAATTTTCTATTTTTGTACCGGATAGTACATCCTACACATAGGTATGTCTCCCCCTAGACCGCCCCTACCAATTTTTCTGAAATGAGAATGTAAGATCTATTCTTATATTCCAAAACTTTTATAAATAAAATAAAATAATAAGAGATACCACTTAGATTACGAGATCCACGATAATGTGATTTTATTATTTGGAGGTCTATTAACAGGATCCCTCCCTAGTAAGGTGCATGGTTTGGCTGATGTGGCCTTCCTCCTCTTGTACATATGGTAGTCCACAGGCCTATATATACTCACACTTCTGACTAACTTAAACTAGAGGAAGCCCATACCCTTTTACAGCTCTCTTTGAAGTGGGGTTTGGAGCTTCTTGGGAGCATCAATGGCTGTTTTCATGGTGGTTTTTGTGGTAGTTTTGGGTCTCTGTATCTGCACTGCCCTGTTGAGATGGAATGAAGTGAGATACAGGAAGAAAGGTTTGCCCCCAGGTACAATGGGTTGGCCAGTTTTTGGGGAGACTACTGAGTTTCTGAAACAAGGTCCAAACTTCATGAAAAACCAGAGAGCCAGGTGATTCCTCATCTGGGTTTTTCTCTTCTTTGTATGACTATTATTTGGTGTCACTCTGTTTCTCGTTCTGTTTTGATATTAGTGGGACAAGAGGCTTTTCCTGTTTTTATGGTCCTTTAGTTTCTGGTCTGTGTTTTTGGTCTTGTAAGTGCTTATTGCTTCCGAGTGCTCTTTATGGCTTAATCTATTTTAGCCCTATCCTTTACATGCTCTAGTGATTTGTTAGTATAATAAATGGGCTTCTGGGTTATTTTAGTTTCAAAACCCCTTTTTTGAGAACTAATCACTAATCAGAAGTGATTTTTCTTTCCTCCTTTGATTCAATGATGTTAATTGGAGCTTATGACCATAGAATCCATAGTTTTCTTTATTTTATCTATTTATTTATTTTTGTTTGGCTACCTATCATATGCATGAAAACCCACAAAAGATGTATATAATAATACACAACCAGGTCTTCTTATCTGTTATAACTATTATTTAAAACACTTCCTGTTGGGTTTTCTAGTAATTTAACTCAAAAAAAATAAATTGAAATTCACTAATCACTCTTTTAGTTTAGCTTAAAAGGTTTCTAATCAGAGTTTAATTTGTTTATGCTGTTCTATAATAGACATGGAAATTTTTTCAAATCCCACATATTGGGCTGTCCTACCATAGTTTCCATGGATCCAGAGCTCAACAAATATATCCTAATGAATGAAGCAAAAGGCCTTGTTCCTGGTTACCCACAGTCCATGCTGGATATCTTAGGGAAATGCAACATTGCAGCTGTTCATGGCTCCACTCACAAGTACATGAGAGGGGCACTGCTTGCCCTCATTAGTCCCACCATGATTAAAGACCAACTTTTGCCAAAAATTGATAAGTTCATGAGATCCCACACAAGCAATTGGGATAACAAGATCATCAATATTCAAGAAAAGACCAAAGAGGTTTGTATATTTATGTACAATATTAATTAAAACCATGAAGAACAAAATAGTTCCAGCTCTAGTGCTTTTTACTCAATACTTCCTCTGTTTTAATCCACATTTATTTCACTAATTTGTTCAGATGGCGCTTCTCTCATCGCTTAAGCAGATTGCCGGTATTGAATCCGGATCAATGTCTCATGCATTCATGCAAGAGTTTTTTAAGCTGGTTTTAGGTACCCTTTCATTGCCAATTGACCTCCCCTGCACGAATTATCGTCGCGGTTTCCAGGTAAATTGCCAAACATTTTCTCATTTGTATCTCCTGTTTATGCCTTGAAAGTTTTGGGTTTATGTATAATTGAGATGTTTCCACAGGCAAGGAAGAATATAATCAGCATGTTGGGGCAAGTCATAGATGAGAGAAGAGCTTCCCAAGAAACCAAACATGACATGCTTAGTTGCCTAATGAGAAGTGAAGACAATAAATACAAATTAAGTGATGAAGAGATCATTGATCAAATAATTACCGATTTTATATTCCGGTTACGAGACCGTTTCGACTACTTCTATGATGGCTGTAAAATATCTCCATGATCATCCACAAGTTCTTCAAGAACTTAGGGTGAGTGAGAAAAGTTACTATTACTTTCAAATATGCTTATATTAGTGACTTCTCATGCTTGTGATTCTGAGTTGGGGATTAAATTCATTATCCAGAAAGAACATTTGGCAATTAGAGAGAAGAAAAGGCCAGAGGATCCGATCGGCTGGAGCGATTTTAAGTCGATGCGGTTTACTCGTGCAGTAAGAAGTTTAAGATTTTGAATACACTAAATGGTTTTTTTTTTTTAATGAGGTAAAGTGAAGAGAAATTAGATTTACTTTTCTTTTTCTCATGCAGGTGATCTATGAGACTTCAAGATTAGCAACAATTGTTAATGGGGTCTTGAGGAAAACTACTCAAGAAATGGAACTGAATGGTAAGTTTAGGAACTTTCATCAAGATTCATAGTATCATGTTACTTTTGGTTCAACCTTTTGTAGTCTTTATGGGCTCAAGGAGTTGTTTACTAGCTTGGCTTCTCTTTTTGGAACTTTTTCGACAAAAATATGAAAGTCATCTTCTCTAGTGGACCCTACCCACACCATGATGCATATAGCATACCTAACCCACTTGCACCGATTGATGGACGGCACAGATTATTTTCTTCTGTACTCATCAAGAAATTCATATACAAGCATTGTATTTAATTGGGGGGTTATTTGGCTGTTGATGAAGACTACAGATGTCCTTGTGGGGATTTGAACCAGAGCATGGTGTATAATACCCGCATGCTTTACCATCCGACGTTGCTTTAGGGTGGGGGGTTATCAGGCTATTGATGAAGACTACGGATGTCCTTGTGGGGATTTAAACCCTGAGCATGGTGTATAATACCGCATGCTTTACCATCTGACCTAAATGGAATCTTCAATGACCAGTCTTTGTTTGAATGAAAACTGGAATAATTTTCTCTTTAATGAGTAGGTTAAGATAGCTCAGATGATGATCTGACTTTCTCCCCCAGTGATCTAAATGAGTTGGTGGTCCATGTGGGAGTTAAGTTTCATCAACTATGACAGACCTTGGGTCTTTCAATGACACAAGGCATACTTTATATGTTTCATAGCAAAAAAAAAAAAAAAGAAAAGAAGGGCATACTTCATATGTTCTCTTACCATCCTTATCAGTTGATAAAAAGCAGTTCATGATGGAATTTCTTTTTCTGGTTTTTTTTTTTTTGCAGGATTTGTTATTCCAAAGGACTGGAGAATTTATGTTTACACTAGAGAGGTCAACTATGACCCATTTCTATACCCTGAGCCATTAACATTCAATCCATGGAGATGGCTGGTTAGTAACCATAAAGTAGTAGTTTTATTAATTTCAAAAGTATTTTATCCATGGAAATGTGCCATACTTTTTGTTAATTGTCAAAATTACTTTTGAATTTTGTTTTGATTGACAAAAAACCTATCCATGATTGCTAAATGCAGGATAAGAGCTTGGAGTCTCAGAACTACTTCTTCATATTTGGAGGAGGCACCAGGCAGTGTCCTGGAAAGGAACTGGGAATTGCAGAAATTTCTACATTCCTTCACTACTTTGTAACTAGATACAGGTGAATAATGACCCTCATGTTTCGACGTTACACTTTTTCTTTTTACCTTCTGTTTGGTTGGCGAGAAAACAATGTCAATAAAGAAAAGAAAATTTGGTAGTCCTTTCCTAATTCACTGGACTATTCTTTTCATTGCAGATGGGAAGAAGTTGGGGGTGACAAGCTAATGAAATTTCCTAGAGTTGAAGCACCAAATGGGCTACACATTAGAGTTTCAACTTACTAACCCGGCCATATATGTACAGAAGATCTATATATTATATATATATATAGCATATATGAAAGGAAATGGATGTACAATAATGTTCTAACAGATTATAAATTTTAATGAAATCGAGAATTTCCATTTTTGACTGAAAAAACCTGTGCGTTCCAAACATACAATCGAAACCGGATTAGGGGTTTTGTTTAAAATCAGGGGCCTGACATTATGCACATAAAAAAAACTATAGCGAAAAAGAGATTTGAATTAGGGTCTTATACTTGGAGCAATGATTTCCACCATCATGGAAAAACTATCTTTTGAAAGTGTGAAACCTGAGGCCTTAAACCCTCCTTTGTATAGACCTTAGGCAGTCCTAAGGTCAGGTGAAATTGTAAAAATTCACATTACTAACAAAAGGAGATGGGACTTCTTGCACTTCTTTTTATACAGTAGAGTAGCCATAGGATCACTTGGGGTAAGTCAAAACAGGGCTTCCAAGGCAAATAATTTCACCTTAGGAAAGTAGTTTCACTTTTTTTTATATTGTAGAGTAGACATAGAATCACTTGGGGTAAGTCCAAACAGGGCTTTCAAGTCAAAAAATTTCACCTTAGGAAAGTAATTTCACTTCTTTTTATACAGTGGAGTAGACATAGGATCACTTGGGGTAAGTCAAAACAGGGCTTTCAAGGCAAATAATTTCACCTTAGGAAAATAATTTCACACCGAATCATTATTAAAGGCAATGGCAATTAATCCTAACCATCATTACTTTCGAGAATGTTAGACCTAACATTTGCATGACTGAATAGTGGTTAGCCTCAATTGGACCTTGACAAACCATACATATTTTTGGAGTACATTGAATGGAAATCACCCTCGATTGGACCTTAACAAACCATAGATATTTTTGGGGTACATTGGATGGGAATCGCCTTAGACAGAAGATTGTTTAAATCCCAACCCTGCTTGAGTACCATCACTAGGCCACAAAGACTCGTGGTCATACTAGTGGCACTTTGACAAGAGAACAGACCATACATATTTTTGGGGGTACACTGGATGGGAATCTCCCTAGACAAAAGATTGTTCAAATCCCAAACTTGCTTGAGTACCATCACTAGGCTGAGGACCATCACTAGGCCACAAAGACTCGTGGCCATACTGGTGGTACTTTGACAAGAGCCAATGCCACGTTTTTCTTGCTGATAGATCCAAACAATGGACTTTTGACCTAAAGATAGGTGATAGACCATACATATAAAGATAGGTGATAGACCATACATATTTTTAGGGGTACATTGGACAGGAATCACCCTCGATTGGACTTTGACAGATACATACTTTTTGGGGGTGCATTGGACGAAAATCGCGCTAGACAGAAGATTGTTCAAATCCCAACCCCACTTGAATACGATCACTAGGCCACAAAGAGCCGTGGTCGGTCATACTAGTGGTACTTTGACAAGAGCCAATGCCTCGTTTTTCTTGCCAATAGATCCAAAGAATGGACTTTTGACCTAAAGATAGGTAAGATGTGGTGGCTTTTTTTCTGAGCTGAGGTAATGCATGAGTGACAAACTTCAGAAACCAGAACCGAAGCAAACTTTCAGGTTTTGGCCCATTAGTGCCGAATGGGAAGGGCTCGGACCCAATCATATTACACTCCTCCAGA
Source organism: Liquidambar formosana (assembly GCA_039720395.1). NCBI lineage: Eukaryota > Viridiplantae > Streptophyta > Magnoliopsida > Saxifragales > Altingiaceae > Liquidambar > Liquidambar formosana. The sequence continues at coordinate 9,796,218 of CM077832.1, forward strand.
AGGCTGTAAAGAACACATTTATCAAATGGGCTAGAAGATCAACAGTGAATAAATTTTTTGATAATTTTGGCCCAAAAAGTGGAAAAATTCTTTGAAATTTTTGAAAAGTTGGTCATTTTGATGCTTATCAATTTAATTAATTTGGCCAAAACATTCGGACAAATTGAGGAAGTTGGAGATAGGTCTTGGATTTAAACACACTCATGTCCTCATGTTTATCAGGTGAGATGGGCTACTCTTGGAATGTAGCCCAAGCCCATTCCGCTCTCCTCATGAACCCAAAAAAGATTAAAAATTTTATTATGAGGGTGGCTATTGCAATTTGCAACACCTCAACTTTATTTGTAAACCCCACTTTTTTTCATTTTTCAAGATTTTATGAAAAATATAAAAGGTTTTAATGAAAACCGGTCACGGTATCTACTAGAAAACATTATTTTGAACAACTTTGTGGAAGATTTTTTTTTTTTTCAAAATATGTTGTTTATGAATTTTTTGGTCATTTACATTCTCTATTTCATTTTTACAAAAACGAAAAATTATAAATGGCCAAACAATTTACTTAAACGACAGATTTTGGAAAAAACGTTTTTTCTACAAACTAATTCAAAATAATATTTTTTAGTGGACAACGCAAGCAGTTTTCATGAAAACATTTAATACTTTTCATAAAACCTTGAGTAGCTTAAAATAAATAGGCTATGCAAATAAAATTGAGGGGTTTCAATAGCCGTCCTCTTTTAGAATTTCAGGTTGTTTAGGCACCCTTCAGAACGTGGATCCTTACTGCAAGACAAAGCCCATTGCAAGAGACACCAAGAGCACAATGGCATGGATCCAATTTTTTAAGGCCCATTATAGCCCCCGCAGTCAACTAAATGAAGTATATTCCTTGGCTAAATACAGCCATCCCTACTAAAATCTAATGGTTCCATGTCCTAAATCTCGCTGTTAACCCACATTTGATCAAACGAGTAAATGACAAAGGATCATGGATTTTTCTGTCTCGCTCTTTTTTTCAGGACTCTATTTTTAGTTTATGTACTCCACTTTTATTTCATGGATGTGTAATTTCTTATACACTCACAATATGCAGTGCACAAGTTTGAAATGAAATGCAAATGAGGCTTCCACTTGCAATCAATAACCTAAATTAAATGCCGAGGAAGAGGTCTGGGCTTCAATTCTCACTACTCCTCCTCTCGGCCACTTTCATGGACTTTGTCTTGTAATTGGTCAGTGTATGTGGGACGGGGTGACTGTATGTATGCAGGAGGATTAGTTAGGTGCAAAGCATCTGGAATTTCCTGATATAAAAATATATATATCCTAAACTAACAATACTTTATATTTATTTATTTTCATACTATCTTATTAAAAGAATTCTCTTTTGTGGTTGGATTGCATTTGAATTTACTAAAACAACCTTAAAATTTTATATTCTTTATAGACTAATTAGTAAATTCAACAACTTTAAAACAATTATATAAAATTCCCACAATCTCATATTTCTCTCTCTTTCTTCCACTCCCACGTTTTACAATCTATCACAAAAACAGTTCTGTTACTTAATCTACTCTTCCTCTCTCTCTTTTGTTTTTGGTTTTTTGTTTTTGGAAGACGCATTGTACCTGCATTGCGTGTGCTTGATTGCTAGTATATATATATATATATATATATATATATATATATATAGATAGAAAGAGAGGGAATGATTCAGCCGCCCAATGTCACTCAAGGCATGATGGATTTGAGCCGTCCGTAATTGCACATTAATTTCAAGCTTCCATACACATTCAACGCTAATAACTCAGATCATTGCACGACGTGGAACAAGTGATCAAATTCATATATATATCTATATATAAGATTGATCAGGTGCATAACATCCGGAAAATTAATGCAAGTTTGTGCAACTTAGTGCAGAGCTGCCAATCGGAGTTATGGCAGCTGCCATATGCATTAGAGACTTGCCGCAAAGTGCAAATGAGCTACCACTGGAATCTGGCACTTTCCACAAGCTAATGTGCAATTGAGCTACCATTGACATTTGACCCTTCCACAGTCTATTGTGTCTTACCTCAAACATTAGGCTGTGGAAGGGAACTATCGTTCGACACGTTTCTGTGAAATCTCTCTTTTTCCTTGTCAGTGGTCTCCGACCCGCCAATACCAAAATACCAGAATCCTGACCAAATCTCTCCACGTTGGATTAGTGGACATGAAAATTTTGGGCAGGGCACTAGATACCACTTTAGACACCTGAAGAGGGTTTTCATTTAGCTCTTCTGTTGCAATTTATTTGTTAACAATTTTTATTTTATGAAATTTTAAAAGTTTGTTACTTGTCAAAAGCTAATGGAATAATTATTTTGCTTTTCCAAAATACCATTATTTTTTCTTAAAAAGTACTCCATAATGAGGGTAAAATTGAAAACTTAAAGTTAGTGAGTGCCATAACATTGCATTAGACAATGCACCTTAATATGTATGCATGCTTAGTCAAAGTAACTCAATCAAATTAGGACAGAGAGAGTAATCACTAAGATAAGATTGCTATGATAAATGAAATGCAATCTTAAGGAATAACTTAATTGGTATAGAATCACATCTTACGAATTTGAAATTTTTTTTTTTTTTTTTTTTGGGTGCAATTTGACATCGCATGCTTACGTAATGATTGGCAGTGCATTATTAGGATCGAGGCATCATCGATCGATTTCCAAAATGCACCATTATAGTCCTGTGAGTGACCTAATTTTTTTTATCTTCTAAATTTTATGAGGGCATATATTATCATAGTCAAATAAACAAAAATGCTTTTGAAATGATAGTCGCATGATATTTTTCTGTCAAATTTGTTTGAACAAACGATTAACTATGAAACTAGTGGTTAGATTTATAAGTAATCCAAAAAGACATTACAACAATATTTAGTTAAGAGGTTAGATGAAAAAGGACCAAACAATATTTGGTTACGAGGTTAAATGAAAAAGGAATAAAAATAAGAAATGTTTTATAATTTACCCTTAATTTTTTATATACCAACCTTGGCTCTCCCAAGGCAATGCAAAATCACCTATCGTGGCATTTTGTACGTCAATCAACCCCAATCAGCTGCGGAATTCCAGACGCACTCCACTCTGCTTCGTGAATTCAAATGCAAAAAGAACACAGCTCCCTATAAACGTGTAACTTTCTAATTCCACACGCCTTCCCTTTTTGTCTCCCCTCCGGATTTTCTTCCGCATCCAAAGATTCAAAATAACACTTCGTCTTTGTCGGGTGGTCCCTTCCCTCTCCATCTCTCAAAGGTGTGCGAGCTTCTTTTCCCCAAGTCTATGGGTTTTCAAATCAAAAGGTTTGCGTTGCTTGACCATGAATTTTCATAGACCTTTAACCTCCTTAAGGTCTACTACTACTAATAGCTTCTTACTCAAATAAAGTGGTGTGCTTAAATTTTCGGCTCATCTTAATTCTATGCATCCTACCACTAATTGTAAAATGGAAAATAGTATTGTAAAATGGAAAATAGTAATTGTATTGACTCTGCGTATCAACTTTTTATATCAACTCATATTCTCAAATATAATGGTATAAAATTTTTATAAAATACTTTGTACGTAAATATTGTCCCTCCAATTCTATTCCTGTGTTTGGTAGGTTACGATAAGGGTGAAAATAAAATGATTAATTCATTCTTAATATATTTTTGAACGTTTGATTGGCTAAGGGGAAATAAGTGAACATTCCCATGTAAGGCTTATTTTCTTCTAAGAAAGAAATAATCACTCATATTCAAATTAAAATGAATAACTATTTTTATAATTAAAGAATAAAATCATAAAAAATGAATCCCGATCTCCTTTCAATTTCATTGTTATTCACATTATCATTCCATTCTATTCTATGTACACAAACCAAATCCCCAGCCTTAGAATCAGTGTATTTCTAAATTTATTAGAAATAATCTTTAACAATCAATTTATTTATTTATTTCATAGATAAATTCTTCCAAACTCGGCATGTCACATGTACGGTGCACAAAGACGAGCTCGAAGGTCATCCCCAATAACCCCGGCTGCTTTTGAACGAGTCCTCCCAAACCTCAAACTCTCAGACACGTCCAGTTCACACGCTCCACTTGTGCCGATCATCACGGGCTCGCACGTGCCACCACGTCCTCTTCCGTATAAAAGCCCGAATCCTCCCTCCTTCAAACTCCAACCCTCTCTCATTCTCATTCTCCCTCTCTCTCTCTCTCTGTTTCTCGGAGGAGCAAACATACGCAAGCACCTACATTTTCTTTCTCTGTGTCTACAATGGCGTCTGTGCCTTCAAAACCTCTCCTGACAGATGAGCTCGACATAGTGATCCCCACAATCAGAAACCTCGACTTTCTCGAGATGTGGAGGCCGTATTTCCAGCCTTACCACTTGATCATCGTCCAAGATGGTGACCCGTCGAGGACCATCAAGGTCCCAGATGGCTTCGACTATGAACTCTACAATCGCGATGACATCAACCGTATTTTGGGTCCCAAGGCTTCCTGCATTTCGTTCAAGGACTCTGCTTGTCGTTGCTTCGGCTACATGGTGTCCAAGAAGAAGTATATTTTCACCATTGATGATGATTGCTTCGTAAGTATTTTTTTCCTTCTTTTTTGGTTTCTGGGTTTTTTGTTTTTTGGTGGTGAGGTGTAGATCTTGGTGGGTTTTGGGCTTTTATTTTGTTGCTTTGGATTGTTTTGGTTTTGTTGGATTTCTCTGTTTTGTAGTAAGATTATTTGATTTTGATTTGTAGGGTGCTTTGGGCATTGCTGATTTTGAATCTGTTTTTGGCTGTGTTTATGTGTAATTAATCTTGATTTTATCATGTTGCCTCATACTTTTATTCTTGTTCTTATGGCTTGAATTTGATCTGCATTGTTCTCTATTATGTTCAATGCTAAGCCTTTTTTTTTTTTTCGGTTGGTGATTAACAATTTTTTTTTTCATGGGGATAACCCTATTACAGCTAAGGAAGTGCAGTTGTTGTGATTTTTTTTTTTCCTTTTTTGGTAAATAAAAATAAAATTTGTCAACTTCAATTATTATTTCTAGAGATCTTGTTAGGAGGGTGATATATATGTTGAGGTTTTGTTTGGTTGCATGGAATTGGAATTGGAGGACCCAATCCAAATTTACTGTCTCGTTGCTTTATATTCCAATATAATGATATTGAATTAAGAATTTATACTGACCCCAAATCCTCTAATTATAACCTCAATGAAAGCTATATTTTCAAATTCTGCAGAATTGGGATTCCAAATCAAATTCAATGTTGTGCAACCAAACACCACCTAACTATTCTATGCAATGCATTTGTGATTGATTTGGTCTTTTCACAATTCTAATAGAGGAATTTGCGGGTGAGTTGGTCATGGTTTGCCATGTTCATGATTTTTCCCGATATAATTTACTCAAAGTTATGGCCTGACTGGAGATGCCCTGTTTCTATAATGCTATCATGTGAGTGTGGAACTGTCTTCAATATTAGGTTCATTTGTTTATTAGTATTGTATTGGCTGACTGTTGGCTAGAAAGTCTCATAAGTGGAGGTGGTTTCTGAAATTCAAATTGGATTACTTGGTGAGGTATCACAGTTATGTTTGTGTTTACGTGTCACACACCTGTCTCTCCCATCAATATACATTTAAATTTAGATTTGAATAATTCTCCTTTAGAAACCAACTTTTTTCCACGGCAAAAAAGATGCCATATCCTGGTAATATGCTTTTGTAAATGATGAATAACTGGTTGCAATGGGATCTACAGCCATGGAATTTTCAAATCTTTTGGGCACGTTTGATGTTCCTGCAATATACTAATCAAATGACCATCCATTTTTTACTCTTGTTGGTGGGTGGGTCCTGGTTATTAATAGATAGCCTGATAATGATCATGGCCTTTTAAGCCATTAATCAATTTGCCTTCTGGGATCGTTGACCTCACTGGTGTTGATTACTTTACATCCAGTTGTTTAAACTACCCAATAAATCCATACTTGCATAGTGATGAATGTTCCACTTGCCACTTGTGTCTTTTTATATCGTAGCATGTTTTTTTCCTGTCCTTTCTTTTATTTTAATTTTATTATAATGGTTTTATATGGTTTGAACCTTGGGTTTTATTTTAAATTTCAATACATTAAAAACATCTTCATTTGACTGCATGTATTGGGTTTTTTTTTTCTGACCTAATGTTGTGAAAACACTTATTGATGCTTAGGTTGCTAAAGACCCATCTGGCAAAGAGATCAATGCACTTGAGCAGCACATTAAGAACATTCTCAGCCCATCTTCTCCCTTTTTCTTTAATACCCTCTATGACCCATACCGAGAGGGTGCAGATTTTGTTCGTGGATACCCTTTCAGTCTCCGTGAGGGTGTCCCAACTGCAGTTTCTCATGGCCTGTGGCTCAACATTCCCGATTATGATGCTCCTACACAGCTTGTGAAGCCTCGCGAGAGGAACACTAGGTACGAATTTCCTTAACGAGCTATAAAGGACTTCAACTATTTTTTTTTATTTTTTATATGACATGATTCTTAATTATGTGCTTATGTTTGTTCAGGTATGTGGATGCTGTTTTGACAATACCGAAGGGCACCCTGTTCCCCATGTGTGGTATGAATCTGACATTTGACCGTGAGCTGATTGGCCCTGCAATGTACTTTGGACTCATGGGTGATGGTCAGCCAATCGGACGCTACGATGATATGTGGGCTGGCTGGTGCACTAAGGTGCGCTTTCATTTTTATTCTCTTCCCTTTTTACCTTCCATTCACATCAATTTTCATCCCTCTTTCTTCCTCGTTGCCTTATAATAACTAACATTTTAGCATGAAAGACGCTAGTAGTGAAATTGTTTACTAGTCCTTTTGCATTCAAAAAAAAATAGAACCACTCACACGTATCTTATTGATGATTTTTTAGGTGATATGCGACCATATGGGATGGGGAATCAAGACGGGTCTGCCCTACATCTGGCACAGCAAAGCAAGCAACCCATTTGTGAACCTAAGGAAAGAGTACAATGGTATCTTCTGGCAGGAAGAAATCATCCCATTCTTCCAAGCAGCCAATCTTTCAAAAGACTGCACCACCGTGCAAAAGTGCTATATCGAACTATCCAAGCAGGTTAAGGAAAAGCTTGGGAAGGTAGACCCCTACTTCGTCAAGCTTGCAGATGCCATGGTCACATGGATTGAAGCTTGGGATGAGCTCAACCCAGCTGGAGATTCTGCCAAACTGCCCAACGGCAAGGCAAAATAGAAAATTTTGATTAATTTTAACTGCCATTTGTATTCCAATGGTTATGGATGTATTAGTTCTCACTCATTTCATCTTAAAATTTATTTATATTCTGTCTGACCTACTTGGTCAATGCTTGGATTTACTGTTTGGCAGATGTAATATTGTTTTGTTATTATCTTGCCATTATCTTTAGAACAATAAAAAGGAGATAGCTGATTTAGCATTGAATTTGAATTGACAATGCTTGCTTGATTTGACAAATATTACCATGATGGGGGCTGCAAGTTCTGCAACTGGACTATGAAGGGCAAATCATTTTAGGGTAGGCATTGTGTTTTCTTTCCTTTTATCTTTGAATGATTATATTAGGCTTTTCTTCAGTTGGTGGGATTTGAATTTTGAACTGAAAAGATCAGATTGATGACAAATTGCGCTCCACTTTTCTAATGGGGAAGTGGAAAATTTTGTACAAGTGTCCAGTTTTGATCTCTAATGTGCTGAACAGCTCTTAAATATAATCTTTTAGGTTTATATATATATCCCTATAACATGGTCAAAATCTGTGGCCCACCTTCACACAATGTGTTGTAATTTATTATGCTTGGAAATTGGTTGGCAGCTTTTTAGCACTCACTAGATTGATGTATCTTTATTATTGTCCACAAGCTCCTTTTTTTTTTTTTTTTTTTTGGAAAATTCTAATCCTTGTATTACATTGAAAAGAGTAATGTTATGTGCACCTATTATATTGAAAAGAATAATGTTATATGCCTTATTATATTGAAAAAAGTAATGTTATATACATCAATTCTTTGTATAAACTTGTGTGAGTGAAGATGTAGTGCAAACTCATTATGAAAATAAAAAATCTTCAAATACCATCTCATCTTTCTCATTTGCCACATGAGTTAGTATTAGACAGTTGGTGCAAGCAGCAATTTGCTATTGAAAATTCTCTCCTTTGATGTGGTAAGTATGCAATAAAAATTAATGGGTTTGATTAAAATTAAGAAGCATGGAGTCCCAATTTGACTTAAAATTAGGAGTATATGGTTTGTACAGTCTGCCCATATTTATTATTTGATTTGATATTCTTAGAACTGTAAAAAGTATAAACACCTTCATGAAATCTTCCCCTAGGAGACACCACAGCATTACTATTCGGGAAATTACCCTCTCTTTTTTTTTGGGTGAAAAGGGGAAGCTTTATTCAAACACTAAGCTAATGAGATTACAGGAAATTACCATTTCCCCTGTTTGATAAGTATCAAATCCTTTCCATCTAGTTGCTATTTACTAGATGGTGGTGTCTACATATGTCATAGATGTAGAACAGAAAGTGGAAGGGTTACAGTTTTCATTTGCCCAAAAGCTCCAAAGTCTCAAATCAAGTAGTTTGTAGCTGTTTGATTTCTCACTCTTTTTTGTTAGGTCAAAAGTAGTTTCCAGTGATTTCACACTATATCAAAGCAACTTAATGGGTTTTCATGATGAACCCAAAAGCAATTTTTTTCTAAAAGAATATATAAGATATACAAACACAATATATGGAAGATGAATCATCAGAAGCAATTTTAGAATTACAAAAATCTACAGAAAAAAAAAAAAAGAAAAAGAAAAAGAAAAAGAAAGATTTGACACCAAGTAGCGAATGTGTTTGATCATTACACCAGCAAAAGTAAAATAAATTTTTGTGAAAAAAGTGAGGGAAAAGAGCTCAGGCAGCGCTTCTGTATCCACTTGGTCCCGGGTCAGGCCTCGGCAGAAGAAACTAAGTATTGTAACATAAGGAAAAAGGCATAAAAACGCCGTTGCCGGGGATCGAACCCGGGTCACCCGCGTGACAGGCGGGAATACTCACCACTATACTACAACGACTTGTTGTGTAGTTGTAGAAATAATAGTTCTAATAAAAGAAACACTTTAATGTTCACAAAAATTACCGCTATACTACAAATAGTAGGAACTGTCTTCTGAGTTAGAGTACGTGAACTTTGTGTAGAAAACCATTTTGATCAGATGAATTTAGACCATTAGAAGGCATTCTCTCTCTTTATTTATTTATTTGTTTTTGCTTTTGTTTTTTTATCTCTCTCTCTCCCCGTGTGTCTATATATATATATATATATATACACACACATTACAAAGTAATCTTTTAGTCTGTAATCCCATATGGGAATTCTGTCCGCACTTTTATTTTAGGTCGTTGGATATAGATCACTTAAATCATTAGTCTACGGGGATTTTGATCCAACAGCTTCAAATGGATGGAACCCATCGAATGATTAGTACTAATTATTTATGTTGACGACTTATTGACAAGATAATTTAGTGTTCTTAGAGGATGGATTGTGTTTTTTTATTTTTATTTTTATTTTTAAGTATTCTTAGAGGATGGTTTATGCCTGTTGAAGTAATTTATCTTTCTAAAAGTTAAAAAAAAAATAAAAAATAAAAAATTAAATTAAATAAAAATTTTGTGAACTTCAAAACAAGGAAGAAATCATAATCAGGGTAATTTTGCCAACCTGAACCTCCTGAAAATTTCTACATAATTCTTAAGGGCAATGCGCTTTCCATATCACTTCTTCTTTACCCTATGACCAGTACTCTTGCTAACTAAGTGCCTATTTGGGATAGCTTCAGAGTAGAATCAGAAGTAGAATCAAAAGCTGAATCAGAATCAAGGGGGAGGCAACTTAAGTAAATTGGCCTCAAAATCTCTTTTGGGCTTACAATCACTTTTCTCACTTTTTATCCAAACACTCTTAAAAGTGATTATGAGCCATCAGAAGAGATTTTAGGCCTCCCAAAATCTCATCCAAACAGGCACTAATCCGCTATACCATATTTGCTTCTCAAGAGATGGTGACCAAACTGGCATTGATCAACTTTTTCAGATATATAAATCTTTACAATCTTGAGGAGAGGCTTCATATTTCCAAGGGATGGGATTATAAGGATTCAAAACCATGGCCTATTGTACTGATTCCAAGCCATGGGGGGAGGAACATTAATTAGCTTCTCTTTGACCCATTGGTTCTTATGCAAACCATTTTAAGTAACAAAATGTCTCTTGCGACCCCATCTATATATCAGACTTTGAAAAAATGGAATAATGCACAATATAAATCTTAATTCACATCAGACTTTGACAAAGTTTAAACTATCACATTGCAAATCGATGAACTATGTTACTGAAGAAACAAAAATCTTACATCGCACTCTCAAAACTCAAAATTTTCCATAATTTTGGTTCTAATTTCAGAAGAAAGCTACTCAATTTCACAACGGCATTTTGCATAATTATTCAACTGACAAGAACCTCATGAATATTACATCGATGCTTCCCTCTCCTTCTCTCTCTGATGAAAACAGAACAAATTTCAATTATGAGGAAACAAGAGCTCGATCTAGACCAGCTCAGGCTGAGGTATGAATTTAAAGAATCAACTGGTCCTCATGAAATTGAGGTGGGATCATCAGTCTTCGGACGCTTGGCATTGGGCTCTTCATCTTCTTCATGGTTAAGAGATCCATTAACTGCCTCAGGACCCAAAAGAGAAATGTGCTTGCTAGTGATTTGACGACCTGCCCTGAGCTTTGGGCCCCAGTGCCTTTCAGGATTTGGGAGGAAGCGTGCAACCTTCTTGGCTTGTGCTTTACTAAGAGAGGCAATGGCTCGAGCAAAATTAGCCTGCCCAAAATAAGAGAGGCAAAATTAACCTAACTAAAAGAAGAAATTACTACTACACACCATGCGTGTTCTTAAAATGAATAAAAACAAATGAGAACAAACCACATAAAATAAAATTTTTTAAAAAAAAAAAAAAAAAAAAAAGACAAAAATCAATATTCATTATAAGAGTTGGGAACTCAAGGCTTAGGAGGTGAAACGTACTTGAAGAACTGGTTCCTTGGAAAGTATCACACTTCCAGCCAGATCAGGTGGTTGAGATTTCACCGGATGATTCTTTACCTTCACAGAAAATAAAAATCATAAAACTCAATACACGAATTATATCACAATAGTCTGCAATGCTTCATAGAACCCATTACCTTTACAAAACATAGGACAGAGACAATCGAGAGGGGCGGTTCAATTAATGAATATTTAATAGTGGGTTCATGAAAGATGAATCAAGACATGTCCACACGATATTTTGGCTATTTGATACAGTTTCTGTGAAGAAATAGCATTTGAACCAATTGCTTTGGAAATTCATGTACATGTTGTAATATATATAATATGTGTGTGCGTGTGTGTGAAGATGAGAATGCAGAAACCTTCAAATTATTAAGTTGTTGAAACCAAGTGGAGTTAATTGCTAGGTAGGAAAAGAAAGAAAAAATGAGAGGAAATCCTTACCCAGCAGCGCATTATGTCCCATATGACATCCATGGGAGCATCTGACTTCAGCCCCAATGGATTTACATGAGTTCCAGATATACGATATCCTGCGTTAATCACAGCAGAACGGAAAATTACTGCTGATGGGGAAGTGCATTTTAACGTCGCGCAGAGGTTGTGCAGACTCAAAAACAAAGGAACATCAGGCAATTCCTGAAAACAGTACAGAAAAGAGAATAATAAGAACATCCATACAAGCAAAACAGTTGTCTCAAGGCAGGGGACATTACCCAGAAGTTCCATACATGATAATCCCAACTTTCAAGATATCCAACTAGTATCTCATCACATATATATATATATATATATATATAGTTATGTTTCCATCAGCACGTGTTGATATAAGTTATATCAGCACCATGCATTGGAGGTTTTACCCTTGCATTGGTCCAATGTATCTCATATGCCACTAATGCACAAAGTACAACTCCCAATACGGGTGTTGATATAAGTTATATCACCATGTGCTTACCTCATCATCCTATTTGATGTAAGCACGTGCTGATATAACTTATATATATATATAGGGTATATTGGGTTGATGCACAAGGTACAACCCCCAATGCATGGTACTGATATAACTTATATCAACACGTGTTAACCTGAGCAGGACTGTACATATATATATACATATATATATATATATATATATATATATGTATGTATATATATATATAGGATGATGATCAGGTAAGCACGTGCTGATATAACTTATATCAAAACCTGCATTGGGAGTTGTACCTTGTGTATTAGTGGGATGTGAGGTGTATTGAATCAATGCAAGGGGTACAACCCCTAATGCATAGTGCTGATGTAACTTATATCAGCACGTGCTGATGGGATCACTTCTAATATATATATATTGTACCCCTAATGCATAGTGCTGATGTAACTTATATCAGCACGTGCTGATGGGATCACTTCTAATATATATATATATATATATATATATATATAAGCAAAACAACGTCTTAAGAAATTTAAGTGGTAATCATTTTTTTGTAGTCCTTAAAAAAGAAAACTTAAATTTAAATTTAACAAAGAAAAAGACAAAAAAAAAAAAAAAAAAAAAAAAAACACAAAAAAACAAAGAGACTGGAAAATAACTATATGTTGCCGTTGGACCGTTATAGAATTTATTGAAAGAAGTATCAATTTTCTAGTGCCTCGATCACAAAATTACTGCACTTTGTTTTAAATGACCTCCAAAATTTACTTTTGAGTATAACCAAATACATCCATGCTTAAAACTAGCTTACAGAAACTTGAATGGCTTATTGGTCAGTGATGTCCTGATAGAACAGCAAATAATATCAGCCTAAAGAAAACAAACACACCTCTGAAATTGTTGTCAGTACAGCAGAGATGCGATCATAAGCCGGATACCGGTCCTTCAAAGATTTCACATCTGCTAGAATGGAAGTTACCCATTCTTGATCATGGATTGGTGCAGACCATATAGGCCCACCCATGTTAAATTTCTTCCCACAGTCAGTGCACTCTTGGGGAACGATAGGACCAAACCCAGGTAGATATCTCACGCTGTTATTCTGGAAAAAGAAAACAGTTACAATATGAAATTTAAAATTGAAACTAAATGAAAGAAACAGTATCATTAACCTATAACAAGGACACATTAATTGAATTCAAAGAATTAATCATGTGGTAACATCAAAAACAAGCTCTAAAAAAATAAAAACTATCATAAAAACATCCTTTGACATCACTGCTTACAAGGACAAAATCTATAATATCTTCTCCCTTTGTTCTTCTTTCCAATATTCAAGTCCCATTTGGTTGCCCAGGGGGAAGGGGAAAAAAAAAAAGGGAAGAAAAGAAAGGAGATCATATACTATACCAACTTGGATAAAATTCCCAAATATATTTTCCCTTTGGAAAAATTTCCAATTAAGTTGCTTAGTCTTCTCAGCAACCAATGGGAGCAACATTAGTCGGGTACTCCATCCACAACATAAGCAAGAAAAGGATTCAACAGCAGTGCCAAGCTACAATATTAATTCTTCCCCAACCCTAACCCCCCCCCCCCCCCCCCCCCAAAAAAAAAAAAAAACCTTTTTTTTTTTTTTTCCCTCTTTTCCATCCTCCCCTCACATTGCAGTTTGTATTCTGTTGAAGCCTAGGGATTATGAAATCAATCGGGAGCTGGAAAAATTGGATGTGAGCCACCAGCGAATCCATCATTTTTATTTTTATTTCTTATTTATTTTTATTTTTGAAAAATGAACCCACAAACCGGTCTCATTACAATTCAGGAATTGGATTCGCAGCAGCTGTTCCAAGGATTATGAGATCATTTTAAATCTGGCAAATTTGGCTGAAACCCCACCAGCCAGGTTACTAGGTTGCCATTGCACAAATGATTAATACCTTTGGGTTAACCTAAACTCAAATCAGACCAGTGTGGCTAACCTTGTTCATATGCTATCTTCACCCAAATCCCAACCCAACTAACCCTTTGCCGGCTCTAGGCCTTTTGGTAACTAAGCAACAGATCATAAATGGTAGTAAATTGGATAAATTCAACAATTTTTTTAAGCAAAATAAAGGACAAGATAATTGTGCATGAGCAAGTGCATGCGCACACACCGTAAGAAAATTGATAAGATCTATGGATTGTCAAATTTCTATAAAACAGGTCTAATTTTCCTCTGGAAGATTTAATTATAGCAATCTTTAAAGCGTTTTTCTTTTGATTCAGATATTAATATATTATCTTTCCAGTATATAACAGAAAAAACGACACCTTTCTATGACTCCACCCTAGAAATGTAGCAGAAAATTGGGTTTCTCCCCGCTCAACATGAGCACGCAAGATTTCAAGCTAGAAACCTATCATAACAGATATCTAGCACCAATGGAATATCCAGTCCAATGCATACCTTGGTGACAGTCCTCCCAATAGGCTGAAGATGAAAAGAATCACATCCAGTGCACTGATAAACATATGAAAGCTTAAGAGGAGTATTCTTCATTGCACTAGCAGAACTGCAAGCAATAATTTTGGTTTCAGTCAACACACAATCCTAGGATAATCCCAGTAATTAAACCACATTACCCTGCTAGTTAATATAGAACTCAATTGAAAGAAATAGACCACCTACGTGTATATGCGAACAAAAACCCGAACATAAAAGTCCATCTGAACGGATAGCACAGGAACAATGTATCGCTTGTAGCGATTTGCATGGCTCTGCATTCAATAAAGAAGAAAAAATCTTTGAAATCACATGTGCAATTGAGTTATATGTTAAAGGATGGGCAAAAAATCACATGGAGTAAAAGATGGTTAACATTAAACAGTGACAATGAAAGAAATGCCCATAGAATAACAGTAAGGAAAAAATAAAAATAACAAGAAACAATTAAGAAATCTAAGTTTTCTTCCATCCCTCTTGATACTCCTATAATGCAAACACTCTTCATCAGGGGTACACAAATAGCTATGCTGATTTGAATGCTAGAACCCGATTTGACTCGCATCTCTTCAAAACACTCTAGAGCCTAGAATCATTCAGTAATCCTAGGGGTGCACTATGTTCTCCTGGTAATCAAGTAATCAACCCTTAGTCTCCTTTGCCTTTATCTTCCAGCAATGGATAATATTTACATATAGATCTCAGTATTACCGAAGTCAAGTCAAACATGGCCAGAAAGAGATCCTGAATGGTAGGTATTTGAGAAGGGACAATGAATGAGATCAACTGAATTGGAATTTCTTTAACAAAAATGCAAGCATTTAAGAATAGACCATGACTTGGATAGGAAATGACTGAAAGTAAAGATCTTATATCCAGAGATCTAGACCAAACAAAGAAAGAAATGCTTGAGGGAAGTTGGAGAGGCATGGAGAAAAATAATCCCTAAGAACAAATGGCAATAATACCCTAATTAGAAGAGATTTTGGACCTCAAAAGTTAGAAATTTGAACCATTATTTTTTCTTTCAATTTAATGTCTATTTTATTCATCAAAATCTTAAGAAAAGTGTTACTCTCGCTATACGCATCTTTTACATAGAGGTCGGGTTTAACATCCAATGAATGATATGTCAGCAGTGTGTAATATAAGTAATTAAGATGATCAGTTGAATATGAACTGTATGGTAGGAGGCTAGGAGCAGCATTTTTCTATACATAAAAAGTGAATATTATCATTTTTATTTTACAACAATAGTAATCAAAGCAGTACCAAAGGACCAATTTAATATCTCAATGATCTATAAAGCAGTCAAGGCTCCATGAAATCCGATACAGAGAGTAGTCCCGGTTCCATAACAGTGTGGAAACAGACAGAAATGATTTCACACAACCGCACCAAAGAGAATCATAGAATAATATAAGAACTATACCATTTCTAAGAAGGAACAGAATTTTTAAAAAATACAAGAGTCCATCTTTCCAAATAACCTTTGATAGCAAAGACTGAGGTTCCCCATTATCTTCGACCAAGAGTGAGGAAATTCAGATTCTAGCAATGTAAAATACTGAATAAAGATCTTGACATTACTCAAGTCAACTCAAAAATGACCCAAGAGTGAACCCAATTGGCATAAGAGAAGGAAAATAAAAAAGGACATCAACTAAGTGGAAGTCCATATTATAAAAAGTGCACCCACATAAGATCATTGCCGGGGGTTAAGATGACTGATGCTAAGGAGCTAATCAAGAGTGTCAGATCAAAGAAAAAAGCAACTTTAAAAGAGAAGTTGAATGGCATTCAAAACTAACCTTAAAAAAAAAAAAAAATGGTTGGAATATAAGAATAGCATTTCAAAAATTTCAGATTTTCGATCTTGAGAGTTCAGAAATTTCAGCTGTTCCTCATTTTTTTTTTTTCCTTTTTTGACAATGTAATGCCTTTTTCTTTCAAATTTCATAAGAACTTTTTGTATTCTACATTGATCATTCAGTTAGGAGTCAGGTCTACCATTTGATGGGTTAAATTTTTTTTATTTTTTATTTTAATTTTTTTTCTTATGAAGTTGACTCAATTGAGCAAATAATGACAATGATCTTATAATTTAAATTGTTACCATTATCTATGAAACCCATCATCTTTTCAGAATGCTAGTTAATTTTTCATTGAATAAAAGAGGAAATCTGAAAATTTTGAAATACCCAATTTTTAATTTAAAATATTTGACATGTCAACATTTTATTTTTCTTTTGAAAAAGTATTATTCTTCTATGGTTCCCATATTTCTTGATACCCAAAAAACTGCAAAGGGAAATGCTATTACACTATCTCACACCCCTTGTCTAAACTTTGAATGCCACTTGAAAAGAGTGTTTGAAATTGAATATATGAGCACCGCAACCGTACCAAGTGAATATGAAAAATAAATCAAGACCTAGTCCACCAACTAAACATTATATACTTCACAATTATTTTATTCATAACAAGCCCCCCCCCCCCCCCCCCCCCCCCAAAAAAAAAAGAAAAGAAAAAGAAAAAGAAAAGAAGCACAGAGTTGAACTTAAACAGTTCATTTCATAAAGTTTCCAAATTTTGACAATAGTTGCAAAATGGGCAAGACAACCTAAGATCATTTCATTTTCCATTCTGATCAAAGGAGAAATTTGTCAACTACATTTTCATTTTCAATGTAAACTTATATATATATATATACAGCTTTGATCATGTGTGGGATATCCCAGATATCCTGTTCGATCACAACTGTCCGTGAGCGACACGTACGCGCGCGTGAATACGCACGTGACATCCACAGACGGCCGTGATCGAACGGGATACTACGGGATATCCCGCACATGATCAGCCCTCTATATATATATATATATATATATATATATATATATATATTTTTTTTTTTTAAATTCTTCCAATTACATTTATGTCAATAACAAATCTTTCGATAACAAGATACCAAATGTTTCATGAACAAAAAGTTACCTCAATGCAGGCCAGGAGGATCCTCAAAGCCATTTCGTGGCAATATTTTCCTCTCAAAGGATAGGAACCATATCTAATTCCACGAAACATTTGTCAAAAGTAGAGCCCACTAATAAAAAAACATTGCTCTATTGCTGGTAAGGGGAGTATAAAACCTTACTTGGAATAGCAAACCTCACCATTACCCCCACAAAGCACTGCCATATCAGTTGCTGTGCACATCAACATGCCTCCATCAACAACAGATTGAACAGCGGAGTCCAAGAACACAGAAGGTGAACCATAAGGGTCAAGATCAACCTGAAATGCCAATAACCAACAAAGAGTATGATTATTAGTTCATTAATTAATTAAGGAATGTGAAGATAAACAGAAAACATGCTGTAAGAAAGCCTCTCTACACAAGGATGCAAAAAATAGGAAAAATGAGTAAGAAAACTAATAATCATGAACCCTAGGTGACTAATGATGGTGGAAGAAATTCCACTTGATTCATGCTTTAATGACGCAAATATTTTTCTGCAATTCGGTTTAAAGTGGAATTGACATCATAAAAATGCATATTTAGAGAATCTATCTTCACATTCAAAATTTCTAGGGGGCAAAAAAAAAAACATATAATATAGCATACCACATCAAATTCTTTTGGGTGGGTGAGCATATACACACGAGCATCAGCAAGATTTGATTCCACCTTTGAACATGCCACAGAACCATTGAACTTTATGTTTCTCTTGCATGCTTCTACTGATGCTGCAAACAGAAAATAACAATGACGTCTTTTAAACTATTTTTTGTGAGATGGCTGATTGAGGCTGAATAAAAACATTCTCTCTTTTAAGACAAACAAACATACATTATACATACATGCATAAGTGGGTGCGGTTGTATACATTTATATCTGTATAGGAACCAGCATCTACATCAAGTTCTATGGCACATTTTTGTGCATAAATATGTTACTTCTAAGGCCACCAAAAAAGGCTTGTTCTATAATCAAGGAAAAAGCAAAGGCCTTCAGGTAAAATCTGGCATTACAGAACGTAGTGTACCAATGCTCTGTTAACTACCTTTATCATTGTCTAGGGCCACAACCTGGCCAATCCCTTCTACTTCACGTGCATATCTTAGAGCTCGTAACCCGGAAGCCGACAAAGCCTGTGAATTTGTGAGGAGAGCACAGGCAAAGATCATATATGGACTGATCATATATGGACTACAAAACAGAGTGAAGATATAATTTTCACAACAAAGTAAGATAATGGATCACCTCAAGAACCCTTGGTGGCTTCAGTTCCCCTCGTCCTTTTCCCTCTGTGGTCTTGACTTGTTCTTCTACGATGCTACATGGTTCATCTTGAGATACCTCTTCCAGCACTTCACACTCTCCATTTGATTTTTCATTATTTGCAATAGGATCAAAATGTGCTTCCTCTACAGCAGGTTCAGAAGCATCCTTCTCAGATACCTTTTGCGATGTTTTTGTTCTTTTGGATAACATTGCTTCATGCTCCTGCTTGCGTTTAGATATAAATGTCCTCAGGACTGCAATCGATATGTCTCGATTGTTAACCTGGTTATTATAGAGTGAAAAGGTTAGAATCCTCTTATTCCACAAGAAAACTAAAAAGTTACAACCAACACATAGTTAATCTACAATGTCAACAATCATGCATATCTTGAAATGTCCACCAAGTATTTTAAACATAGAACAGAGAAAATTTTGAAAATTAAATATAGTGGATGAGATGTTTAACTGTTGTGTCTGAGTTATTGTAGTTGTCAATGGAAATATCACACCATAAACTATAACAGGGAATAGAAATCCTGTTATGAGGCTTTGATAAGTTAAGATTGAAAACAATAACAATGATGTAAATATGGTAAAATGCTAACAGAACAATAAGTGGTTGATCTTCTGGCAATGATTAATTGTATTCAGATGATAATATAGTGTATGACATGTACACGACACCAACACACCAATACAAAAATTCCTAAAAACAACACAACAAAACACGGCAAGACATCCGTAACTCCATAAGTAATAATGAGTTATAAGTTGTAACAATGACATTTAGCTTCAAGCATGATTCATTTTCCACACAAAACATCGAACAAACAAATTTATCATCAATTGTCTAATTCCAATGATCAAAATACACAAAAGACTCCCCCGCTATGTTGCAGGTGTCTCCCACACGTGTTGGTGGAGTATTGCTGAGATATTTTGAACTTCACTGTCCCCAATCACAGCATGATATCACTTCATTGAAATGATACAATTTTCACTGTAATTTGAATAAACTCATGTTTACTTCTATACAAAAGGTCACAATGGGTAGTTTAAATTCTATAGTGCTTGCATAGTTTTATATAGCATTTAGACATGGCAATGAATGCCCATATGAATAAGACAATACTCTGTTGCAGACTGAGAGTTTACTTGATGAATAAAAAAACCTTCTGACTTCAATCAGAAGTTCAGAACACACATTAAATCTTTTAAACTGAAAGAATTGTGGTCCATGTGAATTCAAGACAAGGAATTCAGTTATGCACAGTTTGTTTGCCGAGAAAAATTAGGAAAATTAAAGAAATTAAGAATGGTTTTTTACAGTAGGTTTATATTAATAACTTAATATGACTTAATTACTCTGGAAACCGAACTAAAAGCACAAAGGTGCTATTTTTCTTGTCTACACCAAAACTATTACCCTCCCACGTTTGGTTGCTGAGAGAAAAGGGAGGAAAGGAAAATCATTTCAAACGTTCCAGTCAAATGTTTTATATTGTTTCGGTTCTTAAAAAACCATGAGAAAAACCCAACTCAACTAAGCCAACTATTTGTATTTAGGCTCAGCTGAGCAATTTTCTCAGCAACAAAACAAAGTTCTTCAACGAATACGAACGACCCATCAAAATCTCAATTCAAAAATCACATCAACAACACAAACCCACCAAAATATCAACACAAAAAAAACCCCATCAAACACCATTCATTCACCGAAAATTCATCAAATAAGGAGATTCAGGCACCTGGGTCTTGTTGTAAAAGACTTCGTTTTTGGCGTGCATGAGAATCTCGGCCTCTCCTTCTTTGATGATGGAGTAATCATTGGGATCGATCGACATTGTTGGGCCTTTTTGATGCAATGGTGGGTGATGATGGCTCTGTTCTCTCTCGTGCTCCCGTTGGTGTGGTTTCTCCTGTTTGGAGATTGGAAAGGGAGGCTGTGGCAGTGAAAGGGTTCTTCTTCTTGCAAGGCTGTTTTGGAGGTTCAAAGCTTTGGCAACCAAGTACATGAACTCAAAGAGTTCATCTATATATATGGTTCTGTGAAACCCTATGTCAATGGTAAAGAGAGAAGGGATTATCTTCTTAAACCCTAAAACTAGCCCAATACCCAACGGAGTTAATCTGATTGGTAGGATGAGAGTCCTATTCGATCAACCTGGGTTCGATGATTTTTTCTAGAAAACACTTCAGTAATTAATTCTTGAATGCACCAGGCCGATATGAAGGAGTACGCCCTTAAGATCGCTCGGAAAAAGATTTAATCGAGATGCGCACAAGCTAACCTAAACACCCGGCCATCAAACCAAAAAATCAAAAACTAGCCCAATGGGGACCGCACCCAAAAAATGCCAGCCCTAGCAACTGAAAATTCAATGGCCCGAGACAGATTTTATGAGTAATTTCCTCCCTTAATTTTTTTATTTTTTTGTTTTTTTCGATACAGTATATTCAGTGTAGTTACTCAAAGAGTTCATCTATAAATAAGTTATTTTTTTAATTTTAATTTTGATTTACTCCGTATTTGATTTACAATAATGCGAAAGGGGACGAATTAGCCAGGACGACTTTAGGGGACAACTAACGGTAGTTACCAGATGTTAGTGCTCTTTTCATTTTACTGAATATATTCCATATCTGGAATCCCCAAATATAAGGAATCATAGAAACGTGATTGCTATTTTCATGAATTTTTGCCCCCGTTTTTCTAAGAATTACGACTCCCCCCAATCAGTAAGTGATTTCTTTTGGGGTTCCTTTCTGATATGGAGTTTTGCTTCATCTTTAAAACGTTGAAGTCTTCCAACATTAGAATCATAGCAACAGCAATAATCAAGGTTCGTTTATACTGAAAAACTCTTCAATTTTTTTTTATTTTTATTTTTTGTTTGTCGGCAGTTGATTCTAATGGTTGAGCAATATTGCATGGGTTGATTTATAAGTGATTCTAGCATATTTATATTATTTCATATTGTTTCGTGTGAATCGCATAATATCACACAAGATTGTGTTGGAGGGGAAATATTCATGTTATCTTGATCGAACATTACACAAGTTGAAACAAAGTAAAATTTTCAACTAAATGCAGAATAAATGCAGCTCTCTAGGTAAAAATTTCAAGATAATAACCAGAAGTTTAAAAATTTTCAAGATAATAACCAGAACTTAATATGGGAAACCCTTAATTCCCGATTCAGATAAATGTTCTCAAAATTTAGATAAACGGGATTATAGGGGGTTTCCTCAAAATTACTATGATATTCTTATTATATGATAAAACTCTCAATTTATCTGATTTATCATATTTAGTATCATATTTGCATTCACTATTATCTTAAAAACATCACACTGTTATTTGAAAAAAAAAAAAAAATCCCAATTTATTTGAATATTCATGGTACTAATCAGGGGAAAACAATGTAGAGGGGAAGGAATTCCTACTGTTATCAAAAAAAAAAAAAAAAAAAATATCAAATTATCTGAATATTCATGATTGTAAAAATGTACCTGTCTTTCTTTTCTTTTTTTGGCGTCGGGGGGGGGGGGGGGGGGGGGGCTACGGAACTCCCCATTGTTATATGATAAAACTCCTAATTTATCTGATTTGTCATGATAATGGTTGAGTTGTAGTATTATCTTGATGTATATTTTGTATGATGTGTTATGGTTAATTATCTGAATATTTTGCATTGATTTAATTTGTAATTTTGTATGATGTGTCATGGTTAATTATTTGAATATTTCGCCGAACTCGAATATAGGAGGTATCTCGAAACTTTGGTCGATGATTCCTTTTGGGAATCGCAAAAAAGAAGGAGAAGATCACAGCAATTTTGAAGAAACCCCCTATAATCACGTTTGTCTACATTTTGAGAACATTTATCTAAATTGGGAATTGAGGGCTGCTCATATTAAGTTCTTTTTTAGCTACTAAGGGTGTTAATACCACTGACTAATCAGATTCAGCCAAATCAATGGTTTTATGTTTTGGTCCTCTAATGGTGGTCCTATGTATCATTATTCTTTGATTTATAGACTGAAACTTTATTTTCTTACTTAAAAAAAAGCTTTATTTCACTTTTTGTGTATATGCAAGCCCATGAGTAATTTTTCTTAATTGTATTGTAAGAGTTTTATCTAAATTTAAAATCCACTCAACATAAATAGAATCTGATATCATCAATACATATTGAATTAGCACGAGATCAACACATATGGATGAGACCATATCTTATCTTCATTGTTGAGGTTAGAAGAATAATTATAACATCGATTGTCAATTTTGATTATATTGTGTGATTACCTAAATAGAAAATGAATATACTCTAAAATTGATGTTTGATTCTCCATTTCTTTGGGTGTGATCATTGCTCGGTTCGAAATGATTTTACTTTCAAGATCAATTATAGCATGTAGCAATACCAAAAAAAAGAAGAAAAGAAGAAAAGAAGAAACGGGGATTTAGCCATTAGTCAACAAATTACATCTTATTTAGCAATTAGTCACCTAACTTTTTCCTAATTCAATTAGTCCATTTTATATTTTTTTTTTTGACAAAAACGTCCTTGATTTACTAACTAATCTACACCCGTGCCATTCCTTCAAAATACAAAAACTGTTCGACGATAGTTCGTGAGAACGGGAAACCACCAGAGAGAAGAGAAACTACAGAGAAAAGGCATGAACCTGAAGAAGAGGATTCTTTACTTTTAGGTAAAGAGAAGAGGAACAAACCTGGTAGAAGGTTTTACTGCTTACTGTTTCAAATTTTCTCGAGAAAATCATCACTTTCACTCGAAGAGTTTTACTGTTTGATTCGCAAAAATAATGTCGAAAAGAAGTAAGTTTCATTATGAAAATTTGGAATATTAGGGCTTTTTTTTTTTTAAATGTAAGTCAAAATCGCTTATGAAAATTGTTTTTGAACGGGAAAATCAAGTTTAATATGAAAACAGAGTATTAAGATTTTACTAGGTTAGCATCTTATTTGACTAAATTTGTATGTAATACTGTTTTGTTCAACAAAATCTGGAATGTTAGGGTTTCGTTTGAATTTTATGTAAAATCTTACCAATGTTAGGGTTTTGTTTGAAGTTTATGTAAAATCTTACCATTTTAGTGTATTATTTAGCAAACTTTACTGTTTGAACTGTAAATGGTTGTGTTGTTCCTTTTTTTTTTTGGGGGGTGATATGTAGTAAAACTTTACTGCAATTAGGAATGTTAGGGTTTTTTTTTTTTTTTTGAAATGTAAGTCAAAATCATTTATGAAAATTGATTTTAAATGGGAAAATCAAGTTTAATATGAAAACAGAGTAATAAGATTTTACTAGGTTAGCATCTTATTTGACTAAATTTGTATGTGATACTATTTTGTTCAACAAAATCTGGAATGTTAGGGTTTCGTTTGACTAAATTTAGTGTATTATTTAGCAAACTTTACTGTTTGAATTGTAAATGGTTGCGTCGTTCTTTTTTTTTGTTAATATGTAGTAAAACTTTACTGGTAAAGCATCTAACATGGCTTAAATGCTATTCTTGTTTTTTTTTTTTTTGGTTAATATGTAGTAAAACTTTACTTCTAAAACATCTAGCATGGTTTAAATGGTTGTATTGTTCTTTTTTTTTTTTTGTTGTTGTTGTTGTTGTTGTTGTTGTTGTTGATATATAGTAAAACTTTACTGTTAAAACATCTAGCATGGTTTAAATGGTTGCATTGTTCTTTTTTTTTTTTGGGTAATATGTAATAAAACTTTACTGTTAAAGCATCTAGCCTGGGTTAAATGTTAGCCTTGTTCATTGATAATGAACTAAGTGCCAACGGACTCATTCCCGTCTCATCCAATCCACTGGTTGTAAAAGATTTGGTAAAGTGGTAAAATTTTAGTACTTCATTGTAAAATTTATTTCGTAAAGTAGTAAAATTTTACTATTTCACTCTAAAATTTTACTATTTTGTAAAGTAGTAAGATTTTACTACTTCACTATAAAATTTATTAATTCGTCAAGTAGTAAAATTTTACGGTTTTAATTTTTTTAATAACTACCTAATCAATATGGATCTTTTTTCGAAGATGCCTACGAGTAGGTTCCAAAAATATGATTTTTTAAAAAATGGATATGTATATTATAAGTTATAAGCTTTTAAAAATTATAATACTAAAAGGTTAAGTTAGTTATATAGGGTGCCCTTAATAACAAAAAGGGGAGTGCCCTTAGTAATAATAAGGGTAAACCTGGTATTTAAAAAAAAAGTGTGACTAATTGATAAATAAGTTCAGTCTCCTTGATTAATTGACTTAGAAAAACTTTTACTTGATTAATTGCCAATATTTTACTAAAAAGTGGACTCATCGCTAATTTCCCCCCCAAAAAAAAATAGTAGGGATTCGTTCCTACAAATCCGATGTTCAAAATAATAGTAGTAGTGATCATGCTAGTAGCTCTCAGCGTGCAACTTTCACGGTAGCTCTTCGCATGCAGCCTCCATGGGGATACTCACTAAAAGTAATTTTTATGGTGCTCTAAACGAGAAAATGAGAAATTAAGGGAGGAGTTGGGCTAGTGATTTTTTTTTTTTTTTTTTTTTTTTTGGCCAAACGATAAGAGACACTCACATTCACACACCTACTTCACGAAGTTGAATTCAAGATCTCCGCAAATCACACACCTCTGTTAGGATGAGAAATGCCAAATGGTTCAATGGTGTGCTTAGGGCAAAAAAAAAAAAAAAAAAAAAAAAAACTTACTTGAGACTTCATAGCTGACTACTACCACTACTTCGTTTGAGGGTGGATTTTAGATTGATTGGGCAGGGTGAATTTTCGGAGCAATCACTAGCAAAAGCGGCTTTGGTTTTTGCATCTTCAGTGGGATTCCATAAGATTGTGTTAGAAGACGAAATTCTTCATGTTCTTCTAATCCTTCAAAGGAGAGGAAAACCATTGTTGGGAATGCGGTTCTTGTTTGGGATATTGCTTGTCTAGCTCCAAGATTTTCTCAATGTCTGTTACATCATGCATGTCATGCGAGTGTGTAGTGGAGAGGCCCGCAAAATATGCCTCAAGTTATAATTAAGTATGCTAAAAACATGGGGGAACCCTAAAGGCTCTTGTAGCCTAGTGATTTTTGGGTGAGATTGGTGTAGGTAGAGTTTATGGTCTACGGGTCAAATCTTCTCTAATATGTAAATAAGGAGGGGAGGAGGAGGAGAGACATTTGGTCCATATGGCTTGAACTTGACTATAAATGATCTGATCCAACTTCGGAGTAAAAGATTGTTGGAAACTTGGTTCTTTAAATTAACTGGCTCAAAATAAGGCTTGTTAAATTAACAAGCTAAAAAAATGAAGTTTAAGTTTGATTCATTCATTTTACAAGCGAGCTCAAATGACCTTTTTATTGAGTCAATTTTGAGCCAAGCTTGAGTAGCCTAATTCGTCTTTTGATGCAGGTTTTAGGCCTTGATTTGTTCTGATTGAATAAAATCTTTCTATCTTCAAAAAAGGAATGTGTTTTTCACTATAGAGGAGTTTAATCCCACCAAATGACAGGAAAATGATGGAACAAGTAACTATAAGTTGTAAGAATGTACGTAGTAGCATCTTGCAATTAGTTCATTAAATAATGTTGGAAAAGGCTCCTCTCCAATAAATGGATGGTCTAGTAATAGTGATAACTAGCAGGCTAATCTATGCTAAAATATGTAGGCAAAATACCATGATTTGGTACGCCGGGGAATCACTTCATGGTCGAAATTTTTCTCCCTCGGAAGAAAATCCAGAACCTATTGAGTTTGGGCTGGCTTTAGACCGCCCAAAAAATACATGATTTGTTAGATTCTGGGTAGGGCTCAGGATATTAATTGGGCTGTGTTTATAAGATTCCAGAAACAAACCCAAGTTTAAAGTAATGGATTTAGGTTGGGATGAGCCCGAGCGCACCCTAAGATTTGCATTTTATCTCTAAGTTATTTTAAGGGATTTTTGGCCATAATACCATGTTATAAGAGTTTTTTTAACAATAGCTCCATAAATAAATTTATTAACCTTATAACCCCTTTTAACACAAAACTAACGGAATTATCCTTCTCTCACAAAAATATCTTTTGTTTTTTTCCATATCTGCTAACCAATAAATTCCTATGGTCCACCTTTACAACCTCTACGTGACCCAAGAAAAAAAAAAAAAAAAAACCTTATTTTTATGTAGAGAAGAGTTACATGTTATTGCAACCTCTCTAAATCCAAGAAAAATATGTAGAGAACAATAACAAGTTATTGTTTAATAATAACATAATAGTAACATATTACTATTTAACAGTGTAATTTGCATATTACTGTTTTGAAAGCAAAAATTAACATAATTTTAAACAAATAGTAATATAATATTATTTAATAGCATAATTTGCATATTATTGTTTTGAAAGCAAAAAGTAACTTAATTTTTTTTCCAAAATTATCTAATCACAGTGGGTATTGTTTTGAAGATCACGACGAATAGATTCTAAAAATAAAAGTTTAATAAAAAAACAAATATAAAATCTTATTAGTTATAGATTTTTAAAAGTTTGAAAATTAAAAAATAAGTTGGTTATATAAGGTGCCCTTAATAACCAAAAAAGTAGTGCCCCAACAAGCAAATAATGGTAAATTATGATTTTTTAAAAAAAAGATGAGATTACTATTAATACAAATACTTAGAAGTGGGTTAAGAAGTTAAAAAATCTTTTGATGGGGTTATTACTAAAACCATTCTTCTAAATAGGGTTATTGCCTATTTTCCCTTATTTTAAACTTTTCAATGTTTTATGAAAAACATAAAAGTAAGGTTTTCATGAAAACTGACCATGTAATCTATTATAAAATATTATTTTGAACAATTTTGTTGAAGAAAGTTTTTTCAAAATATGTTGTTTAAGTTGACTTTTTGGTTTCCGTTAAAAAAAAAAAATGAAATAGAGATTGTAAATGGTCAAAAAAATTTACTTTAACAACAAATTTTAGAAATACTTCCTTCTACAAGTTGTTCAAAATAATGTTTTCTGGTTGAATACATGAATAGTTTTTATAAAAACATTTTATATTTTTCATGAGAAATTTAAATAAGTGGGGATAAAAAGCAAGTCTTGGGATGCCAATAGAAGAAAAACTTCTATGTAACACGTAGTGTCACGTGCCAATCACAACCAAGCAGAGTGGGATTGTCAGGGTACTTTTTGGTCCACAATCTCACTTTCCTTGACTGTGATTGGCCCATGACACCACGTAACCCATGTCACAGTTATATGGAAGTTATTTTCGTCCCAATGGAACCACCCAAAGATTTAGGTTGGGCTAGCCTTAGCCTTATGTCACGGATCTCTGTCCCACATCGAATAGGCACTGGAGGAGTTTTGGGCATATAAGTGGGGAGGGCAACTCCACCTAATAGGCTAGCCTTTTGGATTGAAAACCCGACCCGTGACACCTTATCTAACCTAGGATAACATGCAATAATCCAGCAAGAAAGTAGAAATTTCACCATCTTATACGGAAAATAATGTGGTATGGAGATGGTATCTTAAAACAATAAAGAATGAACATAAAATTTTAAAATTTTTTTTATTAACTATCAGAATTTATTATTATTATTATTAACTATCACTCTATTAGGGTATTTGGGGTCTTACTCCCTTTAAGATTTCAGTCTAAACTAATCCCTTAACGGCAGTCCTTGCATGGTAAGACATCCCATATATTTCCACACAATAAGGTAACGATTGCTACGAATAATTGAAACAATGATCTTAAAACAATAAAGAATAAATATTAAGATTTAAGAAAATCTCTGGACAAAGTTTAATCGTAGTAGTCACTCATAGCAACACTGTCACTCACACACATCCTTTTCTTTGGCGAAAATTTGGGAGAAATATTGCCAACTCCAGTTAGAGAAATTTTTTGTTTTGAAATCCAAGGAAGTTGGTGTTAGATAAATTGGTCATGTCTAGTTTGCAGTAAAATCACCCCCTTTGCTGAACATTTGGAGTCGGTACAGGAATGGGGAGGGAAAATATTCCCTAATAGGTGCAAAATAATATGAGAGTTGAGAGCTTCCAATAAACATAAAAACCCTTAGTACGTGTTTGGCCAAAACAGATTTCTATCCTTTTCTTCTTTTTTTTTTTTTAATAACAGGGTGTCCGAGCTTTTGACCCCACTAATCCCTTGCCCTATCGATCCTTCTTACATTGCGCGGATTAAATCTCAATTCAAGTACTTTTTGTTACATAGTACTTTGGAGTAATTTCCGCTAGCTCCACAATCCTTTTTATCCCATTGGAAATTAACACTACCAAGTAGACAAGAATGATGTTGATTCCCTTGAAATGGTGTTTCATATGGTGTTTACACAATTATACCTAATTTACTGATTACTTCACAAGCTAGAAGAAGAAAAAAGAAGAAGAAAAGCTAACAATTCCATGCCGATACTGCATAAAGAGGTCGTTCATGCCAACATATCATCATGCTCGCCCTCTCGCTAGCAATCTTATAACCATGGTGTCCATAAGCCTCTACTACCCTCTTGGCATCCTCCATAGAATCGCACCACAACCGCACTGGCTTGAACCCTGCACGAGCAAACCTGACCGTCCACTTTGCGTACCTCTCGTGCCTCTCCTCTCTCTCCAACCCTTCACATGCCACAATATTCTCAATCTCTCTCCCAAACATTTCCTCCAAAGCCAGTCTTTCCTCACACGACACATTCTCAAAAGTGGCATCCATTGAATCAAATATTGCACTGTAGTAGTGCAACCCTTCAACGAATCGATCCACCAAACGGTTCATGTTATGATCTGCTTCTTGCTCCACCAGTAGCAGCACCTTCGGTGACATTGATCGAACCATTGTCAGGAATTGCCCCATTTGCTTGCAATCCTTGATGTTGTTGCTCTTGTTGACCCCAAAATGGGCGTCCACTCTGTCATCTTCGGCTAATAGGACATGAAGATTTAGGACCGATGTGAAAGCCAATGCTTCACCTGTTCTCACTTTAAGCATGTCTATGTTTAGCTCCCTCAAACTTACATTTAGAGGGGTAAATTGGAAGGGCATGTCTAGGCCATCGGCCTCTTTCACAAGCCTTGGCCCCAACTTTTCTAAAACAATTTTGTTAGCATGGACACAAGTGATCTTCAAGTGGGGAGGCCCACGTGGCGTGTTGGCGAAGCTTCGGAGAAGTGGGACCCACAATTTTGGGTCTCCCGAGCCTAGATCGACGATGTGGATGACACGCTCCTCGGACATGGCTTGGAACAACGTTCGGGCTATGATGGCGTGGGCGAAACTGAGGTAAGGAAAGGCTCGGGCAAAGATGGACCCAGCCCGGCCCAACTCAGGTGGTTGCGGCTGTTGAGTGTGGTTCAGGGCTTTGTACAGACCGGGCCAGCGCTTAACCAAGCGAACCGCTAGGGCGGAGGCGAACCGGGTGGCAAGCCGCTGCATGGAATCGCCGGAGACGGAGGCGAGCTGGGAAATTTGGCGGAGGCATGCGTCGGCACGGTGAAGGTTACCGGACGACGCGTGGGTGGCGCACGTTAGTAGAAGCTGGATGAGGCGTATACCCCTTTCTTCGGGCTTTAGGGCTTCGATAGAAGGTGGGGATGATAGCATTAGGGATAGGGTCACGTCGGGCTTTAACGATGGAGATGATGAACTCATTTGGGCTGCTGCTGAATCTAGAGGAGGTTTTTGCCTTCTGATAAATTGAAGGAAGGTTTTGGGAGGATGTTTTGATACTTATAGGACAATGGTTTTGGAAGGAGGAGCAGGTAAGAGTAGATGATGGAAGGGTTGCTCTTGGAAGTGTGTGACATGTCCAAATGAAAGAGTACAAAGAAGTTTTTGTTAAGAATATATTTGTAAGAAGTGACTTTCTGGATTGTAGTTGGTCAAATAAGATGGGATAAAAACAAAGCTGACTCACTCCCATCATAAAGAGAATCTCCAAAAATGAAAATCTGGATCAATAGGCTCTGAGTGCTCCCACCTTCACATATTAGCTCATGCCTATTTGATCAAAAAAAAAAAAAAAGGATCAATATGGTCATGATCAATTAAATCTATATATTTGTTAGGGTTTCCCAACTCAACCATGGTTAATACTAATCACACCATTTACTTTAAAATTCTGGGTCCGGGCCCATGATTGACTTTCTTTATGTTGTATTGTTAGAAGGACTTGAATATAATTAATCCAAATGCAAATTATTAACAAAAATTCATCAATTAAACTGTGCACATGCTCCAAATTCCTACCCCCACCCCACGTCACCCCATCCCACCCCACCTCCTTTTTTCAATACATAGTACTATAGATCACCAAATTGCTCTAAAAATTGGGGGTATTTTTCCCTTTTGTATTTAGAATAATTGTATTTCACATCTTCCGTTCCATAGTAGTCTTAAATTGTCATTAAATTAAGATAATTATCATAAAAATTCATTGTTATAAGTAACTATATAAATGGTAAACTGGTGATATCTCTCTCCTCTTATGAAATGGGGGTCCTGTATTTGAGTCTTTGAATCCTTGGGTGGAGAGGTTTAAGGAACCGAAAATACTGAAAAACCTGCCCCTAAGAGAGAGGTGGGGGCAGGGGGCTGGGAGGATTGCCCATTGTGGAACCCAAGGGCTCCTTTGGCATTTGGACTCTTCTCGAGGACCCAGAAAGAAAGAAAAGTAATACATAAACCACACCCCATAACCAAATTCTTTTAACAATTTATTTGCTAGGAGCCTTCTAGAAAGAAAAAATTAATTAATTAATAAGTATTTTTTTTATAAAAAAAAGCTCTATCAATACCAAGTCAAAAGACTATTTTTTTTTTTAATTATTTTTTTCCTCTTCGATTGATACAAATTATCTGCATCAACTAATCCCGCTGAATTTTCATGGTGTTTTTTATTTATAAGAATTTTATTTCATGTTCATTAATTTCTGAAAGTGATGCTCGACCTCTTGTTTTTCCTCCTCCTTATTTTTATGCTTGTCCATCATGGTCCAGCTTGAGAAGGTGAGAGGGCTTTCACAACAAGGTCATTTGTGAAGTACTGTGCACTAGACCATCCGAGTGCACATCTTAATCATATATTCAATCATCTATGGGAGTAATGGGACCCACTATAGAATTGGTTAAGATATGTATTTGACGATCAAATGCACTTGAGGGAACCTTTGTTCGTTAAGCTAATTTCTCCCACTGGACCATAATCTAGCCCATCTGGTGTCACTCAATATGATCTGAGCCTTGTTCTAATCGAGACTTTTTGCTTTCCGCCTTTTTGTGCTAGGTTTTTCGTTGTTTAGGAGTTTTTTTTTTTCTCTTGAATTCTTGAATTCTTTATTTTTTTGACAATCAATAGAACCTACTCATATCATCAAAAAAAGAAAAAAAAAAATGAAAAAAAGGAAAAATGAAAAGAGTAATCACAGTGACATAGCAAATCACGTCTTACATTCAAAATCTTCCCCTCATAGTAGGTTTTGACAAGATAAGAACCCACGTCATAATACATGCATGTTCCACACGTTCCACTATATAGGAGGTTCATTTTCTGTCGCCAAGCTTTTGTAGGTTTTGCTGCCAACAACCGAAGGGGACTACCTCCCCAATGAAAAGTTTCATGCCTCACCATTGGCAATGCCATCCACTTCACATTTCATCAGACACAATATCCTAAATATTAAATGCTTGGATTTGTTGCACTCTGTAAGTCTTAGAACTTTTGGTGGATTGGTCCGCTCTTAATATTTGACATTCACAAAAGGAGAGCAACCCTAGAAGAAATAAATCAAAATTGCGGGCCTACCATGATATGGGATATGAAAAGACGTCATATCGTGATTAGTCTCACAAAGAGTTATTCGAAAGAGGGTCATTGAGACGTTGATTACAAAGTAATAATCTGTTACAATCTTAAAGATAAAAAGTTTTTAACTTTTTATTTGATGCGTTCCATCAGTTCTTTGACTGTACTTATGGCGTATTGGGTTAAAATTCTTTAAAAATGTAACAAGAGAAAAATGAATATCATGCCGTGTGAGATACAAAAGGGTAAAAACAAATTTGAATTCACCTTTTTGAGACGTCTTTACTACTTACAATGCCTTTACTGTTATGCGATGATGACTTTAGCCTAATTAAATTTCATAGTCAAATTTTGATGGTGGTGTGTCGATTGGTCGGACATATTGGTGCCGCCTTGCCATGCTAAATATTCTTGTCTATTATGGTGAAGGTGGTTCGAAGGTTGAAATTAGAAGGAAGAATATATGACAGGCATTACAGGCCAAAGGAACGGTCACCGCCGTACATGGGTGGGGTGCCGGACCACTGATTTATGGATCCCACCTTAGATCTTCTTTATATCATATATATGAACCTAATTCAATCTTGATCATGAAAACTAATGTCACCCATATTTATAAGACCAATAAACATCCCTTCAGGCAATTTGGTCAACTAGTGGTTTGCACTAGGGCTAAAGACTAGGGACAAATTTGTGGTCACGACCAACAAAAAGAAATTCAAATTGCCTACCACAATAATAAGCCATGGGTTTACACATGAAAAAAAAAATGAAAAAAGAACAGAAGGATGGATTATCTTTTTTGAGAGTTTATCTCCTCCCGGTTGAAAGTTTTCCTTGATAATTAACACCAGACTAGCACCAAAAGATTTTAGGGCACACCATTTGATGGGTTAGTCTATTTAATTAAAAAACATCGTTATCCAAATATAAGTATTTTTACTCGTCCTTTAAATTCATTAAATGTACTTTATTTTTTGTACATTAGGTTCCTTAATAGGGATTCATGAGATGGTGGATTTTGAGCGGATGCGGTGAGATTAGATCAGATGTTAGAAAATTTGTACAAGAGAGGAGCCATTCTCCTTCCTCGGTCATGGCTATAGAGAAAGTGCCCTAATTGAGTAGTTCTCTCAATTTATTAAAGTGCCCAATTGCACGGATATTGTGTTTTTCAATTAGATAGACTGACCCATCAAATAGTGTGCCCTAAAATCTTTTTGTATTGGTATAGTGTAACTATCAAGGGGAGGAAATAAACTCTCAAAAAGTGTCCAATTGCATTTTGTTTGTTAATTGCAAGGAGAAGGGGCAATCCCAATTGCTATGAGCTGAGTGAACTTTTGCTTTACCTTCTATTTGGTTTACGGATTCTACCAAGGAAAAAAAAAAGAACGAAAAAAAAAAGAGGAGGAAAGAAAATGAAAAGGAAAAGATAAAATCATATCAAGTCAAAATAATTCCAATTCTTCTTTTTCTTCCAATTTTCCATTGCAACCAAATAAAAAAAAGTACAACTCTTTATATTTTATTTTTTCCTTGATAAAATCCACAAACCAAATAGAACCTTAAGCAATTACATTTTATACCTTTTTTCTTCCCTCCCTGTTCCTTTTTCTCCAAAATACATGCGACAAATAGAAATTCTAGGAAATTACACATGCTAGTCCTACCCTCCTTGGTTTTAATACCATTTTCTTTGTTATTTATTTAAAATTCTAGAAAATTACATGCCAGTCTTACCCTCATTAGTTTTAACACCATTTTCTTCATTATTTATTTTGTCATTTACTTTTCTTTTTTCTTTTTTCTTCTTGTCAATATGAAAACGCAAGAATATCATTGACAAGATAAGAAGATACAAGAAAGAAAACCATACCTGCCACATTCCACACACAAGACTCCAACACAAAGAGGACAAGGATGCCAAGAAAAGAAAAACCATCGAACCTTACCTAAAGTACAACCAAACAGCTGTATCTACAAGAAACCAACCTTGGGCTTTCCTTTGAATCAATATATTTATGCCCTTTTTTCTTTTTCAATTACCCATATGCCAACCCATATATGTGCTTGTCGAATTTGGAGTTTGTGGAGAAGGATATGTGAGTCCAAGCACAAAACTTCTGGTTAAATCCATTTAAATTATCTTAAATGCATTAGGATTGATAGGTTGTTCAACTTAATGTTCATGATTAACTTTTCTATGTACATTCGAATTTTTTTTATTTTGATTGATTGTCTCATCCTCTTCCTTTTTTTTGCCCGTTTTGACATCTTGTTTTTCTAATTATCACTTACTAGGTTTGAGAGTAGGCAAGCAAGACAAGCTAAATAGGCTCATCAAGGATGAGGGAGAAGCACTGTGAATCAACAACTAGTTCTTGGCGCTTAGAGAAACTTTTATATTTTCTTAGTCACCTAGTAAGTGTTTTTTCAGAGAAGTGATTGAACATCTCACCACAACTCTTCATGACCATTTCCCATTTGTTATCAAGGGGTATTGGTTTTATATTATTTATTTATTTATTTATTATGCCAATATCTATATATAAATTTTATTTTATGGTCAGTATCCCAAACCCCACCCTACACCTACTAATTACCCTCATAACTATGCTCTTAACAGCTTTGGCATCGGCCTATGAAATTTGTTTGAACAAATGATTATAATTTCTACCTTATCATACTAGTTTATTAGGTGTTTTTTGTTGTTGTTGTTGTTGTAACAGGGCACGAAATATAATTACAATAGGAGCTCTTGCTTTTTGCATGCTAATTACAATAGGAGCTCTTGCTTTTTCCATAGCATGCAAAAAGCAAAAGAACTTTATATGGTTTGGATAAATTACATGAAAACATGATCACTGGGTGTGTTGATATATATTAATGTGTTGACTATGTGTATGTAGAATGCTAGTAGGTTTGGTCTTATTATTAGTATTTTTTCCTTGCATATCAAGTGTTTGTTGCCAGATCTCTATGTCTTGCCTAAGTTTGGGGCTTTGTTTTCATAAGGCATGGTCTCTTATGTGCACGCACACACACACACACATATATACATGTATGGTCCGACTATGTGGTCTTATGCACCCTCGCTTTCCTAAGCTACCTTGAGTATGGATGACCTAAACCCAATTTACTAAGGTCAAAAAATCCAATAGTGATTCTAAATTCGATAAATAATGGTCATAGGTTGAGACTTTAGAAAGTTGCAAATTTTGGATTATTAAACCTGAGACCAAAAACCCATATGATATTGTGAGTTTGGCATGAAAAATTTATATGTTCTTGTAGAAGGCTGAACAAGCTTTTATTTGGCTTTTGAATTATTGAAATTAGTTAAAAAACGAGAGACACATAGTAGAGAGAAGTTAGCTCGTTGAATACACATGAAACCGGGTTGCACATCGTGACCCGCTTAAGGCTAAATATGAGTTCCAAGGGACTTTGATCAAGTGTGTGCATGT
Source organism: Liquidambar formosana (assembly GCA_039720395.1). Lineage (NCBI taxonomy): Eukaryota > Viridiplantae > Streptophyta > Magnoliopsida > Saxifragales > Altingiaceae > Liquidambar > Liquidambar formosana. The sequence continues at coordinate 9,832,484 of CM077832.1, forward strand.
TCACGTATACCTTATGTATACCCATGCTTTTAGAGACTATAAATTAATCTAAGGGACCTGCTTTTGACTGTTTGACTTGGCTTGACAGGCAAATCATGTAGGACCCTTAGTTAACCAGTTTGACTACATTTTGACTATAATTAACTTTTAATCTTTTTTTTATTATTACTATTTTATAAAAATTTCGAAAAATACTAGAAATTACATAAACTTCCCAAAAATTAGGAAAAATTTCAAAAAATTATAAAAAGTGTTTTTAAAATTATTTTGACCGCTCACCATCGAAAAGCCAATAATAATAATAATTGAACACACTATATTCATTTAACAATCTCCTAAACGTTACGTATGCGTAAACACTTTTTATAATTTATGGGAATTTTACCTAAGTTTTGGGAATTTTTATAATTTCTAGAATCTTTTGTATTTTGCTAAGTTATATAAAAGAAATTTAGTCAGAAAGTCGAACAATAGTCAAAATTGATCAAATTGGTCAACCAAGGGTTCCACATGGTAGGGCCCATCAAGCAAGTCTGACAGTCAAAAAACGAGGTGTATTAAATTAATTTATAGCTTCCAAAAGCATGAAAATACATAAGGATGCATGGATGCACCCACATAGGGTCACAATCCCATGGGTCATCTTTTTTTTTTTTGGTTGATAAGGTCCCATGGGTCATCTTCAACCTCTCACGATTGATTCATTCAACTCGGATTTGTAGTTTGTTCAACGAGCCAACTTCTCTATATAATATCTCCTTCGTCTCTTATCCGATTTTAGTGATTTAAAAGCCAAATCAAATATCTCATAGAGCACTACAAGACAATATAAATGGTTTATCCAAGAACTCACAAAATTATGATGGTTTTTGAGCCTAAAGCTTCAAGTTTACATAACCCAAAAATTTGCAACTTAATGAATCTTAATGTTATTGACATTAAAATTGAATTCTAACATTATCATGAGGTTCTTTGACCTAAAAAAGGTTGAGAAGGGTTATCAATAGCCTAGACTCCACCTGACGACCCAAACCCACAATGTCTCGAACCCTCAAAGACCTACTAAAGCAAATCGGAGACGCACAAAGTAATGACAATACTCCAATAAACCATGCCCTCAAGTTGAATGATGCCATCGCCAAACCAAAATATTCCTTTTCGTTATTTCCTTTAACAATCAGACTTACAACGTCAAAGCTCGCCAAGAAATGACGTTTCCACCATTGTCTCACCAGTAATACCCGCTTGAGTCGTTGCAAGAAATGGTGGACGATGAGAATGGTAACTTAAAGGTTCTTTTGAATGATATATCCAATGAAGCGAAGGAAGGAGAGATCATGGCCGTTCTTGGAGCAAGTGGATCATGGCACGTGTAATCTAAATGGTTGTTACAAAAGATGAGAAAAATGCTAAACGTTCTAGGTGTCTTTAACTCTCCAAACTTTCTCACATAAGGTGGAACTCAAATTCACTCACTTCATGCGAGCAAATTGGGACAGTTGAGACAGAACATTTAACATCGCTCCAAAGATAATGCTTCGTATGACACATCCATAAAAAAAATTGAATTAAATGACAACATACTTGTTTTCCACTGGCACAATTCCACAGTTGCTAAATAATTTTATATATTTAAAGGGGAGTGGCACAAATTGGCTACCAAAAAGTTTTGGCAAACTCAATGTAGGGTTCTCAACGAACAAAATTGTATAGTAATTTAAGAACATCTTTAACACATTCCATGTCACAAAATATGCCCAAAATACATATACCTATGGAAAAGAGAGCACATCTATACCCCAAATGGTCGATTTTTTTTGTTATATTTTATTATGTAATAAAATTCAATGTTCTCTTTTGTAACCAAATGAAGAAGTAATTGGAGATGACACTATGCAATTGAGACCCATATATGCCTCCTTAAATCTACAAATAGGTCTATCATTGAGGCAGCTTCTTTCTCTAAAAGTTTTCAAATGCTAAACCAGATTTTCTCTCAAACAAATCTAACTAATTACATGCAACTCACTTCAAAACATCTTAACAACATACAATATCCATATATGAAAAGTCACATGTGGGTTCCACCACTAAAATTTTAACTTCAAATACCTTTACATTAAGTTATAATGAAATGTCAAATCAAACAATTGAACATCAATCTATAAAAATAACCAAATGCAAAGACATTTGGAGCTAAAATTTTAATAGTGAAATCAACATGTAACTTCACAAATTGAATTGAAAGACAGCAAAAATCATACTAGAATGAAAAGAAGCCAGCAGTAACATGTAAATTGGAGCATCCTAAAAGTTGCCTACCACTAATTATATAATATTACTTTGGCTACTAATAGAAAATAGTTTTCACTTCTTAGTGTGGTTGCCAAATTCTCCATCTACTTTGCACAATAAGCATAATGAAAGTAACAACTAAAAGAGATTGTAAATCCCTTTCTACCATAATATTCCATTTTTTTCCAAGTTGCTTGGAGGGTGTAGTACTTGATCCCAAGACATTCAAGTAATGAGTAGACATCTCAACCAATTCGGTTGAAAGAAGACGAGAGAATTATGAAAAGGTGAATGATTTACAAACCATTCACCTAAATTTTTTCATCTTTATAACAAAGGAGAAATATGAAAAATCATTTAAAAAATAATGTTAATCACAAGGGAGTGAACAAAGGAGAGAAAATTGGCGAGGGGGAGCCGAAGAGGCATGGATCATGTGAGCGGGGGAATGACAAGAGGGAAGAGTGTATAGAGATAGAGAGAGAGAAGGGTCAAATAGGTCGCAATAGGTGAGAGGAGCAACACAAAAGAGTGAAATCGACTTAAATGGTATGGTATTTTAAAATTTTTGAAAGGTGAAGATAGGCAATTTGGGGTTTATGATAAATGAATAGTGTATGTATATTATCTTAGGAAATACCTCCCATATTTATTTTTTATTATAAAATCTGAAAAATGAAGATTTAATTTTATCTCTTTAGGTGAATAGTTTCTAAAGAATTCACCTTCTTCATAACAAACCCAAATTTTGAGTCTTTTACTTGCCCAAAAATTAAGTTCAATAAACACATTGAATCTTCCTACTGGAGGGAATTCAAAATCCAACATAATAGCCCAATATACAAGTCTGAAACTCATACCCACTCAAATTAAGCCCACTAATGGTAAGCCCATTCACTATATATTAAGTCATTTTCTCTCTCTCTTCTTCTTATATGACGACGTGTAGGTTATGATCCCACAACATAAGAACAAGAACAAGAACAAAAATAAAAGCAGATGTTGCCAAAGATAAGTTTTTTGTTTTCACGACCTCACACATTCTATTAATGTAATGAACTATCTATTATGTAGAAAATTGATCAAAGATCTCTTTTTATTTCCTGAAATTATTCTTTGGCCAAAACAGTTAATAAGAACAAAAACAAGAAGAAAGATTACAATCAAAAGTTGGAATCTCTTGCAAAGCTGAGAGAAGCAAACCAAAACAAAGGGAGAGAGCCTTTAACCAAGTGGATTCGAAAAAAGCATCCATCCTGGTGGTGAGCCCATTCACTATACATTGTAGGGAATTCAAAATCCAACATAATAGGTCCAATATACAAGTTTGAAACTGCTGATCAAAAAGAAATATACAAGTTTGAAACTCATACCCACTAAAAAGCTTAAGCCCATTGGTGGTGAGCCCATTCACTATATATTAAGCCATTTTCTCTTTCTTCTTCTAATGTGACGACATGTAGGTTATGATCCCACAACATAAGAACAAGAACAAAAATAAAGGCTGATGTTATTGCCAAAGATAAGTTTGTTGTTTTCACGACCTTACACGTTCTATTAATGTAATGAACTATTCTATCTTTTATGTAGAAAATCGATCAAATCTCTATTTTTATTTCCTGAAATTATTCTTTGCCCTTTTATTTTTTGTGTTGGAATAAAGCAAAACAGCTAACAAGAAAAAAAAAAAAACTAGAAGAAAGATTACAATCAAAAGTTGGAATCTCTTGCAAAGCTGGAGAAAGAGAAGCAAACCAAAGCAAAGGGGGAGAGCCTTTAACCAAGTGGATCGAAAAAAGCATCCATGCTCCTCAATTTTTTAGCGAAGCTTTTGACCAAGTTGAACAATCTGTCCATTTTTTACCTAAAGGGCAAAATAGCCCCTTTAAATGAACAAAATATGTAAAGTCATGGGAACAACAAACTTATCTCTGACAATAATGATAGCCAAAAGAGAATGGCTTAATATACAACAAATGGGCTCATCATCAATGGGCTTAAGCCTTTTTGAGTGGATATGAGTTCCAGAGATGTATATTGGGTCAATTGCGTTGGATTTTGGACTCCTTTGTCTCCCCAACGAATGAAATCAGAGTTAATGACTAGCGATCTTGGATAAATCTTTAAGTGAAGGCATGCAAGTTTTGATGAGCTCTTGGGTTGGAGTCATGGTGTCGCAGCTAGTCCTCCTAGTAATGTTTAGTGAGCAGAATAAATCATGGGTGACTAGGCTTTGCAAATGGTGAAGCAATTGACCATTGGACCTTTAAGGGAGCTAATAAGCTGTGGGACGCTAGGTGTAGGCTCATGATGTAGTAGGAGGAACGCAGTGACTCATGAAGAGTAGAATTTTGTTGAATTGTTCGACGAGTGCGGTGTAGTGCAGATAAAGATTTAGACTCAAGCATGAGGTGAACTTGAAAGAACAATTAGGTGCAATGCTTGTAAAGAGTAGTAGATTATACTTGAGGGCAAGTTGAAGGCGATGTGATTCATATGTGAGTGGGGAAATTTGTTAAGATTCATGTGTTTTATGATCCTAATCTAAAGAAGAAGAGAAAGAAAGTGGTTTGATATACAATGAATGGACACAAGCCTTCTGAATGGGTATAAGTTCCAAAATTTTCTATATTGGGCTTATTGTGTTGGATTTTGGACTCCCCTATCTTCCCAACATTTCCCCATGTAGTAGGGATTGACCGATTGAGGCTTGGTTGAGTTGATCAGGAATATAACATGTTTAATTTCGACAAAGTGTGATAGACGGAGAAAAATGTGTCTAGGTTATAAATGTCATCAAACATTGGCTAAACAAAGAATACAAGAGAGGAATTGACACCCAAACCTACGATATTTCTGAAGGAGTAATATATATATATTGAATATATTGTCAAAGGCAAAGGAGTTACATTAACATACACACTCATACTAGAACGTTACCAACAAGGCATCACCTATCAACTAGGGTGAAGAGAGCTTCGCAAGACTTGATCCCTCAACCTCCCATAAAGAGATTTTAAAAATAAAGTTAAATAATGATTAACTCAATTAAACTTTGAGAATTATTGTTATGGATCCCAACAATTTAAGAAAAAGTTGAGATCCAAACCCTAGATGTGGAATCCACAACATTTTCCAACCTTTAGAGCGAGTTGTATCTTGAACAAGATTTTTTACCAATAATTTTTAGGTGATCGATCAAATTAGAATTAATTTGGCAATGCTCCATATGAAACTTATCCATCATTTGCTCAAAAACAAAATTCAAAAAACACTTGAATATTTAGCCAATTATCCTAATTTCCATTGCTATACATCATTACGGGAGATTGCAGGATCAAGTCCCGCCAAGGCTCTTTCACTCGAGTAGACTGATGATACCCTCTTAGCAGCATTTTATTGCAAGTGTGCAAAATATAATATTTCCTTACACAAGATGACAACATATATAGCCAAAAAAAAAAAAAAAAAAAGGGAAAGAAAGAAAGTTTCAAAAACGTCTGGATAGCTCCAATCTTCTCAAAATGGGTGGAATTGGCCAAATCACGCTATTGCAGTGTGTCAGAAAAGCTGCAGCAATAACAAACTACAATTTTTCTAACACACTGCAATAGCCCTCATCCCACTTGATCCACTCATTTGGGAAAATCCCAAGACCGCCTAATCTTTAGGCAAAATGTTCATAGACCACAAATCATACAAGATACAAGTAAATTATTGAATCCAAACATAAAAAACAATTGCACGCACCAAATTTAATGTCCATATCCTCTAAGGCTCTAATCATATATAGTTCACTTACCAACCCATCTCCGCAGTAGCCCTACTCAGCTTCATAAGAAGAACCAAAACCTAGCTAGAAAAGGTAGTAAACTAGTAAACATGTATATATAGTATAAAAAGTCTTAAACGCCCAAAAAAGATAATCTAAAGTCCAGATCAAATTCAAAGTAAAACTCAAATGAAAAGAAAAAAAAAAAGGAAAGCGATAAATGAATTTTAAGGTATAGATCTAATGGATCGGTGACACCATACCGTGCAAAATGTTGAAAAAGATTCACGGATCTGAGGATGCAGAGCCATCGGAGGGTAAACCTTGTGAGAGAGAAGGAAAGGGAGTAGCGATCGGAAACCTTCGGTATGGGAGGGATAGGAAAGGTATTCTCAGATTTGGCGGTGAGGGCCTTTCCCGTCGCTCCCAACCGAAACGCTCCCGGTGGCTCTAATCTCCCTTTACTTTCCTACACTGCACCCATCACTACCCTCCCAAAGTGTGCAGTGAGAGAGAGAGAGAGAGAGAGAATGTAATATGTAATATGTAATATATAGATCTAAGAGGCAAGATAAGTGGTAAACCCCTAGCCTAGCGGAAGGGGGCAGTACCTCACTTCTCTTGATTATATATAGATGAAGAAGAACAATCTCCTGCCGTTCATTTAAAGATCTGTGGAAAAAAACTACTCTTTATCTTTTCAATTTTTTGACTGCCTTTAGCTCTCAGATTGGAGGTTGATAGTGTTCTTTTGTGTTAAAGACCCTAACACTTTTATATTTTTACATTAATGCCCCTGATTTTATAATTTTATTTTGATTTTTTCATTTGGAGATAATTGTGAGACTAAAGTAGTAGAGTAACTTGATATTAGGTGTGAGTTTATAAAATGAATCCTGTAATCTGATACTCCGTACTTTGTGCTGTAGTTTATGTTGTGAGGGTATTTCTTATGTGTCAGAGAAAAAAAATTTAAAATAAATAAAATAAAAGAAAAAACCCTAATGGTAAGGTGGAATCGTTGAGGGATAGAATTCAAGTTCAAAGAATGAGTCGTCTCCCAGCCTCCAGCCATCAAATGAATCCACCAGAGTCACATCGGCTAATGTGGTATCCACTTTTTTGAAACCAAAGGAGCTTAATTTTTGTTGGTTGATAACAATCTTGGTATAAATACATCAACAGGTAAACAAAGAGAATGAAATTGTGTACCATAAAGCCATGTTTGTTTAGTTGGAATAGAATGAGTTGTGTTGATGATCCTTTTGTGTACCATAAGGCCATGTTTGTTTGGTTGGAATGGAATGAATCGAATAGAATCACATTTCAATTCATTACAAACAACATGTTTAGATAATGTAATTAAATGAGAATGGAATCAAACAATAGTAATGAATTATAATGATATTCATTCCGCAATATTTATTTCAATATCATTTTATTTCAAATTATTTTGAATATGAAATCAGATTCCATTCCCACTCATTCCATTCCAACCAAACAAACATGACCTAAATGTGTCACTCTCAATGCGAGTAGAACACAAATAAGCTGAGTCTAGCTGAGCCAAATATTTAACTATTCACGGAGCTCACTTGAAATTTGACTCAACTTCCTCTCACAAACCAGTAAAATCCGCCTTCATGTGAAAGACTTGAGTTGCATTCCCTTGTGTGCCAGTGCGGCAAGTGAAATATAGCCCTAATGCTGTAAGCCTATGTAGAAAGTCATCACATAAAACAAAAGTCAAGCAGCCTTAACAAATTCAAGGACAATTTTGATAGCTTTAACATTGTTCAAAACTCATCCTGGGATAAATTCAGTTCTTTTCAAGAACATATCAATGCTCAGTAAAATGTTCAGAAATGTTTAGAAGCACATGTGAACAGTGAGGCTGTTCAAGCTCAGCTCATTTACCAAATGAACTTACAATTCAACGGGTAGCAGACCAACAAGAATTCTAAACGACAGAGGACAAGCTGAACATGGGGCTACTCTCAGTCCTTCAATAGCCCCAGATCAACTAACATAACAGACCAGAAGACATGGCATTTACTGATATTAAGACCCCTTTTTTTTTTTTTTTTTTTGGTGGGGGGGACAAAGTTTAAAACATTACCTGTCATCATCTATATTGAAAACAATTCTGTCTTGGAAGACTTGAGAAGTCAATCTGCTCTGTGCAAAATTTCATTAAAACACAGACAATACCACATGTATGTCAAACAACTCGTCTGATCAGAAATCTGTGAGAGAGAGAGAGAGAGAGAGAGAGAGAAGAATACAAGGAATGCAATAACCAAAGGTTTGGATTCATGAGATCTGAAACTAAGAATGCTACATCTGCAACAAATTAATACAAGAAGGAATGTATTTTACAATTCCAATCAATAAATACCAGAGACTGCGAAAACCAGACATTTGTAAATGTCTCAATCCTAAACAAATCATCCTCTCATTGGTACAAGCACATTAGAACATCACTACACCGAAAAATACCCAAGCCTCAGCCCACACCAAGCAAACAACTGGCCCGAACACTGACCTCACACACCCTAGCCAGCTTCTCTCTAAATTTCTTGTAGAGCTTAATGTCACCTGTTTGCACGATTATGCATTCTTTTGGGAGAAGAATAAAATGAAGACTTGAATCCTCTCTTCTTGCTGATACATTCCTCTGCATTTCTTCTTTAGGTTCAAAAGTAGGCTGCCTCATCTTTACCCCAAAAATCAAAGGGTCACATATTACCAGAGAACCAAATCAATTAAGACAGGCCCATGTTATGAGCTAGCAATTAGGGCCATCTTCGTGTTGAATATAGCCTCCAACTTCTAGGTCGAACTTATAATGGAAAAAATAGAGCCCTCATAAAAAAGTTACAGGATAACCATAATTGCCATTCCATATATAACTTATTATTAAATAAGAAAAAATTCATGAACTTGCTGACTACATAGTTGATAAAAACCAAGGGAGGGATGATGCCATGCCAAAAGAGGGATGGTACCATGCCATTACACCCAACACATCTAACGTCAAAATTCAACTCCCATACCAAACTAAAAATAAACCAAAAAGTAGATAACTAGCCAACCTAAAATTGTGGCAGTAGCAGAACTTTCACTAAACTCATATTACAAGAGAGAGTGATATTATGAGATACGAGATAGACCAAGTGAAATTTCGAGGAAATACAACAAAACCCCTAAAGAGCAACATAGTGATGTAGACATTTATATAGATGCTTTAGTTAGCTACATACACAGCTAGCAGTTACACTCGCTGAATACTCAAATGTAACTCACATCCTCCCGTTTCTTCCACTGAGCAACTGTGTAGAAACTAGGAAGCGTATTTAATTGGGTGGAAATTCCCCTCTTTTATTTTTCTTTTGGTACATCAAAGAAAATCATCGCAAACATACAAAGCAGAAGTTAAGGGTTAAAGAGTGCCAGGGCACAATTTAGTAAAGCAAAAAATTTTTTTTTTTCAAAAAAAAAAAAAAAAAAAATTTATGTAAGAAATTCAGTTATGCAAATGACTTGGGGGTTGGGAGAAGCAACAACATTAGTTCCCCCCCCCCCCCCCCCCCCAAAAAAAAAAATAAAATAAATAAATAGAGAGTAACAAGGCATTTGTTTACACTGAAAAGCTGAATTAAACAAACAGTCCACAAATGATGTGTATACTACACTTCTCAAAAAATTCACTTCTCAAATTTCACGAATGATGTATACATCACATTCCTTTAATGTGAAAGAAAGAGAAAAAAAAAAAATTCCATAAGCTTTTCATTATTTTCCCGAAATTTTCTCATCACAAATTTCAAGAATTTGATGTCACAATGGTATTTCTAAGAAAATAATTATATTAATGGTCAAATTTTTCTTCCCCTAAATTATGAAGAAATATTATGTCCACATTATTCATAAAATTCGAGAAGGGGATATTTTCAAATAGCATAAAATTACTCCCAAAGTCCAATTCTCAAACAAACTCCTTTTGCCTCAAACTAATGTCAATGAGAGAAACCATGCCTAAAGATGGCGTCGGGTTCATTTAAAACTTTCTAGACTCTACTAGCTTGCCAAATGAAAGCAAAGTCGCAGAGGTCTCATTATTCTCATTAAATATAATGGGTACCAAATTCTTTATTTGTGGGGAACCACTACTAAATGACCTGTGCTTATTTAAGAAAGTTACCACGTTTTCAATGAACCAAATCAGATGAATAAGCTTCTCTTTTTACAAGACAAGAAGAATGTCCCTCCCTACAGCATGTTTTGTTTTTCCTCTTTTAATATCATTTTATATTTTGGGGTTCAAAGACATAAACATGTGGTCAAAAGGGGGTATCCCCCTTCATATTACAACAGGAAGATCCCCATCCGATCATAAATATTTCCCATCAAGATTGATATAATGTTGCCAAATTTAGAAACTTCTAAAACGAACTATCTAGTGTGGAGACTCAATGAATAGTGAATGAAACCTCCTACACCAAAATAAGTATAAATTAGTAATTAGACAAACACTTCTAATAAATAAAAAAATAAAAATTAATAGTAGTTTTTTCTTTAACAGGGGAATACCATCTAACAACAAAAGATAGGCGAGAATGTCCAATGACCCCTACCAATTGTGCATTGGTGGTAATGCCACCATTCAAAATTCAGCATGGTCTAAGAAAGAATGTCATGTGGTTTAGGCCATGCTGAATTTTGAATGGAGGCCTCACCACTCATTTTGGGTAGGAGGTAATGGATTGAATGGGAAAAGGAGAGGAGATACATATACCACCAACAAACATAGGGCAGAAACAAGTGAAAGATCTTACTTCTAAAAAAGGGCAGAAGAGAAATAAAAGAATTGAAGAACAATCCTATCATATAATACCCCTCAACATATTCTATCCGTTTTTTTACGGATATATTTCTATCCATTAGTCATAAATCCGATATTGCTCAAGCCTATGTCACACAAACTCGGGGTATACGTGTTGGGTATAGGTGTGTGTCCAGGTGTCATATTTATTTGCTTTCTAAAGATTTTTCAAATTTTGAAGTATACAACAAAAATTCCCAAACTCATTATCATGTCGCAAGCACACCATGGTGAAGCAATGTCTCAACATAGGCACCCCATGGTAAAGCGAAGGGCACATGTAACATAGGCTCAAGCCATTTGAAGCCATTATTCATGACAAGATTTAGAACTGTGATCAAGAGCTAGTTTCTAGCATTTACCTATTAACAATTGTTAGTCAACAACTCAACATGAAAACTTCATTCACATCTTATAAAATATTATTACTTAAACTAAAAAATAATATAATTTTCACATGAGAAATTTATATCCCTAACCAAGGTTCAACAACAGTTTTAAATACAAATAAGAGTTCATGAGAGAGTGATCTTGTCCGCCTTCAACAAAAGTGTCACTCAGTGAGTTGTAACAGCCAAAAACTGACCAGCCGAGATAAATCATAAATGAACCAAAAGCTCACTAAGTTTGTGATTTTATAAAAATTGTAGGCTGCACCAAACTAAAATGGTTAAAAAGAAAAATGATAAGCACAAAAAATAAAAATAAATAACGATAATAATAATAAGGCATCATTGTATAGGTACCAAATTTACTTTCTTGCTCTTGTGCAAAGGACTTTGTTATTTGGACCAAAATTTGGTATACCAAAAGTCTCATAAGGGGGAGGGACACACACATTTGGAGCCCACCCCTTTGTGAGACATTTGGTATACCAAATTTGGTCCAAGTATCATTTTCCTTGTGCAATAATGGAAGAAAAAGAAAATAAGTTGTGTTTTGTAATGCTCTTTGAAAGTACTTTGTCCTCGAAGAACTATTCTTACCAACTAATTTGTATAGGAAGTACATAACAACTGATGTGGCAAGGGCACTTTTAAAATTAATGAGATAATGATGGCCATTTTGTTTTGAAATTAAAGGGAAAAATTAGCCATGTCACCTTTTATAGATATTAAGAAAAATTTTTGACTTGCGTAGAATTGCTCTTTCATAAAGACCAAAAAGAGCAATGCTATATGTCAAAAATAGCTGCATTCTAAATCCATCTCAATTTATGTGGCTCTTCACTTTCCCCTTTCATCTCAAAACAAAATGACCATCATTCTTTCGTCAATTTTAAAAATGTCCCAACCACATCATTTGACATGTAGAGTCATGAAGAATAACAATTTTTAATAGGAAGTAAATAATAACAATAATAAACAACAACAATTTGTGACTACTGATCAATGATCATAGTAGAGTAAGAGATACTTGGGTCGCAGTTTTAATAAAGATTCCCCATGGTAGCTCAAAAAATAATAATAATACTAAAAATAAATAAAATAAACAAGTTTAGGATAGTCTAGTTTAATACATAATGCAAAAAGTATGTGACAATACCATAATGCTTTGTTTTTGCCAAATTACTTAAAAGGTTATTGAAACTTGAAAGCATTGGTCTTGTATGAATATGACCACACATGTCATTCAAGTTTAAATAAAACACTCTTTTGGACACCTAATTACTAAATAAACTATTTAAAGAGTAAATGTTAGATGAAACCCATACTAGCAAAGAAAATAGATACTTGATAATGGGGAGAAGGAAAAAAAATAACTTTATAATAGGAAAAAAAACAAATCTAAGACAAAGCAATTATGAAACCATTAAAGTGTAAATAAATAAATCCATATATTATCCTACAGCATAAGTTGTCTAAAGAGATTCATAAAAATCAAATAATGTCAAACTACCACATAAATCGTCTAGTCATAAATTTAGAGACATAGAGCCATCCTAGTTGTTGAACTTCAAGAGGCAAAAGGTAAGAGAGAAAATTTATAAAACCTCTAATGTATTTTAGGTGAGACTTTGCATCTCATTAAGTTTAAACACTTTCCATAGTTTACATTTCCCTTCCCCTTGCAAGCTACATGTTATGGCAATAGACTAGGCCTCATGTGTCTACGCTTGCCGAAGAGCCCGTCTTGGCATTATTCCCCCCACTTTTAACTTTTGGAACGCCTTGTAAAAGAGAAAGCCTATTTAATCATCACTTTTCAATCAATGTCAACTACTTAATTTAAAGATTTACCAAATCAACCATATTTTTCATTGGGGAGATCTCACTAATCACTATCCATTTGGGATTAAGTAGTCATTTTGTCAAGGCTTCTAGAAAATATAAAGATTAGTTATCTTGATTTTATAAGCCAAAAAGAATGAAAAGCAAAATAAATTGTTATCATGAAGCACTTTCAAAGTATCTTTTGAAAAGAAAATGATATTCTTATCAACTAAATTGTGTTGAAAAGTCAAACCAACTGATGTGGCAAGGGCAATTTCCAAACCAATGAGATAATGGTGGCCATTTTGTTTTAGAATTGAAAAGAAAAGTACATAGTTACGTCAAACATTATAAAATTTTGGTAGAAGTCTTCAATTTGTACGACACTAGACCTTTTGGAAATTTGGGGTGGGGTGGGGTGGGGTGGGGTGGGTGGGGTTGGGGATGGACAATGCCATACATTAGAAACTACAACCTCAAATCCATCTCATATGATATAGGCATATAGCTCTTCATCTTCCGCATTCATCTCAATATAAAATGACCATCATTCTCCCATTAATTTCAAAACTGCCCCTACCACATCATTTGAAAAGATAGTCATGAAGAATACATTTTCCAAGTTTTCAACAAAACAAAATGTAAATAAGTTTGATTAAATATTACACGAGATGCTCTTCTCATAAATCTATAATACTAAATGTCATTAACTTAGAAAAACTTTTAATTGACTACATTAACCTCACTTAAACCTCTAAAGGCAATATTACCCTTATTCATTAAAATGTTCAAAACTACTCACTCCTAATTAATTTATAATCATTTTTAAAAAAATCAAACGTTATCATAAAACTAGAATAGTTCATTGTACCAACAAAAAAATTTTCTTCTTCTAATCTTTTTTCTTTCATATTCTCTATATGCATTTTCTACAAATTAAAATTAATTATTAGCATAAATAAGTTCAATTTTATCTCTATTTTCCCTTATTTACCTTCACAATTACTTCATGGGATATTATTCTCTAATCCAGCTTCTATTGCTTTGTTTAATATTATTCTTTCATCCGACTTCCATGCTCATCTTGATTTCCTAAGGTATCTTTCTTTTCCAATGTATGTAATCATGTAAGTTTTTTGAAATGCTTACTTTGCCAATTGTTGATTTGGTAGGTTCTTGTAGGAAAGCGCGAGATGAACTTGATGTGGAAGTATCAATTTTACAAAGGTTATGTGGACCCCACCAATGCAACAATGACCCCCCATAGGTGGCACATGAAGAAGAGTATCTCTCATGGGTGTAAGGTCAAACCATGTTGGTTCAAGCTTCCTCGAATTTTGAAAAATAAAATAACTCTAGGGGTAGTTTAGTAATATTACAGATGTGGATTTGTCCGGTAGTCAAGTTTGTACTTAGTAGGCGTTTAGTTATAAGTTTAGTTAACAATTCCTATCCTTGTTAGGAATTAATTGAGTCCTTTTAGAATTTAAAAAAGTCTTCTGTTATTAGAAGTTTCCTAATCCAAGAAGATTCTATTTTGTAGGACTGTCTATTTTCTATTAGTTGTTATTTTGGAGTCTTCACTTCGAGTCCTATTTAGTCATTAATAAGAGTCTTTTAATTATTTTAGTAGGAGTCCTAATTCAAAAAATACGAATCCTTGTTTGACAAGTAATAGAATTTAGAAAGGGAGTCTTATGGTTCTCTATATAAGTAAGGTTTTGTAAACACAATTACAACAATTGATTAATGAAATTTTCTGCAAATTTGCATTCAATTAATGGTGAGACTCTAAGGTTTATCTTTTTCTTCTTCTTCTTCTTATATTTCTTCTTCTTTAATTATATTTACAGCACTGCTGTAATTTATTTTAACCCACAATCAATCATCTCCTTAGCCCCAATTTCAACCTCAAAACCCTTACTTTTTACCAAAAACCCTAACCCTGCCTTTCAATACACTTTAGCATTGAAACACATTAAAATACTCATTCTGTCCAGAATTTCCAACAACCTTTTTCTATTGATATCACCCCATATTCACCCTTAAATTTCCACCAAATCAAACCTTATTCCATCTGTAAACTCTAACACCACAATCCCTTTCACAAACCCTAAAGAAAACAAGGTTCTAACCCACCTACGTTTGATTGTAGGCAACCTTATTTGCCACTTTAAGGGATGTTCTACAACACTATTCGAGTTGGTGACATTCGAATTGATAAGAAAGCAAGAGGGTGACAGAGTTTTGCAGAGGGGAGAGGAAGGCAATCAGGGAAACCTTGAGGTGTGGCAAGATGAGAAGATCTAGAGAATGGGAATGCTGCTTGTAATTCCAAAGTTGTGGTAGAATTCTATTGGTTGAATTCTCTAACCAATAAGAGACCTTCCAACTCATGGTACCTATTGAGCTTTCATAACCAAAGCTCATGAGTCCATTTAATGAGCCCGCATTGTGTATGGCATGTGTCCAATGGACAATATAAGCCTTGTTCCCCTATGGTGACCAAGGTAGAATGCGTGTTGTCCCGGTTTCAGGCAAGCTGCTCAACTAGCTCAATATGCCCTTACTCCAGCCACCAAACTAAAATCCTCAAGCTATCCCAATAGAATAGGCTAGGGTAGCATGTTTCAGCACCCTGGCTTGCACCGAGCCTAATTGGCCCCTTGGGTCCTACCACCAACCTAGGTAGCCAAATGGGGGTTAGGGCACAGAGAAAATGTAAAGGATGGACCTCTGAGATGTCGAATCACACCAGCCCTTGTTTCCTAAATACCTACTCAACTTTCATTAAATAGATGCCACGTGTCAGCACCTTGTTGAACATTTATGTTATATCAACATTCAACACCAATTAACTTTTCTTTTCTTTTCTTTCTTTTTTCTTTTTTTTTTTTTTTTGGATCAACAACAAAACAGATTTTATTAATGAAAATAAAGAAAAATAAATTGCAAAGGGGAACAAGAAGTCCACCTAGAAGACCAACATAATCAAACAAAACTTTGCCAATTAACTTTTTGCCTAAAAAAATGAAATTTGAAGTTTTATATAACATGTACTTGTATCTTTTGATTCTTTTCCATTCTTGTATCATTCCTATTATTGTATTTTGTGCTGAATTTTTTTTTTTTTTATTTAGATTACTTGTAGTTATAGATGGTGTTCTTATATTATCTCCAAGTTGACTCATAATCATAATATAAGTGTGTAATCATTGTTATATAAAATATTAACATGTCATTCTATTTTATCCTATTTTACATAACAAATACCAATGGATCTACATACAACAAAGATACAATTTAAAGTGGTACATGTGCAAAGCACATGTGAACCAACTACTATAACAAAGATGCCTTGTGACAACTTAAAAGCACAAGTTTTTATTGTCAAGCATTATTAAAAACCTAAGGCAAAAAGTGCTTAGCAAAGTTGTAAATTCAAGAACAAATATAAGATTTATTGGTGTCCAATGTATTGGTAATTCATGAATACAATTACCACATGAACAGCAATCTACCATTCATATATTTTTTATCTTTTACAATTTTGACATACACTTTTTGCCTTGGAATCCTATTTAAGAAACCCAATATGAACAAATGAAACTTCAAGTTTTAAGCTGTCTAATTCTCAGTCTTTTACTCTTTGCTTTGCACAAAAGGAAAGGAGGAAAAAAAAACGCTCCATTATGCTTTTCTTAGTTCTTAAAAATACTTTCAACGCAAGCAAAACATTGAATTTGTATATAATGTCATTTCCAAGGAAAATTATATCCACCCCATCTCTTCCGAGCCCCGACTGTCCCAATTCTCTCACATGGGGTGGGATTCATACTTATACGATGTCTATCACCCACGTATGTAAGGGCCACCCATGTGAGAGAGTTGGGGCAGTGGGGGCCTTAAAGAGTGTGTTTTTTTTTTTTTTTCCTCAAGTATAAAATGATCATATTATATTAATTAAGAAGAAAAAACTGGTACATCATCCAGCAATAACTCCTTATAAAATTAGGGTGAACTGAACTTCCCATTTTCCCCCATTCCCTTCTAAAAGAGAAGTTTGGCAACAAGAGACAAGTCCACTGTGCATGAGACATAAACGCGCAACTACCCATCAGGAGCCCTTTTGCAAAAAGTCCCCAATGTAACCAAAATAAATTAATAATAAGTGCAGATATAATATACCCAACAACAACCAAAAAAAAAAAGGAGCAGATTCAGTAAAGTCCATATTGTCTTACCGCGTAGGTTAAGTTTAGAGTCACAGATCTAGAGATCAGTATGGTCTTACCGCAAAAGTCGCCTGTACATTCACAGATCTGAAGATCAGGGCCGTCCGATTGCCTGAACCGGATCTGAAACATCTGGGTGGGAAAAGGGTAGGAACAGAAATCGTGAGTTTGAGTGAGACTGTTGTGTCTCACTATGCTTGAATGCTTTCCATGGTGTAGGTTTTCAAGAAGAAGAGGAAGAAGGAAAGAGAAGTACTGAGTGGGAAAGGATTTTGCAAGGGGTTTTTCCGTTTGAGTGAGAGCATTTCCGTCCAGCCAATACCCATACTAACCTTCCCAAAGCTTAGCCACTCCCCCACTCAGGAACCATGGTCTTTCTATTGTCGGGCAATGGACACATTGGGCATTATATTCAGGTAGGCAAAACGCAGTATCCTACCGTTCGTTCAAAATGACAGGTTTGGTATCACCGTCCGATTTCGTCTACTCGTTGAAGAAAATAGTCTTTCAAAAAAATAAATTAATTAAAGGGAGGTTATTGCCGTCACAATTTTTAAGTATCTACCATGTGTTTTAAATTTTTCAAGATTTTATAGAGTATATAAAATATTTTCACTGAAAACTCTTACGTAAGCTTTCAACATAAGAATATAGCAAAACAGAAAAATATTGATAGCCCAAATAACTTAGGTAATATCATATGAGTTGTCGTGTTATATATATGGGTTTCTTTATTTATATGTTTAATTATAAATAAAAATAATAATAAAAAATAACATTTTTTTATAAACAAAATGTCCATCATCTAGTGCTAGTTTTACTCACGTGGGATCTTTGGGGGTGAGTTAGATATGGCCCTAAACTCTTAATTTTTCATTTTAAATTAATACAAAATGGCCGTACTCACTTTTCAAGATTGACTTAGCCTTTCCAATTGATGGCTCGAGACTTTTATCATTACATCAGAATTGGCTTAATTCATCAAATTAGGTTGATTTATGTGTAATCATATCTTTAGATGGTAGTCACAAGGGTTTAGCTTCATACTTTCGTGGCCTATTTAAGTCAATTTTCCAAACAACCATTTTGGCTTTGATTTTGCAAGTTTTATTGCCCGTATGCTTGTGGGTGTGAGCCTGTGAACATGAAATGATCCAACTATAAAAGCTGGGCGTAGTCATTCGATGCACAGTCCGTAGACCAAATACAATTTGAGGTCAATTTTTTTAGTTTGGATTTAGTATTGAGTTGACAAAATTTAGTACCATGCTGCATCTACACTGTTAGATAATTGATTAGATGGTTCGGATTAAAAGTTAAAAAAATTACTACTGAAAGTATCAAAATGACTTAAATGGACAACTTTTTCAACTTTTAATCCGAGCCATTTAACTTCATTCGACAGTGTAGATAAACTCAATGCTGAATCTAAACTCCCAACTCTTTGGCCCATAGCAATCATACTGCTATTTGTAAAACTCAGTCTAGCCCGAGCATACGACAACCAAGACTGACGAACAAGCTAACATTCAAGTTGAACTTCCATCAGGGAAAAGAAACAAAAAAAGGTCAGTTTGAAAGGATATGTAAGTATGCAGTTTGAAACAATTTCCAAGGCACGGTTTGATTGGATTTTTTCGAAGTATATTTCATAAGCAGACCAAGACACTTTTTACATTTTACAGTAACATAAATTAAACAAGACTTATTTTACAGTTAAATAAATAAAACAAAATGCTAACCAAACGATACCTAAATTTTATAAGAACATTCTCCATGGCCAAGTTATTGCCACCACATAAAATACTTTAAACCCCTCACTTGGTTTATATTTTTTAAGGTTTTATGAAAATATAAAAAGTTCTTACAAAAACTAATCATGTAGTCTAATAGAAAAATATCATTCCGGACAATTTTGTATAAGAAATGTTTTTCAAAATTTGTCATTCAAGTAAACTTCTTAGGCATTTTCATGGAAAATGTAATAGAGATTATAAATGACAAAAAAGTTTACTTAAATAATGGATTTTGAAAAAAAAAAAATTCTACAAAATTGTTCAGAATGATATATGTTTTCTAATAGATAACGTGATTAGTTTTCGTAAAAACTTTCATATGTTTCATAAAATCTTAAAAAATATAAACTAATAGGGAGCTTATGGCTACTTTATGCGGTAGCAATAGCCTCTCTCTCTCTTCTCTATAAGCAAAGAAAATAGACTTATTTGACATTGAAAAACTTGGAGAAGTGTTGGACATCTTGGGATGACCAGTATACGCGTCGCCATTCACCGTTTTCCAACGACATAATGAAAGTGTTTGAGAGCTGTGTAAGACACAAAATTGTTGGTCTCCACTGCCATGGGACATTTAAAGTGGCACCCTTGCATAGGTCTCCATAAGGAAGTCGTTTTCTTTCTAGGGGAAAATAAGATTCGTTTTTTTTTTTTTTTGGTTGGACGGTCAGGGTGTCCGGGTCAGTTTACGCGCACCTCGATTAATTCCTCCCGGGCGATCTTAAGGGCGCACTCCCCCACATTGGCCTGGTGCATTCAAGAATAAATTTCTGAAGTGCTCCCTAAAGGAGCACAGCAGAGAATGGAACCTAGGATGTCCGAGTTTACGGCTCATACCAAGACCATTTGAGCTGACCCTCTTGGGTGAAAATAAGATTTGTTAACAAAAAGCATCTATATTCTTTTGATGCTTTCAATTATACCGTTTCCATGATTCTAGAAACGCGATATTTTTTTTGACAACACGACAAACTTCAATAGAGGGAATTTTTTGTTTTCACTTCCTAAAGTATGCATTAATAACATAATTGATTAATCAATCCATGGGGTCTGATCTGATCCATCTAGAATCTGTGCTTGCTGTAGTATCAATCTTCTGTGCTGTCTCAAATATATAATGTTCCCTTTCAACGTCTACTCGCATATATATTTTACGATAAGGGTGGCACAAAATGGCTTAGAGAAAGTTTGGATATGTGGCCATTGATTGAGAGTTCTTTTCATTCAAAGGATTGGAGTCTGAGGCACAATCGATCATCCACGAGATTGACACACATCTAGATGGCCTTTCAATTCAAACAGTTCATATTTGAAGGGGAACTACAAAGAAGAGACGACCCAAAAGCTTTTGGTATTCTTTTTGGCACTATCAAATCAAGCATAAAATGATCATGGAAACTTTGCAAGATCTAGAACTCTATCGTAATCTTCTTAAACTTTAGATTAAAGAATGGTTTACGTAACACATCAGTACCTATATATGGCATTATGCACAAAAATAATGAGTTTATCCAATAGATTAATGTCCTAATATTCCAAAAATACTACTTTAATATTATAGATCAGCCAGGTGTCCCCATAGGTGACTCATTGAGGTTGTCCGCTTTCACATATTCAAATGCCCCATTACCCAAATTAGCATCCTAGAACCTTCTTTATGCTAATAAAATAAAGAATCATTAGTGATACAAAAATTCCTAGAGCGTGTAACAAAGGATTACATTAATGAGTAATGACCAAGTGTTGCACAACCATTGGAGACGAAGCCGTTTTCAAGGAAACATCAACAACCCACTAGCTTTTTCAACTGAATCAAGATTATGCTTTTTTTAATCTCCTAATTAATTAAAATGTGGCTTAAGTTGAGTTATGGAATAGCAATGTTGGAATATATTGGTAATGACGTTATGTGGTACGGTGCCTAGGATTTAGTAGACACACTTGTTCCATTTTGGTTGGCTAAATATGGAGTGGGCGTGTACCACGTTGCAACACCTGGCCTCAAACTACAGGGTGGAAAGATTGAAATCATCATTGTAAGGAAGTGTGGCAAGATTTGATTGAAGGATATTAAATGTTAATGAGATCACCATGGCTTTAATAACAAAGCAGGAATTGACAGATTAAGAAGGATATATATAAGTGAACCCATGGTTCAATTTGTGTCATACAATTTGGAGACAACATATGCATTGAATTGAAAGTGAAACAATGGCAGCTGGGTTAATGGGGTGGGAAGCTCTAGACCAAGGGTGGAGGAAGGGGCCTTGGACTCCTGAAGAGGACAAGTTGCTTGCTGAGTATGTAAGCTTGCATGGGGAGGGAAGATGGAGTTGTGTGGCCAAGTCTGCAGGTAATCACTATTATTGCCACTTTGTGTGTGTGAGTGAGAAGGAACTTTAATTGAGTGGACCCAACTTGACTAACAAGTATGCACTATCTAGATGGAAGAGAAATTTGCAACTAGACCTTTTCAATTTTACTATATCTTGATCAACATATTTTATTGACAGACAAGAAGTTGCCTTTTTTTTTTTTTTTTTTTTTTACTCCTTTGTGGCTAAGCAAGAAGTTGGTATTTAGTTTCACTTTTTCCTGTCTGGGTTTTTAGGTTTGAATAGGAGTGGCAAAAGTTGCAGGCTAAGGTGGGTGAATTATCTTAGGCCTGGTCTCAAGAGGAGCCAGCTAACACCTCAGGAAGAAGGCATCATAATTGAACTGCATGCCCTCTGGGGTAACAAGTAATGCCATACCCTCTATATGATCTCTCTCTCTCTCTCTCTCTCTCTCTCTCTTTATTTTATTTTATGGGTAAGCATCTCTCTCTCTCTCTCTCTCGATCTCTCCCTTCTTATTGTAACTCCACATATATTTCTAATGTAAATACAGGTGGTCAACCATTGCTAGATACTTGCCTGGGAGAACAGACAATGAGATAAAAAACTATTGGAGAACCCATTTCAAGAAGAAAGAAAAATCCAGTACTCAGAAGCTAGAAAAGCGAAAAACTCAAATTCTAAAACAAAAACAACAACAGCGAAACCAGCAGGAAGATGACATTGAAAAGGCCTTATTGCCTCATATGGAAGCAAGCGAATCAAGAATGACCGAGGCACAAAAAAAGCAAGAGATGATTTTTATGTGCCCCACTTTGGAGGATCAATGCTTTTCTGTGATGTATCAAGATGCTGCATCCTGGTCAGACACAGTAGGAGGGGATGGCTTATGGGGTGGCCTGTGGAACCTAGATGGCCAACATGGTCGAGTGGATCACACTAGTGACTGCAACAACATAGGAATGCAAAATCAGGCCACTGGATTCTCCTGCGGAGGGTATTCAAACAACTTGTACCATGGTGGTGGGAACACTTTTTAAGTTGGGTTCATTTTTTGAACTGATGATTGGCGATAAATAAAAATAAGAAGAATCATTACTTCCCAAAAATTTTCCAATTGAATTGGCCTGGCTTCAGGAAGAAAGTGGCCGAGATTTCCAAATTTTGCTGTTTTGGCCTCACGATCTTTTGTCAGTCTCACTGGGGTTCCCTGACTCTTCATCCATGATACTGTATTGGCTTCTTCTGTAAATGAGAGTTCTTACTCTGTACTTTTTAGCAAAATATTTATTAAAAAAAAATTTCTTAAAAGGAAGAAAGAATCGCCTGCGGCCGGGTTTTGTCTTTAGCTCACATTTTAATGCTGCTGCCTCCTCTAACATCTTTGCTTCATCAGTTCAGCTTATGATTAGTTATGTCTCCCCCACCATTTTTTTTTTTTTTTTTTTTTTTTTTTTTTTTTTTTTCAAACTACCAAAGGTTAGGAGTAAACACATTACCTAGGTGGGGTTTAAACCAGACCTCTATAAACCCCCTCCCCCAGGGCCCCTTTTCAGGATATATATAACATGCCAATAGGCATAAAAGCCACTGGCATGTCTCACATGAGTTCATTGGGGAAATTTACCTCCCAAGTGCTCTGCCTTAGTAAAATCTGATGAACGGTTTTTTTATTTTTTATTTTTATTTTTTATTTTAATATTTTGGTAAATTACAAGAAACTCCTCTAATATTTGGTCATTTTTCATTTAACTCCCTAAAGAAAATTAGATTGCAATGTGCCCCCCACCCCTCCACCTCAACTTATAATTTAGCAATTAACATCATCGTCAATTGTTATTCATGGAATAAAAGAGGCCACGTGACATTTTTCTATCTAATTTTATAAGTAGCAGTTAATGGTGGCGTTAATTACTAAATTTATAAGTTGTCTGGAGACACATTGCAACATAATTTTTTTCAGGGGTTACATGAAAAAGGGCTAATTATGTTTCTATGTAAAAAGAGTACACACACATATATATATACGCGCATATACATGAGGTAAAGGTAAATATCCCCTAGTTGTAGGGATTGGGAAAACAAATTAAGTGAAATAGATAAGGATTAGAAACACATTGCAAAGATAAGGATAAGGATTAGATCGATTCTTAGAGATTTGAAAAGGATCAATTGATCAAATCAAAACGAGTTGGTTTGGTTTAGCTGACATATCTGAAAATTCTAATAGTTGTTATTCTATTTTCAGGAGATTCTGTGTCAAAGAAATCTATTCTTTTTGTTTACAACCCTTAGACAAGTCTAGCTAAAAAAACTTCTACTTGTAGCCTCTGTTCTTAATTTTCAAATATATTCATTTACATCCAATTGTTTTACAGCTGAGTGGAAGATTAGATAAGAACCACGTATAATTTCTCATTATTGAGTTCTTTATCTTTTGAAAAGGTAGTGTCATAGCTTGATTATAAGTTTTAGGGTCATCTTCAATTAAAAAGGTTTGTAAGTCATCGTCAAAAATCTTTTCTATTTTTTTTTTTTTTGGGTTTGACGATCAAGGTATTCGGGCCAACTTGTGCGCACATCGACTAAATCACTTCCCGAGCGATTTTAAAGGCGCATTCCCCCACATCAGCTTAGTGCATTCAGGAATTAATTCCTGGAGTGCTCCCTCAGAGGAATTGAATCCAAGTTGATAGAATAAAAGGGCTCTCATCCCACCAACTAGACTAACTCCCTTAGGTTCAAAAATCTTTTCTATTGTCCCTCTTCTAATTCTCCTAAGCTCAAAAGGTTTCTCGTAAAAATTTGAATTTAAATCATTATCTAAATTAGACATGGAAGTTGAACTTTCACCAAAACACTTAGATAATTAATTTTTCATGAAAGAAAAAAAAAACATATTTTTTCAAAGAAAGCAGCATCACTTAATTGATTCCATTATAGTGTAACTTGAAATTTTAGGAATTTCATAATTTAAAACTAAAAATCTATTAGTACACCATTTAAACTTTAAAGCATAACCAACAAAAACACAATCATTTTTCGTAGGTCTTAGTTTTCTTTTTGTAATAATCGAAACATTCACTTTTGCTAAATACCCACACATCTATTTGGTTTGCGGATTTTATCAAGGAAAAAAAAAATATATGTAAGGAATTATACTTTTCTTTATTTGGTTGCAATGGAAAATTAGAAGAAAAAGAAGAATTGGAATAATTTTGGCTTGATATGATTTTATCTTTTCCTTTCATTTTTTTTCCCTCCTTATTTTTTTTCCCTTCCTTTTTTTTTTCCTTGATAGAATCCATAAACCAAATAGAGGGACCAAATAGAGGGTAAGAGTTTCAAACTTGGTTTTTATTTTTCTAATTCTCATATGATGTTTTTTCAAAATTTTTATAAGGAATTCTATTTAGAATATAAGAAGCAAGAAACAAGTCCCTCAGCTCCTCACCACAAAAATTACCAGGTAAGCATGATCGAACTAATTAACATCACATTTACCATATCCAACAATGTTCATTTTTTTCTTTTTGATATTCCATTAGATTGAGGTGCATAAGACAGGATACTCGATGTAAACTTCCATGCATTTCATAGAATTTACCCATTTCAATTGGAGCATATTCACCACATCTATCAGTTTTTAAAATCTATATTCCATTCTCCAATTGGTTTTCTACATTTGCTTTATACTTTTAAATTTATCAAATTCTTCACTAGTAGAATTTATTAATTAAATATAACAAGATTTTGAGAAATCATCAATAAAGTTAGTTTTTACCATCACACGTCAAATTATTATTAGAATCACAAATATTCTTCACTGTTGCAATAATTTTGTTTCTTTTTCAATAGATTTAAATGGTTTTCTCGGTGGCTTGAATTGCATACAAATTTCACATTTTTCTTGTTATTAATTTGAGACTTTGGAATTAGATCTAAATTCATCATTTCTTTAATTGTGTTTAACTTTACATATCCAAGTCCGCTATGCCATGCATTAGAATATTTTGAAATTTCATCTGAAAAGGGACTTGAAATTTTTATTTTCATGAGAAGGCGGCATTGCCCAAGCTTGAAAAGACCATCCAACAAATAATCTTTATAAACAAATTAAATTACCATTTGTACTAAGTAAACTTCATCAGACTCGAACACATTGAAACCATGAAACCATGTTGAACTAACGAATTTGCACTAATCAAATTATTTCCAATATAAAGAACATGCTGTACTCCATCTAAAATAAGAACTACTCCAAACGACAACTCCAAATTTATTTGACCTTCTCCTAGTACTCTGGCCATACTCCATATTAAAATTGGCGTACACAACAATAAAAAAGGTTATAAACTGTCCTTATGGACAGGGGCGGATCGAGTATAGTGAGGACCAGGGGGGCCATGGCCCTGCAAATTTTTTGAAAAAAAATATCCCTTAGCCTAATAGATTTCCAACAACTGTCAAAAGTGTAGAGGTTGGCTATAGCAAGTGGGTGCAACACACCTCACCAAATTAAAATTCAATTTTAGTTTTACCAAAATAACTTCAATCTAAAAGAAAAAGATAACTTCAAAGATGGAAAGGTTGATCAAATTACTTACATACAATACCATTTATTTTTTTCTTTATTTCCTCCTTAGTCTCCAAATGCAACTTGGTTTCCTAATCCTCACTATTGCCTGTGTCTTGGCACTAAAAAATATTCCAAAATAAATTATTATTTTGCCTTCTAATTTTTTAAAAAGATTATTATGAATGATTTTGCCCAAAAAATTATGAACACTTTTTCGGAATAATTTACACAGTGAAAACTCATCCATGAAATTATATTAATAATATTTATATAGTAAGACTTTAACATATAAAAAAAAAAAAAAAAAAAAACCTATTATACCATAAATTTTTCAAGTCGGCCACCCAACTTATGGCTCCTAGTTCCGCCCCTGTTTACAAATAATATTTTTAAAAGCTAATTTGGGGAGGTGTCAATGCATTTGAAATATAGGAGTAATTCTCACTTATTCCAAAATAATAATAATAATAATTAAAAAAAAAACCTTTTGAAGGACTTACACACATCACCTTCCAAATGTTTGGATCCTTTTCTTTCCCTTTCCATCCTCCTGTCAATAAGACTATAAAACAAGTTAAGCTACATGAACTCGATTAGTTCAATATAAAATTTGTTCAAATTTGTTTATAAAATAAATTAATCGGATTCAAACATCATTTTAAAACTTATTAAAAATACTATTTGAACTCGATTCGATGAAATGCTCATTTACCGCATGTCCATAACTTAAATGAAGCAAACTCAAATTTTATTTTTAATCCTACTACTTGGCTCGGCTCGGGTCCTTTACACCCCTGCCAGCACCGTTCTCTCCGTGCATGAGTGGATAAAAAGTGAGGGCAAACTAGTAAAACGGGAGTCTTTAGTATCATCATTGTACATTTGTACGGCCTTAAGCTTTTTCTCAACACGCGTCGGCAGGAATATACAGGTGTCGTACTTTCTCCTCTCACATACTGACGCGTTTCTCGCCAACACCCGTTCCTGTTCAATCGGCGCTGTCGAGAGTACGGCAGTCTGAGTCATCTTTAGACTGGTACATTTTCCAATAAGGACGCGACACGTCACTCATCTATGCCTTCTGACACTTATGGAGTCAAAAGTCCGTCGGAAAAAATGATGAACAGCGAGAGACATGGGAACTCTTCGGAGGGAATCCCCTGTGGTGACATGTGTTTAACTGACCACTAGGATTTCGTCTCACATAATAGATGCACTTTGATCAATTTCTACTTCTTTTTGTTACGACTGTGCCTAACCGTCTGTTTGGAAATTTTGAAGGATCTACTTTATAATTGTTATTTGATTTTTAAATAAATCAACTTATAATTGATTTGAAAAAAAATGGTGTTTATGTCTTATTTTTAGAACAAAGTCAAATAAGAAAATGAGATTAATCAAACAGTGTGAAATTAAAACTTGACAAACTTGTCTATAACTGGCCAGATTTTTATATTTGACAAACAACCCCTAATATTACAAACGTATCCAAAACAACCCCTCTTGATGTGTTTCGAAAATGAAGGTGGATTAGTGGGCCCTGTTAATCCCATTATCAATTTATTTTCTTGACAATATCACGAGGAATTGTTTTGAGGGGACTTTTAAGAGGGGTTCAATAACATTTTCCTATTACATTTTTAATAATAGAGATATTTGGACATTTAATCTTACAAATCTTTAAACACAGATAAAAATAGTGTCAACCCTATATTAGCTAATGGATAAATTCTGGCAATGACAAGAACTTAAAAGAACATGGGAAATCAAATTCAAAACCTTTCACTTCTTGAAACGTAAGTTTTAGATATCGTTGGTCCACAACTCTGAATTTTAAACACCTTAGTCATATTCATACATATTCATAAAGCCTTTTAAATATTGAAGTAAACCAACTTGGAAATAACATATTACTATGCGTTTCCCCTCCCTCTTAGTGGGGAATTATATGGCATTAGCATAAATTAAAATTGTAGGTAGCTAGCTAGCCTTTTTCAAATCGATCACCACACTTTTGTAAGTTGACCAAACTACCAAGGCCCACGATATTCATCTAGTCTCTAAAATTAAACCAGACACAATTTGCTCATTTTGTGGTTTGTGGTTTTGAAGCGAAATCCAATACTCCATGTTTTTCTCTATATAGAGTGTGAGTGTATATATATATTACCAAAACAATTAGTACGGTTGTCACATTAGAGAATGACAACTAACTATTCTCGTACGGTGCCATAATTAATGGAATATGATCATTCAACCTTGATCTTAATCATTGTAAATTACTTGAATTCCGCCGTTCTCTACTCCATAAAAATTAACAAATTAATGGAATACCATCTATACGGATTGTTACTTGTGTGGGTATGAGTCATCTCACACAATACCATTAAATGAATAGTATGAATTAAAACTTTGGCCAGAGTAAGATTTGAGAAACCCCTAATCATTATTCTTTACTCTATATATATATATATATAAATTTTTTTTTAAAAAAAAAAAGAAAAGAAAAAGAAGAAGAAGATAGTATGAGGATTAGGGAGGGGGCGCACGTGCCCCCAAAGGCCCCTCCTAATTAAATCTGTCCATGCGGCTAGCTAGCTAGATAGAGCTAATTAGCAACAAAAAATTAATGTAACCAATTCCAAATAATTCAGATAAAGATCGGAATTTGTTGAATTGGGTGATTATGGGACATTCTAAATTGAATAAAAGGAAGTTAATGATACTGGGTTGAAGTCAATTGCTAATGTGTACGTACGTACTTTAGAAATCGGTGCTAGACAAGAGCACATGCAAACATATCATATGTTGGAGGTCCCTTTTTTCACAAGTCAATCAAATATTAGATGAATGGAAGGTGAGAGGTAGAGAAGGGGTGCCGTTTTGGGACACGGAAGTTGGAGAGAGTAATGTATGGGCCTTTCCGTATTTGTCACTCTTTCACTATTCTTCACGTCAAGGTGTCCACATAGGAGCTGTGACTTCTCGGACAGCAAAGATATGCCACTCAAGTCTCATTGGAATGCTGCTAATTAAGTGCACAAAATATATTTAAGGCTTCATTCCCTCAATGAACAAAATTTCCACACTCCTTCCTTAAGTTGAAACAAAAGATTAAGGGCTTGTTCGGGTGTCCGATTGGGAATTAAATAATTCAACAAATTTTACATAGTGTTCAATGCACAAATTTATCACCTTGAATTAGTATATTTAATAAAGTTGAAGTAATCACTGGGGTTTATGTTATAAAAGATCAATTCTTAGAAATTCATAAAATGTCATTATTTTGACTTTCCACTCTTATTTGTGATATTGACTATCGTTTTCTTAAATTTGTCAATTTAAGGTGATGAATTTGTGTTTACAATTGTTTAACATTTTGTAATTCACTAAACATATTTTGAGGGCATTTCAGTCACAAAAAAAAAAAAGGGAAAGGCTACTAATCTACTATGAGAGCACCTTATATATTGTTGTATTGACACGTCTCTGTATAAAGATATTGTACAAATTTGGAGACACACATGGCTTGCCATTATGTAGATGATTTTTCAAGGGCATCATGCATGCACATAATTTTGTCGAAAAAAAATGTCAACATTATTTTACCACACACTTCAATCAAAACTTGGAAATTGATCTCATCCGAACCTATTTTAATATCAGTTTCACATACCCCTCAACTTTTACTCACAAATACTTTGCATTCTTTTAGTTAGTTTTCGAACACTTTGATCCCCTCATGTTTTGAAAATTGCCACTTGACACCATTTTGCCACTTAGTTGTTTGTTTTTTTGACAAAAAATTGTTGCACATGACCCACTACATATTAACATTTTTTTATATGAAAATGCTCTAATAATAGGGTATTTCCCCAACGTATGATAAGATTAATACATTTGTAAAATTGTTGTTTCTATCGATGTTGTAAGGGGTATATACATTTTCCAAACATGAGAGAGTTAAAGTGTTTGAAAAAAATTATAAGAATGTAAAGTGTTTTTGAGTGAAAAATTGAGGAAGTAAAACTGTATTTTCCTTTACTTTTAATTAATTTTATACCAATTAAACCAAATCAATACTATAAAATTGATGATATATCTTGAATTGTGTATTCAAATCCGCGAAAAGGGTCTAAAAAAGAGTCGTTCTCCTCATTTAGCATATAAATTATGCTATCACATGAGACTAATTTGAACCCAAATATATATTAAAACGAGTAGGCATGAGGCACTAACAACTAGGGAAAAAAACGAAAAAAAGAAGAGAGACGTAGTAGAGGGACTCACAAAAGAATATGAGGGAAAGTGCAACTGAGGCATTTTAAGGAGTTGTTCAGCCAGTGCTCAGCCGACACGTGGAGAAAACTATTTTAAGGTTGCTGACGATGTTCTGATCCCTCTGCGTGCATTAGGGGAAATGCAGAGTTCTTTCCATTTTATTACAAAAATTGTTTAATTATGAAAGAGACGGACTCTTTCAGTACGCCCCACTGTCGCGTTATCATCACCTTCCAATCGAAAGACCACTCACATTCTTGTGGAATGCACCCTCTATTCTCCTAGATCACAGCAAGTGTAGTCCATGTGATGAGCCTACGCGCGTGGTGTAACACTTCACAGAAAAAGAAAAAGACAAAAGAAGCCATGAAACTAAGAAAGAACACCAACCCTAAGCTTCATTTTCTCGGGTGTAGATGAGAAACCCCTGAGGTTAAAAAGCCAAACTGAGGTTGATGACAACCAAAAGCAGAACCCCTTTCTCTCTCTAAAAACTCTCTCCCCCTTTCTCTCTCTAGGGTTTCCGGTATATATCTCCATCTCTCTCTATATCTCAGATTGTGTTTCACAGTTTCGGTTAGCTTGGCGTACCCACTCACAAAAAGAGGATCAGCTGATACCCAATAGAAGAATATATATATATATATAGAGAGAGAGAGAGAGAGAGAAGGAAACAGAGATGGGGAGGGGAAGAGTGGAGCTGAAGAGGATAGAGAACAAAATAAACAGGCAGGTGACATTTGCAAAGAGAAGGAATGGACTGCTTAAGAAAGCCTACGAACTGTCTGTTCTGTGTGATGCTGAGGTGGCTCTCATCATCTTCTCTAACCGTGGCAAGCTCTATGAGTTCTGTAGCACCTCCAAGTATACTCTCTATCTCTCCCCCCTCTCTCTTCTTTTATTTTTTTCAACATTTTCTTGAAAATGTTAATTCTGTGCAGTTTGACGGGGTAAGCTTTGCTCATTGCTATATATATAGATGCATGTGTACATATAGAGTGTGAGTTTGAAGAAGTTAAAGTTGGGTTTTTTGATCCGATCGTTGAAATCTGGTTGGTGTACTGTGAGATCTGAAACATGCTTACAACCTCTTTGTTTGTTCATGTATAGATCTGTTTGTTTGGTTCGGTTTCTTGACGAGAAGGTAAAATTATCCAATTATGTACGCTTGAACTGCAGATTTTGATTTTGATTTGATTGGACTAAGATCGCTGTTTATTTTAATCCAGGAAAAGAAAAAAAAAAAAGATCGTTGTTTATGTGCTCTTTCTATGAATTTCTTCGCGTGTTTACAGATTGACTTGCCATTCTTGGTCTTCTTTTAAAATCTGGTTAAAAAGATTAATGAAGTTGATTGCAAATTGCAGTTCATGACTCAATCTTAAGAATAAGACCACAAATTACATTGAGTAGTTTGTCAAGTTTTTGTTTTTGTTTTTTATTTATTTAAATATATGTTTATAATTTGTGTATCTAGCTCTTTATCTCTCTCTATATATATACACTGAGAGAGAGAGAGAAAAGAGAGACAGAGATTGCTTGTTTGGCTCAAGAGCTGTAAATTAACTTGTGTAAAATCCTGTGATGATAGTCGTATGCTACTATTTTGCGTGGTCTACCTGGTATAGATGGTGTCAAATTTTTTATGATCGAATAGAAAAGACATGGGTTTGGGAGGAGTGTGTTAAGAAAGCCAACTTTTTACTTATTATAAATTATGGCACTTGACAGAGTGTTATGGTGAAAAAAAGATCAATGAAGCTCCCCAATTGTTTGCATATGGCTGATTAGAGTTGAGTTTATTAAGTAAAGTGTGGGAGTTATCTGCAAATTTTAGAACTTAAAAAAAATGTAGGGGTAGTTTAGAATTTTAGGGTGTTATGGTGAAACAATATCATTGTAGCTATGGTGCTAACCTGCTATTTTCTCCTTAATTGAATCTTGCCTTGTTGCATGTACCACAATTTCTTCTTGCAAATATTTTTAAGCATTAATTTCAAATTTCACTTTTCTCACTAACATCATGGTCTCTTCCAATATCAAGACACTAATTTATAGGTTTAAGCATAGTAGACTCCTCAAATTAAAGTCACATTTCTACTAATAATACACTAGTGATTTTGAATCTATTTACTATAGCTCATATATAGGTCATAACCCTTCATTGCTTTAGCATATCGTAAGAATACATACTTCTTTGCCCTCAACTTCAATTTTCGACCATTGTGAGTTGGCGTTTTCCTTTCTTGGTTTTAGTTAGTGTTTTGATCTTTTTCTGGGTGGGAAGTCGATCTGTTGGGGGTGGTTTTTCTTTAGCGTCTTGCACAATTTGGATGCTTTCCCCTGGGTTTAGCTTGGTGTTGCATTTGGGTGGTGGTTCTTGTTTGAGATTGTAATAGTTGGTGTTTTGATTAATAAAATTGGTTTTCTTTTGCTGATCAATAAAAATAAAAATAATAAATAATAAAAAACCATGAGCATAAATAGGGCATTGAAACAAGCTTCAATCATTGTAGCTAGTAGTAGACCTGGACCATGCCTCTTCACATGTCTTACACTCAATAGTTGTTGATGGAGGCTGATTAACTACAAAGTAAGCCGCTGTAACAGCTTCAGCCCTGAACTCCTTGGATAATCCAGCATTAAATATTGGAGAGCATACACCATGCTTGCTCCAAAAGAGTTTTGTTCATCCATGCTGCAACCCCATTTTGTTGCGGAGTTTTTCCAACAATGTGACGTCTCAAAATTCCTTCATTCTTGCAGAAAAGAATAAAAAAACCTTCACAAAATCCCACGCAATTGTCCGTTCAGGCGCTTGATTTGTTTACTTGTCTACTTCTCGATCATTTCCTTTCAATACTTGAAAATAATCAACAATAAATGTCTACATATATTGAACACTACCTAGAGAAGGAACAAGAAGGGGTCCCTAAAGATGAGAATCCAAAGTAGCCTTAGTCGATGAACAGTTGTACTAAATTCACCCTC
The DNA here is from genome assembly GCA_039720395.1 of Liquidambar formosana. NCBI lineage: Eukaryota > Viridiplantae > Streptophyta > Magnoliopsida > Saxifragales > Altingiaceae > Liquidambar > Liquidambar formosana. Next base: position 9,865,867 of record CM077832.1, read on the forward strand.
CGTTGCTTACCAAACACACAATGCTCGTAGAAATACTCCAGCTTTCCTATTCTCTAGCCACAAAACAAACCATGTTTGCTCAACATACAGCTAATCCCATCTCATTCATATGCCCAAGCCACATGAGCCACAACCTAATATTATCTATATCGATCAAAGTCTGATGATGAAACAGTAGTAGCACATGTGATCCTGCTGCCTTGAAGTAAATACAAAACCCTTGAAATCTTCATGACTACTCCACTTCCAACTTTAGAACCATAGGTATTGGAGTCAAGTATACCCAAGGAAATCATGTTTTTCCTTGACTTTGGAATATCTCTGTCGTTAATCAAAGTTTTCGCAGTACTATCATATATTTTAATTCGAAATGGGCCTATACTAATCCTTCTTAGGACACACAAGATAGGAGCAACCTGAATTGAGAATGTACTATCACCTGAGCAACTAACAGTATGTGGGAAAACATCACCACCATAAAAGCTTTCCTCTAGAACACCGGCTACATTGCCAGGATTAGAAGATTTATCATTTTCTTTCCTCTACTTACCACAATCTTTCCTAATATTCCATTCCTATGACAATGAAGACATCTGATTTTTCTAGACTTTGATTAAAATCTAGATCGAGCTCTACTATTAGAGTCCTTTTATGTTGTTCTTCCTGTTATAACCAAATTAAACCTTCAAATTAATGGCTTGGTCCTCATCATCAATTTTAACATTGATAGTTTTGACATCTAAAAATCATTTCATTATATTCCCTTTAGATGGTCTATAATGGATGTGCCTTCTTGCATCTAAAAAGTAAACAATTGCTTCTTTAAATATAAACAGTTCTTGTGGCCATTTTTCCTAATAAATGAAATAGAAACTGTAAATAACCTAAAATTCTACCTGAATGACAGATTTTGGAAAATTTTCTTCTACAAAGTTGTTCAAAATGATGTTTTTTAGTGGGTAGCATGGGTAGTTTTCATAAAAATGTTCTATATTTTTATAAAATTAATCTTGAAAAATTAAAAATAAGTGGGGGGAGGCCCCCATATTTCTTTTTATTTATATCTTTTTTGGGCTTTCCTTTTCGCTGCCTTGGAAGTTTTTTCATTGAGGGTGGCTATTGCAACCCCTCAACTTTATTTGTGAACCCCACATCGATCTTTTCACTTTTCAAGGATTTTATAAAAACTGATCACATTGTCTACTAGAAAACATCATTTTGAATAACTTTATAAAAGAAACTTTTTTTCAAAATCTGTTATTTAAGAGAATATTTTTGCTATTAACAGTCTGCATTTCATTTTTACAAAAATAAAAATTATAAATGGTCAAAAAGTTTACCTAAATGATAGATTTTGATAAAAAAAAAAAAAAAAAAAAATTCTCCTACAATTTTGTTAAAATGATGTTTTCTAACAGATATCGCAACTAGTTTTCAAAAAACCCTTTTATATCTTTCATAAAACCTTGAAAAACTTAAAATAAATGAGGTGTGTAAATAAAGTTGAAGGGCTGTAATAGCTTCCCTCCTCTTCATTTCCTGCCAGTGCTCCCAATTGAGTTTAACATCTGGGCCTGCAAATGAGGCAATTTCCCTAACCCGACCTTACTCTACTGGGCCTTTAACCTCAAGCGGAGTAAGTTGGCTGCAAGAAACCTGTTTAATCCCCTGGGTTGGGCCTCGCTTGGCCTCCAACCTGACCTAGTTGTACAGAAAGGGAATGGCTATTGCAACCCTCCATTCTTATCACCCCACCCCCCAATCCTTTAGGTTTTTAAGGTTTTATGCAAAATATAAAAGGTTTTTATGAAAACCAGCTACAATGTCCACTAAAAAACATCATTTTGAACAACTTTGTAGAAGAAAGTTTTTCTTAAGTTCATCGTTTAAATATATTTTTTAGCCATTTATAGCCTTTATTTCATTTTTTGCCAAAAAGTCTACCTAAACGATAGATTTTGGAAAAACTTTCTTTTACAAAGTTGTTCAAAATGATGTTTTCTAGTGGAACAAGTGACCGGTTTTTGCAAAAACCTTTTATATTTTTCATGAAATTTTAAAAATCAAAAGGAAAGGGGTGGGGTTATAAGAATGGGGGGTTGCAATAGCCGTTCCCGTACAGAAAATAGCACTCTTGAAAGTAGGGCTGTGCACAGACCAAGCCTCGGCCTGGTTTTGTTAACTTTTGAATAAGCCTGAGTCCTAGGCCTGGTCTTATACAACTCAAAATTATAGCATTTGACAATTGATACTGTAGCACAAGCTAAAATAGAAATAGCACATACTGGAGATACTCTTGTAAGTTCCCCTGGGACATGAGACCCACTCCTTGTGTCAATGGTACTGTGTAGGTAATAGAAACATCCGTGCTGTGTAATTGATAGAAACAGCCGTGCTGTGTAGTCAAACCCTGAAGGTGAAAGAGTGAGAGAGTGTTCGATCATTCTGGAAAAGGATATGGTAAAATTCTGCATGGGGCAGGAGGTTATTCAAATTATATTTAAAAAAAAAGGGGGGGGGGGGGGGGTTGAGAAAAACTGTATTCGAATATGGACAAGAAAATATTTTAGGCAATGTGCAGTCTAGCTTCATGCATGTCAGCATTTGAGAAACCAAAACGAATGTCATGGCTTATATGTGATAATGAAACAAGTAGCTAGAAATTGGTAAAGCTTACATGTAAAGCTTTGCTAGCTAGAAATTGGTCTTGCCGTTTCCAGCACACCTTTAGAGAGGGTAACAAGTGCGCTGATTTTCTTGCTAGGGAAGGGCATAAAGCCATTTGTAATCTTCAAGTTTTAGATTCTCCCGCTTCTAGGATTTGTAATTTGTTGTTTGGGGATCTGACTGGTGTTAGTGCCATCAGGTCTGGTTGATTGAATATCCATTAAACCAAAAAATAAAGAAACAAGTAGCTTAGGTGAAGTTGCTTATCAAAAAAAAAAGAAGTAGCTTAGGGGGTTGGTTTATTATATCTTCTTCATTTACATGATAGCTACATATGGCTCTAAATTTTTTTCCCTTCTATTCGAAAATTTTAGTTATCTTCACATTCAGCCTCCTGATGGAACCTTTTTCTTTTCCGCTTTCATGTTAGCATGCTCAAAACACTGGAAAGGTACCAAAAATGCAGTTATGGTACAGTGGAAGTCAACCGACCTTCCAAAGAGCTCGAGGTAGCATACTTTTCTTATAACTATATTAATTCAGATGACAATGTTAGATGCACTACACATGATTTGCAGTCAGGTTCATCTTTATAAAATTCATTATGTGATTTTTGGTGGATGCCCTTTAGTGCATGTACTTCATTAAATTTAAATCTCGGCCTTGGTTGTATGACTTTTCCCTTAGTTTAACCATGGTTTTTTTCTTTAGCAGAGCAGCTACAGGGAATACTTGAAACTGAAAGCCAAATTTGAGGCCTTACAGCAATCTCAGAGGTAGCTAACCTAATGAAAAATGTTCCCTTAGCTGACAAGTTTTTGGACAACAATTTTTCTGGCTACATCTTTCGTAAAATGGAGGTGCTTTATTATGTGACAACCGGATTTCATTCATTGAAAATTTAACCCTGGATTTTGTAGAAACCTGCTTGGGGAAGAGTTGGGCCCGTTAAATTCCAAGGAGCTAGAACAGCTTGAGCGACAACTAGAGGGATCCTTGAAGCTAATTAGGTCCACGAAGGTAACCAAATTTTTATCACACATTGCATTTGCAAATCTAAGGAATGATTAATCTTTAGTATCTTTAAAATTATTACATTCAATTAGTTGTTGACCAACGCTACTAGGATGCGGAGACCTAGCTTTTATGGATAAGCAGCCTTAGATGTTGAAAACCCTTTGCTTCAATTTCTGAGGTTCAGTATCACTTGCTAGGATTAGGCAAGTGTTTATGCCCATGGAGTTGAGAAAGAATTTTAGATTCCAAATCCATTCAAAACCATTTTGTGAGCCGAATTTTATCATTCTCATTCAATTTCTAATACGGTTTACTAATTCAATTTTGAATTTTATAAAATCCTGTGATATTTCAATGTTTTCTGTAACGAAATCTGAATCTATCTAGTTTTTCTAAAATTATAAATACCCTGCCCAAATACTCTAATATGTCAGGTATTGCGGTCGTCTTTATCAATGAAAGGTATCTTGAATTGCCATTGTTGACACTACAAATTCAATATTACAATAAAATAACCAGGAACCCATTGCACAATTACTGAAGAAAGTCCATCGATCATGTAATTGTATTGAGTTCAAAGTAAGTCATGGGAGGTATCTGGAGCTGGCACATTAAATGATGAAACTTACTATCCATTGAAAATATATGAATAAAAGTCTTTTTCATGGTACACTGGCTAAGCAAACTTAGAAAAATTTACCTAATGTTTTTTGTAAATATTTGTATCTCTATGCCTTCCAACAAGAACTCCCTGTGTTCATTGGAATTTCACATGGTTCAGCTGAAACAAAGATTGGTCATTGCATCCATGTCACAGAATTTTGTTTGCACATATTGAAAGTTTATTCACGCAAAAATTGAATTCAAAACAACGAGGCAAATGATGGTTTTTTCTTGTACAATCATTAACTTTTAAATCTTGATTCCAAGTTTTTATCTGATTCTGTAGTTTCCAATCAATCTTAAGGTTAGGATACTGCAATTCTTCTAGGAGGTAGTCTAACCCTGTAATACCAACTTGCTTTGCAGACCCAATTTATGCTTGATCAGCTTTCGGATCTTCAAAACAAGGTACCAGTGTTTGGGAATTTAATGCCATCAAATCTAATTCTATATGCTTAATTCTAATACTAAAAATCTATTGTTTCAAGTACAGGAACAAGCGTTATTGGAATCTAACAAAGCTTTGGTAAGGAAGGTAATGCTTGTTATGTATAAATTTAATTTCTTTTCTTGCGAGGTTGGGCTTGTTTTGAATCAACATTTTGGCTCATTAGTATCTAGAAGTGGGCATTTCTGCATGTTTTACATGTTTCCTAGCTTAAATCAACTTCTGCCTTCGGATTAGAAGATCCTTTGAAAATAATGGTTTACTCTCGAGGGGCTAGAGGCTAAAAACCCCAAGCTTCCATTTAAATTTTTTTTTCCATACTTACAAGAGATTATACAAAGATATATTATATCATCAAAAAATCTACAGCTTTAGCATTCTCTTATACTTTTCTCACCTTTTCCTGCCAAAGCCCAAAGCTAACAAATGTTTATTATCTTGGTGACTATCCCATTCTACAAATGTGCTAATACTATTTTGCCTTTTCTTTTTTCTTTCTGGATGACAGTAGCATTTATTCTCCATAATTTAACTTGCCTCCAAAGTCTCTTTCCCTACTATCACACAAAATATATTATAGTTAAAATATCTATTGGCATATTCAAGTAGAATTGAGGCTTTGTTGAGATGAGTTGTTTGCCTTTTGACGATTTTTATGTGCTTTAAAATATCTCAATTGGCAGCTGGATGAAATTAATGCCAAAAATCACCTTCGACTGTCATGGGAAGGTGGCGAGCAAAGTATTCCTTATGGCCAGCAGCAAGCTCAATCTCAGGGGATCTTCCAGCCTTTAGAATGCAATCCCACTTTGCAAATTGGGTAAACTTTAAATTTGCCAATTTTCATCCTTTTCTTTTTGGAGGCCTCTTCAACGGCTAACCTCGTATTCTCTCCCTTTTATTTAATTTTATGCAGGTATAATCCTGTAGGTTCGGACCAGATGGCTGCATCAAGTCATGCCCAACAAGTCAATGGGTTTATCCCTGGGTGGATGCTTTGAGTTTTGCAATTTAAGTCATTATTGTATGCTCACTAAAATTACCTAGCAGAATGCTTTCTTTGGTGACAATATGTAAATGGTTTCTTTAGTTATGGACAAAGGCATGTAAGGAATTCTCTAGGATTTTGGACAAGGTAAGAGACCCGATTTACCTTTAAATTCTAAATAATTTCACTTAAACTTGTTTGATTAGTATATTGAAGATTACTGGTTTTGCCAAGTATTTGATATGCGCTGATTTTGATAATTCTCTTGCTTGTCAAGCTACATGTTGCACTCTTACACTTCTGCCCAGTATATTCAAATATTTAACTGCATAAGCCATTAGGGCTAGCCTAGCCCTATTCGTGAGAGAGGGTGGTGCATGTAGAGGATAAGAGCATGATAAGTTGAGAGTTCAACCACTGCACCTGAAAAAATAATAAAATAAAATAAATATTGCATACTACTTGATAAATGGTATAATTGGGATACTTAATTGTTAGACAATTGTTGTTCCCTTAAGATTAGATGGCATGTATGATTTTCTTATGCAAAAGCTGAACTAGTATGATTGGGATACCAATTATGAGATTCTCCATTATAGGAAAATCCACCCATGTTTCATGCCTTCATGGCAGGAATCTTGCTTAGGGTTATATATATATATATATTAATATTAATTAATAAGTGAGTGATATGATTCAATTTTTGACATCCATGTATATTGAGGAATTTCGTTATAAATCCTCTTTTGGATGTCTTAGGGTTTGGACCTTTTATAAGCTTCATTCACATTCGCTTAGTTTTGCATTTGAAAGCTTCTCCCCTTTAATATCTTGAAATTTAAAATACATTTAATTCTCTGGGCAAGGTATCTGCTTTTCTCCTCCGCCTTGCAAAAACAGTTCACGTTTTTTGGTTGGTTGTCCCATTTTTCGTCCATAATCAAAGGACATTGAATGAGTTTTGCTCAATTTTTTCTTCAATAACTTCTGTCACACAATAAATTACATGCTAAGGGCCAAACAAAATACATTTAAGTTATCATAAATTTAGAGAAAAACTAGGATACGAAAAATCCAAAATATAGTAGATGGGTATGAATGCAGTTAATACGATTTCCTAAAAGAATACTTTTTATACCACTATTTATATTACCCCCAAAACTCCAGACAAAAACATTGATCTCCTTTGGGATTTTGGGGCTACGCTTAGAGCCCAAAGGGTTTTAAAATACCCGGTGTGGTAGGGACAGAGGAACTGCACATGCCCAATGGATTAGTTGGGGCCAAAGCCTCAGATATCCTTGTTGATAAAAAAACAATAAATAAATAAAACAAAAAAGAAAAACCACTATTTATATGGAATAGAGGGAGTAGATTCGAAATTTGAAAATAACTTAATATCTTTAGAACGATAGAATTTTCAAAGTTTAGAATTTTTAAGTAGGATTTTAATTTTTAGGTTCCTTGAAAGGAATTTTGCAACACTTGTGTTTATAATATAGAATTTCTCATTTGGTCAAATTCCATCTAATTGTCATTAGTTCATCAAGAAGTAAGGGAACTATTATGATTATGTGCAAATAGAATCGTTTCGACTGATTTCCCTTTTTCCTTTCTTGATTATAAAAACCAAAATATATATATATATATATATATATATATATATATATATATATATATATATATATATATTTTTTTTTTTTATTTTACGGCCAAACAAGAATTTGATTATAAGAATTTTACAAATTCTGTTTTATTTAAACGTAAATTCCACCGTACCAACGAAATCCCTCAAAAAAATTTGAAATTTCTTAGGCAATGACAAGTTGACTACATGGCGCGAGATTTCTGAGGAAACCCTTTTCAACTGAGTTGATGTCTGTTAGGTTGACAGGCCGCAAATGGGGCTGCAGGCTTAGGCATGGGACTGAATTATCTGATAGATAGTCACGTAACGAATTTAATCAAATGTCTTCAGCATGTGATTCCCTCCTCCTGGTAGGACTTCGTTTCACCATGCCATTCTCTGGTAGGAGGCTCCAAATCCTTTGATGCATATCAGTGTCTTGTAGGATAAGGTTATGACTTATGAGACTGTCATTTTAGCTGGAAACCACCTGCGTCAGAACTCAGAAGTGACTGGATTCTTACCAAAAAAGAAAAAAAAAAAAGAAAAAAGAAGTGACTGGAATCGTGTCCTCCATGCTAGCTTGTGTAATTATTACTCTCAAATCCCACATTCTCTCACCTAATAATCACTCATTTAACAAGATAACTACTCCTTTTCTAAGTTCCCTCACATTACATGCTTTGACAAGAGAAAGCTACTTCAACCTATTCATTAACTAAGGCGGTGATTGCTACATAAGGAATGGAATAGTGATTTCATTAATAAAAACAAAAAAGGAAAAAAAGTTACCGATTAGCTGTCGTGTCCAAAAAAAATGAAATGATCATTCTTTTGTTGGGGTCTATTTCCTCCTCATCCTCTTTGAAAAGAGGGAATTAATATCAATTCCTTCCCAAAATTAAGAGGAATGACCATTTCTACATTCCAGTTGACCCACTAAATTTCATGCGATTCTGACATTTGCGGTTCCTCTCCCCACAATTAGCTTTTTCTATTTTGCCTTTAGAAAGCAACACCAACCATGAAATTTTCGGCAACCTATTCTACATAAGTTGGCAATCAATAGCGGCACAAATCATGTCCGTATCTGATGAATATTTATCCACATATCAATTCCTCCCTTTACCAAACATTAGAATGAAATGAATATTTTCATTCCATTCTCTTAGACCAAATGCAACTTTCAATGTAATGGAATAATAGGGGAAAAAAAAAAAGAAAAAGAAAAGAAAAGAAAACGAAGAATGTAATGGAAACCTAGGTAAAAACAGAGGGCATGACTTTCTCAACTCCATGGGTCACCCGGAATGGTGAAAACCTCACTTTTTTTTTGAAATTCATAAAGGAAGACTGATGCCTGCTATATTTAAACAAAACGTTTCATTTTTCTTTTTGATGCCTGATTTGGCCCATCATTCGGAATCAAGGCTATAAAAGACTAGATAGATAGATGCCCCCTACTTTCTTTATTATATATGCAACTTGAGCTGATGCTGATGCTGCTGGGCCGCTGCCCACGTGAAGTCCTCTTAACATAGATTATCAATCATTCAATATGCCTCAAAACCTTGTTAATTGAAGGTTGATTTCCATTAATAGTAAGAAAGTTATGTGAAGCGATCGTGAGGTGTGAATCGAATAGTTTTGAAGCATCTTGTTAAGCAAGAAGTCATATTAAAATAGGTTTTCGTGCAATTGCTCTTATCATGCACTGATGAACTTAATTATATATATCTCTTCTTTGTTTAATACTAACCATCTGCTTTGAAAAAATACATCTTTGCTAGAAAACCTTCTTATATATTTTCACACCCATATATAAAATTTAACATTCCAATATTCCTCTCAAGTGTTGTTCGAAATATTAATTTAGTTTGTTTTGTCAAAATCAACTATCATCTTATAATTTCTACCATGGGAAAGGGTGTTTTGGGAATCGATTAAAATGAAACCATGAACTTTTTTACTAGTTAAGACAATAATTTTGAAAAAGCCAAATATAAAAATGAGGACAATCATTTTGAAACAAAAGGAGGAATTAATTAGGGGTATATAAGGCTTATAACGGGCTCAAAGCTGTCTTCTCGGCCAGCCATTTTTAGTGATCGATCGACAATGTTGAAGACATCGACCCCCTCTCTAAGAGATTGAGTGGGATGGGATTTGGGGTTTGAATGTCCGCCGTGTTTTATGAAATGGTGTCCCTTTGAGTTATGTTAATTATAATCAAAAGAAAAGGATTAGAGATTTCACCTGCTTCTCTGTCTTGATTTTACTCTATTTCTTATTATTCAGTTTTTTTTTTCCTAGATCTCTTCAACTATTTTGGGTATGTGTAAAATGGTCCCGAGGTTTGGTTTGATTCAAGACAAAATTGAGGAATTTTTGGAGTATATTTTCCGTACAACATAGACCTGTTTTTTTGTTTTTTTTGAATGTGTAGAATGGTCCCAAGGATTGGTTTGATTCAAGATCAAATTGGGGTATTTTTCGAGTATCTTTTCCGTACGACCTATAATATATATTACCTAAAATATCTTTGTGTCTATGTACTATATGCATTGGGGCTGGTTTTGGTCCCATAAGTATTCATGCGGAGAGTAAGACATGCAAATTCCCAATATATAAGAATCAATTTGTTTAATTACCAGTACAAATGGGACCACTTTCATGAAAATTTTCACGTTTTACAGCTCAAGTAATACAATAAAATACAACTGATAATCTCATTCCTACTGATAGGAATTAAGGACCACTGAAACATATGCTTCATTATTCTCATTCCCAATTAACCCATGCTAAACTATCTTATGCTAAAGTAAAGCTAGCAGATAGGGGGGGAATTTGCCTATGCCCTAGCTAGGCCGTCCGATAACTGTGAAATATAAAATATGTAATTTTGGTACGTAGAATTTACAAAATTAAACCAGCCAGAGGGGGTTTATAGGTATGATTTAATTTTAAACAATGTATTATCAATTTCCAGCCATTAGAAAAATTAATAATAATAATAATAATAATAATAAGGGAAAAAGTAAAAAGAAAAATGTGGTTCTGTAGGAATGTGAGAAGTTAAAATTGGAGCCTTGATCAATGAGGGCAAAAGGTTAGAAGTGCAATCAATATGGTACAACCAAAAGAGTTCAATACTTACTCTATGTAAGGATGTTTATTACTGCAAAACTGTTTTTAAGTTTCCACAATTTCTAGTTTGATGTTCAATTGACTGCATTGTTTAGTAAAACAATCTCAAAATCTTATTTGCAAACGACAAAAAATTTAGGGATATATTCTGTTTTTGGTTTTGTTTCTCTTGACAAGAAAACAGAAACCAATAACGTCATGATGTTTCTTAGACATTAATTATTTTTTAGATTTTTTTTTTAAAAAAAAACTTAAAAATGGTTTTAAAAAAATTCTTATGCTGTACATTTTTTTTAAACGACTCGGAGAGAGTGAGACTAGTTGGGGCCATGACCTACCCTCACCCAAAAATAAAAATAAATATTATTTCTTATAAGTGAAAACTTATTATTTAATGTTAATATATAGACTTCTTCTAACTGGCGGCCAATGGCCCCACCTCCAAATTTTTTATAACTCTAATTACCCTTTGGATGGAAATAAATAGAGAGGAACTTACCAAAATAAATAGATAAATAAATAGAGAGGAGAAAAAAATGGAGGGAAGATACCAACTTTCCATATATTATTTGGAAATTTAATGAGGAGAGAAAAGAAGAGAAATGGAGGAATATATTCAAAATAGAAAATACTTGACTCTTTATAGTGAAGGAGAGCGACTCTTTACCCCCACTCATATTAATTATGTCACGTGTTATAGTTAATTTTATATATAGATAGATATATATCCCTAAATACGGATACAAGGATATGTTGATATAGATACATAGACACACATTCATGTCCATGTGAACATGTGGACCTACACATAGACATGTGAAGATGTATCCATAGTCACAAAAACATGAAAACACATGCACACAATCATTTCTCATTTAATTTTTTGGACACAGTGGAAAGTGGGTGAAAGTGAGGACAAGCTTTTCTTCCATTGTAAGTAGCGAAGTATTGTCCGTGCAAAACCCCTTCAAGGCCCACTTTTTTCTTAGTCATTAGAAGAAATTTCTTCTGATTTTTTTTTTTCTAGTCATACTAATTTTATAGTAGTTTTATGGGTAAATTGCAGAAAACTATCCTCATTTTTGGGGTACCTTTTATTTTGGTACCCTCAAGTTTAAAAAGCGTCAATTTGGTACCCAAAGTTTTAGTTATGTTTCAATTGGGGTCTTGCCGTGAAAAACCATTTGTTATCCAAATGGTAAATTGGTCAGACATGTGCACGTGACCTTATTTGATAATTTTATGCCCTTTTTGCCCTTTTATGTTTGGAATGCCCATCTCCTCAGAACCTCAATAGTGGGAAAAAGTGTGCTGAGGCAAAAGAATTTAAAAAAACCTTTTTTTTTTTTTTTTTTCTTTTGCAGACTTTGTCCCTTCCCCCTTTCTTTTTCTCTCACTTTCTATCCCTTTTGAGGCAAAAGAATAAAGCAATATTTTCTTTTGGCAGACCTTGTCCCTTCCCCCTCTCTTTTCTCTCTCTCTCTCTCTCTCTCTCCCCTTTCCCAGTTTCTTTCTCATTCTCTCTGGCACTTTCTCCTTCTCCTCGCCGGACCAAGCCATAATAGCAAGCCGGCCATTTCTACAGAGGCACAATCTTCTGTTCTTCCTTTTTTTTTTTTTGGCTGCTCATGTAAATTTGGAAGGGGAAAAAAATCAACTGGAGGTGGAGACCATCCAAATTCCCAAACAAGAAAAGGGGGTTGCAGCATCGGTTTATGTAGATGGGGTCGCCAGTGAAGAAGAGAAAAAGGGGTCGCAGCCATGACCGATCACGACGGCAATGGCTGCCTCTAATTCTCTAAACATAGCAGAAGGAAAAGAAAAAAAAATAAAGAAGGTTGGCTGGAAAAAAATGGAGTTGGCCAGAGGAGGGGAATTCATGGGTTGATCGGAGTGGGGAGTTGGCTGGAGTAGCTGTCGTTAAGGTCCTTTCCTCTCCTACCCCCCATCTCACTCTCTCCCTCCTTCCCGTTAAAAAAAAAAAAAAAAAAAAAAAAAAAAACAACGACGACGACGACGACGACGACAACAACAACAACAACAACAACAGTTGGCCGATAAAAATGGAGTTGGCTAGAGTTGCTAGAGGTGTTTCCAACTCAAGTGAAATGGATTGTGTTTCAAAACGACGTCATTTGTATGAAGGGTAAAAACATCATTTTCTTGCCACTGTTAACACCATTATTGATTTTGAGTCAACAAAAATCTTGGGTACCAAATTGACGCTTTTTAAACTTGAGGGTACCAAAGTGAAACGCACCCCAAAAGTGGGGATAGTTTTATGCAATTTACCCTAGTTTTATCTACACTTTTATTTTTTATTCCTAATTTCTCTATCTGTTGATGTGGTATTAACGTAGTGATTTTTATGTTTTTAAATTCAAGTTTAAATTTTTGGAGTCTGTTTTTTTTTTTTTTAGTTCATCTGAAGTGGCATGTCAAAGTTTGAATACATAATTTGAAAATTCAGATAAATTTTTTTGTTAAAAAAACATTCCAATTTATTTAACATTAATAGAATGTTGGCACTTTAGAAAAAATTACAAAATTAAATTCAACTTTAAAAATTTGCTTTCAATTATTTCCACCCCCCTCCAAAAAAATAATTAAAAAATCTTCAAACATGCCCTAAATATATCTCGCAACTCTTTATCTATTATTTTTCTTGATCACAACAAAAGTGACAAAATTTATGGAAGTTAATTCATAGATGTTACATTTAATGCGAGACATTATTAGCACTCTTATAAATGCTTCCCACAATCCTAGCTTTAATAGGAGTGTCAATAATACCTCCCTAAATAAATTCCATATTAGACTAACCACTTTTTCATTTAAATTTAAGAACCCAAAACATATATATATATATATATATATATATATATATATATTTTTACATTTATATTTGTTATATGCTTTTCCTCTCAAAACACCCAACAAGCCTAACCTTAAAAAAAATTAAATGCAGGTACAAGAACAATAAGCTGTCTCCAGATCAAACCGAAGAGAAGACACAATGCATCAGTATGGTTCCGTAGTGTTGACATGATCTTGTACGGACTGGTCTTTAACCGTTGTGTCTCTCTAACTGTGGGACAGTAACAACTAGATCGTCCCTTATTCAATCAAAACTCGACAACGCATCCTCCCAAAACCTGGTGTTTCTCCATTTCTCTGTGACCTGTTTTCAGTCACTTCCCCCACATACTAGTCCTATATATATATACTATACTATCCATAATATAACAACCTTGGCTTGCTTCATTCAAGGGGGCAATAAACACACTTCACAACACAAAAATATAGAAAAAGGAAAAAAGGGGGGGAAAAGGAGGAAGAAGAAAAAAAAAAAAAAAACCTTATTGTATATCATCATATTCACCAATCACCATGCACCTTTTTTGCTCTTCAACATTAACAAAATTAGGGTTTTGCTTTCTTTTGGGTAGTTCTTTCTTTTTCTTGAAGGGTTTTTGGGTAGGGAAAGAGAGGACGAAAATGGGGAGAAGTAGGGTTGAGTTGAAGCGGATCGAGAACAAGATTAGCCGACGAGTTACCTTCTCGAAGCGAAGGTCTGGATTGACGAAGAAAGCTCGTGAAATCTCAGTGCTATGCGATGCTAAGGTCGCTTTGATTGTCTTCTCCACCAAAGGAAATCTCTTTGAGTATTCAACTGAATCGAGGTCTTATATTTCTACCCTTTAACGTAATCTTTTCTTTTTCAAACATTGTCTTCATAATTCTCTTTTCTTTTAAACCTTTATATATGAGTGTTTTGTGAATTTTTTTTCTTTCGCATCTGGGTTATTGCTATATTTATTGCTTGCTTTTTTTATTTTTTTTCTCCCTTCCATTATTACGCTTTTCATGGCCAACATAACAACTAAATCATCAATTTTTTCCCCATTCTCCAGTGATTCGTAAGAGAAATTGCTAAGCTTTGACAGCATATATGAAAACTCTCTCTCTCTCTCTCTCTCTCTCTCTTTCTCACTCACACACACACACACACACACACACACACACAAGACCTCACTACTAGGAATTAAGCTTGATCCCACGCCTACCCCAAAAAAAAAAAGAAAAATGGAAGCTTGATCCCATTCCAAATTTTCTTTTCACTCTAGCACTGTAATAACTCCTTCCTATTCTTGTTCGTCCACTAAGATTTTTTTTTTCCTCCTGAAGGAAAAAATATTTATGATGGTCATTCTTTTTGTCTTGAGATAGTTTTCAAACATTTTATTGCTTTAATTGGTCAAATCTAAGGTGGACGTTATCCATTAAGATTTAAATCACTTTGAGCAGTACTAGCAATAGTCTTTTTGAGTGGTTTTCCCAGTGGTTTTCTTTAGATGTACGTTCAGTGGATATGGGGTTGCTTTTACTTACCATTAGAATATAGATATAATAGTTTACTATTTATTTTTGGGTGTTGGATTTGGGTGACCAAAACGAACACTGTCAGCAGGGTCCTAGAGCTTTGTGTCTTGGGAGAGCTGTTTCTTAGGTTTGTAACCTAGTACCTGCTTTCCAATGTTGTTGGTGCCATTTGGAGATTGTCACCTCAAATGATATAAGTTATGGGGAGTGCTGCATAGGACAGGTGTGAGAAAAGCAGTTTGAGTAAGTTAAAAGATATGCAAAAGCTTGGATGCAGTCTCGTTTTCAAAAATAGTATACCACTGCATAGCTAGGGTCATGTTAAATATATAGGACTAGGCCATATATATCTTTATATTTCTTGGCTAGTAAGGTTTATATTAATAGTATAAAGATAAATTACCGAGCCCATTTCTTCTTTTTCCCTAAAATTTTGTGAAGCTTTTTAGGTTTTTTTTTTTTTTTTTTTTTTTGAGATGTCCACAATTTGATTTAAACAAGTAAAATCCATAGACAGTGGATTCATGGTAGTGGAGAGTTTGAAAACATTTGAAGTGACACTTCTCCTGCTTTTCTACTCTATTGAGGTCATGACTTCAAATTTATGTAATATAGTGCAAGGTTAACTGATTAGAGCATCTCCAGTGGTTTGTGTTATTTTGCCTATGTTATTTCTATTTAGCACCTACTACGATACCAAATACTATAATTTGGCACAATGTGCTCCAATGATGTAGTTGACATAATATGCAATTTTTTGACACAACCACCATCCCCCTTTTTTCTTGACACCTTTATTCCAAATATAGTAAAATAGTATAAGGGTGTGTGAAATATGGCACAACGGTGTGCTATTGCTATTTTTATAGCACACCCTTTAACACACCATTGGAGCAGCAACAAGGTGTGCTATTGCTAAAATATGGCAATAATACATATTTTAGCACACCATTATAGATGCTCTTAGAGCATCTCCATTCATGTGAGATAAATTACTTGTGCTATTGCTATTTTAGCACATGCTACAGTGCTAAATGCTATAATTTAACACAAGGTACTCCAATGGTGCAAATGACATAGTGTGTTATTTTTTGCCACAACCTCAATTCCCTCTATTTTTTTTATAAATCTTCCAACATCCATTGTTCCACCCACAAAAAATTCAAAAAATTCAAAAAATAAAACAAATAAAACAAATATTGTACAAACCACTAACATTTATATATATATATATATATATATATAAGATTTCGGTATTATTTTTGAAAATATTGTATTTCTTTATGGGCTGTTTGGTTACTGAGAAAATTGTGGAAGAGAAATGTAAGAAATGAAATATTATATTTTTCACAATTACTGGTGTGTTTGGTTCTTGAGAAATGGAGGGAAAGCTGACATGGCAAATATAGCAATAGCTCACCCTTGTGCTATATTTGGCACAAGGGTGAGCTATTGCTATATTTAGCATAGGGTTTTAGCATACCATTGGAGCAGTCCAACTTGTGCTAAATGCTATAATATAGCAATAGCACAAGTTATAGCTCACCATTAGAGATGCTCTTAGGCTTGCTAGTTCAATGAATCTCGCTCATAGTTCTCTTGGTAATATTTCTTTTTGGTGTTGTATTCTCTAGCAACATAAAGAGGGAACATTGAATTTCCTGATAAATTAATTGCTCCACATTTTCACCCATTTTAAAGATATTCATATAAATTGAACATAAAACTCACAAATTAGAGTAAACAAGCTCAAAAGATGGAGAATAAAATTTTACCTATTTTTTTTTAGGGTACATCTTGCAATTTTAGATACTCAGCATGAAGGAAACCCAAATAAACTCTCCAAAAAACAAGGAATTGAGTAAACTCCCACTAGTAGAAACCAATCTGAAACCCAGAACACTACAACTTTGCAACAAATGGAGTTAATCTGTTGACAGTTGACACCATCCTTGGCTAACCAATCCACAATACTATTGGCTTCTCTAAACTCATGACCAACCACCACATTTTGCAAATGCTCAATCAGAGATATCTCATTTCAATTAAATATATCGAAGATATATCTTTTTTAATCAACAATATTCTCAACAAAATCAATCATGTGCACACAAGAATTTTTAAAGTTGAAACCCTAGCAGAGAAAACCATAGGACCTTATGTTGCAACCTAATACACTATGAAGTTGACTTTATAAGACTCAATCAAATTACCCCTGACTAACACAACTAATGATGGCAATGAGGCGGGTTTAGTATGGGAAGACCCCTCCCCAACCCCATTCCGTTGGGAATTACCTTGTCCCAACCCCATCCCAAACCCACCACGGGTTCGACATTAAATTCCCATTCCCATCCCAAATAAACTTGAAAATCCCATTCTTGCTATGTCCCGTCTTGTCTCATATATGCTTAGTGGGATAGGAAACCAAAAATTAGCAAAAAATATATTTACCACCAAATTAAAAGAAATAAAATGGACCATCATAAGGTAAATTAGACATAAATTTAGAAATTTTTTACATCATGCTACCAAATAAATTTTATAAATTGTTCCCAAAATTCATAACCGAAAGTTATAACTACCATCATGCAATCTCTCAAAAAAAACTTCCACATCAAATGAACACCACTTCACCATAAAATCTCTACAAAGTTAAGTGTCTAATCAAGGCAGGTTTGGGATGGGTTTTTAAATAAAATCCCAACCTCGTCTCAATTCCTAACGGGTTTTTGAAAGAATTCCAAAAATCGCTCCTACCCCATTAAGTAGTGTCTCAAATCCTTCCCAATAGGGGTGGGACGGGGAGGTGCCTTGTACTCATTCCTCAGCTATTATCTTCCCCATTTTGAAAATACCAGTGCACACAATTTTTCATATCCCTTCACATACTCTGTTGTTGCCAAAACTAGACCACTCCATGCTATACTTCGTGACGCACCATCTAGGGAATCCTTTGTAGACTAAAAATTGGACATGATGCCTTAAATTTGCACATTCTCAATGGATGTAGTTTAATGGTGTGGTTTAATAATATCTGGAAGTAGATCTACAACCTAGGTGTATTTTGGTTCTCTAGAGATATATATAGACATTCTTAAGGGATGAAGGCTCTCTAGGTTTTTAGGTCAAATCTTGTGTGTGTGTGTGTATATATATATATGTTTATGTTATAAAACCCTATATTAACCTAAATCAAGTCCCCTAAGAAATAAGTAAGAAGTTTAATCACAAAGGAAACTAAGATTCACATTCTCATGATAAAAAGATTAACCTTCTTGCTTGGGTAAGGTGAAACTTGCTCTAATGAGTAGCCTTATGTCGGATACTAATTTACAATGGCTTAAGCGAATTCACACTTGCGTGAGCGACTAAGGTTAATTTGGATACTAACATTGGTTCGCTCAAGTGTATCCAATCTCGCTCGAGTGAGAATTTTATAGAAACAAACAAACTTAAGTAAGATTGTAAATGTAAGAATTGCTTAAATGTTTTACATAGCCTACCAAGGGTTGCAATGTTGTATTTATAGATAAACTTGTTACAACTACAATGGAAGGAAATAATTACGGAGCAATTAGAGGTGGTATTCAAGGCATAATTATAATGGGTATTCAAGGCAATAGGTTAGTACACTTTCTATAATATACAAGGGCATATGTATAAGGTAAGTCAACTATTGTAATGATGTGATTATGTAGTTATAGTGATGGGATTTGTGGATCTCTTAGATGTATCAGAGGATCTGTTAGAGAGCGTAGAGTTGGACACATTAACACCCTCCCTCAAACTCAATAGGGAAGGAACCACGTTAGGTTTGTTGCATAGGCTAGTGGACCACTTTGTGGATAAGCCTTTGGGTATACCTATCAGCTAGTTTAGAATCACTAAATACAAATTGAACAAGAAGAGTTCCATGAGCTGCTCGTTCTCAAACAAAGTGATAGTTTGCTTCAATATGTTTTGTTCGAGCATAAAGAATAGGGTTGACAACAAGATAGGTTATGCTAATATTATCACAAAATAAGAAAGGCAATGAAGGCACTTAAGGACCAACTTCTCGGAACAAAATTTGATGCCAACATAAATCTATTATAGTGATAGCAAGTGCACAATACTCAGCTTCTATACTTGACTAAGAAGGAGTTTATTGTTTTTGTGAACACCAAAATATTAGACTAGGTCCAAGTCAGATATAACCACCTATCGTTGAGCGACAATCATTTGTGGAACTGCCTTAATCATCAGAATAGGTTATGAGATAAAAATCAGAGTACGTGTGAAAGCGAAGACCATGCCCAACTGTACCTTTTGAATAACACAAAATCTGTTTAAAAACTTGCATACGAGTGTTTGTGGGTTTGTGCAAGAACTAGTAGATTTGACTAACCATAAACGAAAGTTCCAATCTAGTCATAGTTAAATATTGTAATGCACAAACTATACTGCAATAAAGAATAGCATTTTAGAAGGGATCCACATCTATGCATAGAGCTTAGGTCTAGAAACGACAGTAATGGATAGAGGTTTAGCCCTAAGCGTGGAGGTTTTTCTTAATAACCCCAAGGCATATTTGGTTTGTGAAAGAATAGGCTCATTATTAGCATGGACACTTCAATGCCCAAGAAGTAAGCTAGTGGACCAAGGACTTTTGTGTTAAAGTGGGATGAAAAAAAAAAGTGATGAAAGAATGAATGCTAGACATATTATTTCCAAAGATGATAATATCATCTACATAGAGGAATGAGTAGATAAGACCATTGGTCATATTTCGAATGAATGATGAAGAATTAATCTTACTGTTAATGAAGCCATTATCATGAAGTTCGTGCAGAACTAAATCTCATAAACCAAGCTCTTGGAACTTGTTTTAGGCCATAAATAGCTTTATGAAGCCAACAAACATGATTTGGCTAAAAAGGGTTCACAAGCCTGGAGGTTGTTGCATATATACATCTTCTTGAAGATGACCATATAGAAATGCATTGTGAACATAAATTTAGTAAAGGGGCTAATTAAAGGAACATGCTAAGGAGAGAAGCAAATGAATGGTGCAAGTCTTGACAACCAAATTATATGTTTCATCAAAGTCAACACCATATTGTTTATGAAACCCTTTAACTACAAAGTGAGCTATATTGTTCAATTCAACCATCAGACTTTCGTTTTGTTTTAGAAACCCACTTGCAACTAATGACATTTATGTTATAAAACGGAGGAACCAAATACAAAATTTGATTATGTAAAAGAGCATTGAATTTAATTAAAAGTCATAGCATCTCGCTAGGGGGTTTCTTAACATCTTGAGAATGTAAGTTATGATGAAAAAGAGTCAATAGAATTGTGTGAACACAAATCAGTATAGGATGTGCGGTTGCTGACTGGGCGTTGGGTTTCCATATGCCTGCCTTAAGACGAGTCATCATAGGATAAGTGAAAATAGAAGGTGGTGGACTAGGCAAAGTGGTGGATTGAGAAGCCATGGTATGTGTCAGAATATGGAGCTGATGGGCTATCGTTTGAGACCAATGGAGGTAGATATAGAGGTGATTGAGGCAGGTTACGTACTATCTAGAGAAGGTAATGGTAAATCCATAATGGAAGAAGACTCATTAGAAGGATCTAGCCAGTAAAGAAGCATTGGAGTTGCTGTAAGAGGTGGTGGGGGGGTTGAAGAAAGATTTGTAAATGGAAACATTATTTCATCAAAGTATGATATAGCAAGACATGTAAATGTAGCCTATTTTCGAGTCCAAACATTTGCATCCTTTATGTTGAACACCAAAGGAAAATGCATTGTCTGATTTTGAATTACAACTTATTTTGTTGTATAGAACTAGGTAGGGGCAGAAAACACAACCAAATGCTTAACGAAAACAATAATTTGGTTCAGATCCAAATAAAACTCCTATAACCAGATTTTGCCACCAAAAATAGGAGTGGAAAGCTGATTAATCAAATAAACATTTGTCTGGAAAGACAAAACCCAAAAGGTCTTCGAAAAGCAAACATGATTAAGGAGAGCTAATCCTATTTCCACCACATATCCACCCCATTTTATGTGGGGTAGGGTATGTGGGCATGATATTTGATGGGAGATACAATTTACATCAAGAAATTGAGCACAAGAATCGGATACCAGTATACTCGATACCACTATTTGTTTAGAGCAATGTTTTAAAAGGAGTAGGCGTAAGGTGGGGCATTTTTCCTTCTATGGGGCGAGGCTTAAAGCCCCGAAGCATGAGGCGTAAGCCCCATGAGTTTTTAATTCTTATATATAGAAATTTTAAAAACAAATTATATAACCATAAAAATATACAAAAATTATGAAAAAAATTCTCAAATTTGTTTGTTTGTAAAAGAACACAATAGTAGCACACTAATCGCTCGCAAGATCACACAAGCTTTAAAACTAAAAATAAACAAATAATAAAATTTACCCATAAATTACAATGTTTTTTGGGTCCTAGTTCCCACTCATAAATAAAAATAATTAGGCATCACAACAAGTATATATTGTATATTGTGGCTTGTTTTAAATCAAAATAGAGATAAAGAGGGGCTTTGACCTCTTTAGGGCTTAAAACGAGGGCTTAAAACGAGACAGACCAAAAAAAGAAGGGATTATTCTAGACTTCAATGGACTTCAACTGAGCAAAGGGGGTATTCACTCTTATCTTTTAAGATGGCTTAAGGCTTCGAGTCTTTGACTGGGAGAGAGATAGGGAGGACCTTAATCATCTCAAAGAAGAGAATGAGATGAGAAGAGGCCACGACAACAGAGAAAACAACCACCATCTTTCACAAAGCGACCTCCATTGTCAGCGAAAGGTTGTTGGAAGAGGAAATAGGTACTATTACTCGTTGTTCTCTCTTTTTTCTCATCATTCTCTCTTCTCCTCATGCCTTCTGTTCTTTCTTCTTATCAACTGCAGGTTGTTCTTTTGTTGTGTCTAGGGCTTTGAATTGAAACAGTCCACTAAACGGCTCTGTTTTGAGTTTTAATAAGTGATACATAAAAATACAGCGTTTTGATGTCTATGCCATTAAGTTGCTTTGGGCTTACTAGGCGTATGCCCAATTAAAAAAATGTAAAAATATGTGTTTTTTACGTACAATACTTACATCTCAGGCATAGGTATGCTTCGCAGGTATACCAACTAAAAAAATACACCTAAGGACGTATAACCCTTAAAAACGCCTCAAAAGCCTGAGACATGTTTTTTAAAACATTGGTTTGGAGTATTTTTATTTTGCTAGTGAAAGCAGTTTTAATCATGCGTTAAAAATGTGAAAAACAGGCTAAAGCATCACTTTTTGGAAAAAACGGGTATAACCAACTCAAGCGAGTGTGATCATCCACTAATAATAAGTAGTACTTAAATATATCATTAGGTTGGATAAAAGCAAGCCCTCGTAAGTTTGGATGCACCATATCCAAACAATTGTTAGATCAAGAATTGGAAAAAGAAAATAGTAATTTGTAATGTCTACTCGCAAGACAAGTAGGGCAGAAATCTTTATTTTTTATTGAATCAGAAGATAAAACAAACTTTTTTGTGAACCAAACTACGCAAAACATTTTGATGGGAATAGCCAAGTCGTATGTGCCACACTTCACTACTGGCTTGTGCTCCATAATATGGTTGAGGTGTTTTAGTAAATCTTGTAGATCCATGAAGACTAATCAGATACAACCCTTCCTCACTAGGACCATAGTGTAGTATTCTCCCTAAAAATTGATGCTTTATAGGAAATCCAACAAAAAAGAAAAAAAAAAATACAGTCAAGATCTCTTATTAACTGAGCCAAAAATTATAGATTTTTAGTGATATCAAGAATACGCAGAACATTTTGTAAAGGTAGATGAGGAAATGGTGTGAAAATTTATATTACCCGTGTGAGCTATTAGTAGTTGAGAGCCATTACAATCGAGTTTTTGATCAACACCCTAATATTCTAATGGTGAGTTATGATTTTGGAGATTAGCAGTCATGTAATGGGTCGTACTGAAATTCCAGTTCTATGAAGCCTAAAATACCTAGAAGGGGGGTTGAATAGGTATTATGTATAAATCTTACCCAATTTGGATTTCAATTCAATTAATCTTTTTTACCACAAATAAATCGGTCTCACAACAAGCATAAAAGCAATTAACAATGGTACCAAAGATTTTTACGTGAAAAACCCTAGATGGGAAAAACCACGGGACCACGTCCAATTGAAGCTAATCCACTATGAAATCAACGAGTACAAGACACACTTACAAACCACACAAAGACTCATGTAGTTGTCTTCACTCCCATGATCACACACGATCGATCTCCGTCGCCATGGCTTTGGTCGCAACCAACCTCTTTCACAGCGATGCCTTCAATCACGAACTCGCAAGCTCGATCACCGTCGCAACGATCTCACAAACACTCAAGATTGTGAATAGTGTGTGGTTTGATAATCTCTAGAACATATCAGTGAAAACCTAGGTTAAAGTGCTCTAGAGAGGTTTTAAGAAAATGAACAATAAAAACCCTAATAGGGGGAGGCTTACTTTCTTCTCTCAATGATAAAATACTCTATATATATAGTTTAAGAAACCCCAAGTGGCTGTACCACGTTTTGGTATTAAAAAGGCAAGTTTTAAAACTTTAAAAACTATTTTTTACGAGCTTGGATCGATCCAAGTGCATGCCGGATCGATCCGCGTGAACAAAAGCAAAAATTGCATTTCTAGAGCAGTATGGATCGATCCACCTAGGTAGTAGCAAAATTTGCATTTTTAAAATACCATAGATCGATCCTCATAAGCCATGGATCGATCCACCTAGGCAGAAAAACCTTAGAAGTTAAAAATTCTTTTTCAAAACCATTTTTATAAATAAAGAAATATTGAAAATGATTTGAAATGATTTTTAAACATTAAAACTTAGGCTTCTACAATCATTTACCTTTCCTAAGAACAATTGTGAGTCAAAACTTTAAACTCCATGTTTTGTCTCAACTTTGCAACTTCACCAATCTTCAATCAACCCAAGACTCAACCATACTTTGGCACGGAATATGACAACATTAAAAACATGGACCTAACACGTACCAGTATTAGAAAACCACTGTTGTTTTGATCCATTCAAGGACATGGCAAAAAAAGATTAGGGAAGATCATTGGCCTAAAAGCCTAATTAAAACACTAGTAACATTGGAAAGCAATACGTCCACGACAATTGCATATTTAGTAGGTTCGCAGAGAAGTATAGTTGGATTAGATCCAACTATACCATTGTTAGCGTGGGAAGGCAGATAAGACTAATTAAAAGAACGACCACAACAATGATTAGCATTGCATGATCTATGGGATCGACCTCATGCATGATTACGACCATGAAACGAATAAGAGGCTTGAACTTTAAAGGCAGTGTTTTGCAGTTATAACGGAAGTAAACTACTATAATGATGTGATTATGTATCTATAGTGATGGGATTTATGGATTTTTTAGATGTATCAGAAGATCTCTTGGAAAGTGTAAAGTTGGATACGTTAACAAAAATGTCAAAATGCACAACAATTACTTACTCTTCATTAAGAAGATAATGATCATCCTAGATTTAATTTTACTTTCTCACCAACTAGGTAATTGATTTGCTCGGTTTGTAGGTCAAATTACCAACCTAATGAGAGAATTCAAAGTCCAAAGAAGAACTCTTCACAATGTGCATTTATTCAAAACCATCTAATGTAATCCACGTATGACAAACAAAGACCATTACAACCCAACTAAACATGTTTAGATTATGAAAATTTTCAATTACTAACATAGACATTATATATAGTTGTGAAATATATGTATACATTTTTTAAATAACCTAATATATTATATACACATACAATAAATTCTATTACAGTAATACCATAAAGAATGAGCTTTGTTAGTTAAAAAGGAGAAAAGTAGGGAAATAAAGATGTGTTGGTTGTTAGCTGTTTCAAAAGAATATAATGAAATTTAAACTACTCAAGCTGTTCCATCACCAAACAGATAGACAAACAAAAGTGCTATAATGAAATTTAGGCCACTACTTCAATGTCTTGTGGGCAAGTGACCACCTACGAGAGAAACATCTTCTTTTTTTTTTTCATTGATGAAGATCACCTACGTGGAATCTCATAACTTCACATATTAGATTCTTTTACAATATAATTGTTTACAAGTTACTAGGTAGTGCACATTTTGGGTTTCAATCAGAGTTTAACCTCAATAGTTCTTAGATTTCATCCGACTGTGTATCTCTTCACAACTTAGAGGAGGAAGCAAGGATTTCTTCGGCTTTCAAGATAGTGTTATATCCTAGAGTCTAGGGTTGTGTATTTGCTAATTTTGGTTCCAAAACTTATGTTTAATTCCTCTGTCTAGCTTGTGTTGTTCAAGATTGAAGAAGATGTTGTGAAGTAATGTTAGAGCCCTAGTAATGAACCTTAGGTGGTTAGATTTTAATTGGCCTTAATGTATGTTGTTCTTGGGTTGTGATTATTGAGCAAAAAGATAGGTATGGATTTTGCTATAGGATTGTTTGAATAATGGTATGGGGATGTTCGAACACAATGTAGCTGGAATGCTATGGGAATAAAAATGCTCTTAGGTAGCTAATCGTTTAAACAACCCTCGACGACCATTTGAACGCAAGGTTGATGGATTGCTTTGAAAGCTATTGCCTTACTTGCATTTAAACGGTCCTCATATATCGTTCGAACACACAGGCCTAATACTAAATCCATTTTTGTATTTTTTTGCCATTTTTGGAAACACTATACATGTTCTTAACCCTAAGTACAAAAGGACCATTTTACCTCTTTGCCTCTTGTGTCTCTAGAGCCTCTAAACTTTATAACCTCCACAAAAGAAAAATAGAGAGCTTACAAAGAGAAAGAGAAGAGTCCTTATTCTTGAGAGACTAATTGTAGTCCTCAAGCTCTTCCTTCCAAGAACACATCAAACTTTCATTCTTATCTTCAAGATGTGTGTTGTCGAGTTCTTGTAGCTTTACCCACATACCTAACTCATAAAGGTTATTGTTGAGATTTGGTGCTCCATCTACATCACTTGTGAAGGATTTACATAGAGGAGTATCTTTAGAAGTTGTATACGATTTAAGGGCCATAATTAGGGATAATGTGGTTTACATTAACAAAAAGTTCAACACTATTAGCCAGCCACGTGTATTCAGTCCTAAGCATATGTAAGTTGTTTGTGAGTCCTTATAAGTGTCTTTCACATAATAGATGTTTTTAGTGTCTGTGGTTTTTTTACCCATTTGGGTTTTCCACGTAAATCTCGTGTGTTCATGTGGTGGATGTGTTTATGCTTCTGTTGATTTGTTTAATGTGCTAATATATTATGATTATTGAGAGGGTTTAATATTTGTGTATTAAGGTTTCACTTTTAAATGGCGTAAAAATTGATTGAGACCTATTCACCCCCCCTCTAGGTGTTTGTATGCTAATCCTACGCTAAGGTTAAGATGCTCTTTGTTGCAAAATAATAATAATAAGAATAATAAGAATAATAATATATTTTTCAACCCCACCACTCCAATCATTCTAACTAGATGTTCTAAGACCAATTGCAATGAATAAATACGTGATCAACCCTTTCTTTCTCAGTGCTATAAAAGGAGCAAGAGATATTGCAATTAAGAAGGAATACTTTCTCAGTTTAAGTTGCTCCTTTATAGGGACTCTACCATTAAGAACAAGCTAGTATAAAACCTCAACTTTTAGACGAACTAGGGTTTCCAAGACTAAACTGCTCAAAGATTCAAAATATTAGGAGGATTTGTCCTCTAAAGCATAGTAGCAAGACTTAACTTCAATAGAGGCCAAAGGCTAGGGGGTGAATTTATGGATGAATTTGCCTAAAGTTCCTTACATTGCCTAACATCATTAAGCCTTAAGAATAAATCCTAAAGCAGCTCAGATTCGCAACTAGATATATAGAAACCTTTGAAATTTTATATTGCATGACCACTTAAACCAATTCCAAAAGCCTGTATCAATAACTTCACCATCATTTTTAAGAGCTAAATTGTAAAGTCCAAGGAAGGAATCTCTGAATCAGACGTCATAGGCCCACCTATCCTTCCAAAAGCTAGCTTTTCCATCATTACCCAACAGCATGCAAACTCCTTTTATCAAAATGGATGCCTAAAAGAGACTTAGAAGATCATATCCTTAAAATGTAGTTCCACAAATATAAGTTATTCTCGAATTAATTCCACCAAGGATCCTAAAGCCATTACTATTCACTAAATCCATATTTTTCTCCAACAGCCGATTTTCACTATGCATTATCCTCACAAATAAATCTTCATCACCATTTAAATAAAAGGGCCTCATTTTTTAGTCGTAGAGAACATAGTGCCCCCTTTATTCTTGCTAGCTATGAGATTGTCCCAACAAACCTAATAGAACTTCATCTTCTTATTGTTTCCTTCCCATAGAAAATTTTTCATTAATTTCTCCAATTCAAGCACAACTCCTTTTAGCATCTTCAACGACATTAATTATATGTGAATTCGAAAATTGCATAACACAAATTTAATGAGAGCAATTCTACCACCCAAGGGAGAGATAGCTTCTCTACTAACCCAGAATTTTTCTTTTGAAACTTTCTACCACTAGCTTCCGTGTACTAATCCTTCTGGGATTAGCTCCAAAAAAAAGCAAAAGACAACAAAGTGTCCTCTTGAACATTCACGCCAACAATGCTACTTTTCAACAAATTTACTTTAAAGCGCGAACTAGTTCAAAGCCCTGCATGAGTCAACTATTAGCTCCAAGAAATCAACTTAACAAAAAATCAGGGTATCAACCACGAATTATAAGAGATAGACTAAAGTTGTTCTCCACTAGCTGAATTCCTTTAATAATGCCATCTTCCTTAGCATTGGGAAATACAATATAGAGACCTTTCGTTTGCTATATAAAAAAGGGATGAGGATAATAAATCTCCTTGCCTGACACCTCTTTCCACTTTGAATTCCTCTTAAAGTGAAACATTGATATGTAGTGGGAGAGGTAGAAGAAAGACATTTAAGAATCCATTTAGAGCACACACTATTGAAACCCATCTTGTGGGGCATAGAAATGAGGAACCCCCATTCAACACAGTCGAAAGATTTATCGAAATCAACTTTAAAAACACAATAGCTCATATTATCTTTTTTTACAACATCTCATTAGCAATCAAAAACCCATCTAGAATTTCCCTCCCAAATATATACACTTTGAACATCACTAACGACCTTGCCAACAATAACTTTTAATCTATCAGCAAGAGTTTTTGCCAAGATTTTATATATACAGCTCACAAGACTAATAGGTTTGAACTCCTTTAAGCTAGTGGGGGAATTGCACTTGAGAAAATAGGTAATGAACTAAAGAATTCAAACCATTCACAATCTTCCCATAGTTATGAAAATCGACCAAGAACTCCAAGATATCTTGCCTTAAAATAGGCCAACCTTAATAATGTTGAAATTGAAGCCATCTGGGCCAAAGAGTTTGCTTCCGTCAACAACAAAGATATCTTGAAGGCTTATGTTTTAGAGAAAAGCCCAATTATCCAGCTTCAGTCTTCGTTTGAAATTGCCATAAAGTAGGCACCCCACAAGTGAGGTCTAAACTACTATGTAGAGGAGAAAAGATTCTAGAAGTATAAGACACTCTCCCTTTAAAATAGTACCTGGATTATCAAACATGAACCTATTGATCCTCAAATACCCATTGAAATTTGTTTTCCTCCAACCGAATTTTGCTCCAAATGCTTTCCAATTCTTTGTTTATGGTCCAAAAATCAAGTAAGAGCCTTGATTTGTTGATTTGTTTTCACTTTTAGCTTCAGAAAGATCTATTTGTTCATGAATTTTATCAAGCTTATCAATCTTCTCCACTAAAACCTTTACTTTATGATTAGCAAAGCTAAATATAGTTCTATTCTAATCCACTAAATCCTATCTGAGCAACTTGAGTTTCATGTGGATCCTAAAACATCCCCACTATCGACCAACATAGAAGCCCTAATAGATTCAACAAAACGGAAGAAGTTAGGACAAGAGAGCCAACAATCTAGAAATCTAAACGGTTTGTGACCATAGTCAACCTCCTTGTAAGCTAGCAAAATAGGAGAGTGGTCAGACACCCTTTTAGAAAGACCTCATTCTTAAGCAAGTGAAAAAATGTCCAACCATGATTGGAATAGAAAAAACCTATACAAGCTGCTAAAACTTGCTGAAACTTAATTATTTGACCATGTAAAATTTTCTTTCTACCATCAGGAAATCAACTAATTCCGTGTCCTCAATAAAAGAATTAAATTCTCACATAACCTTAGAACTTCTCAGACAACCCTTTCTAGCTTCCACCACATAATGAACCTCATTAGAATCTCCCATAAACACCACTAGTCTAGAAAAGAAGCTTTCTAAGATCTCAAAGCACCCCACACGAGATCTTTCAAATTCATCATTTGGTTCACAAATGTTACGAACAATACAAATGAAATCTATTGAGTCCTAGGTACTAGTGTTGTCTAATTCCGGTATCCAAAAACTTATGTTGTATTTTGTGTCATTTGTATTTGTGTCCATGTGTGTTCGACATTGAAGATGAAGGCTTGGTATATTTGAAGATTTGTAGATGAATTAAGCCAAGCATCCTCTTAGGCATGGTAAGTAACCTAGTGGCCTGGTAATATACCTTAGGTGGTTAGAGCTTTTTTGGCCTTTGACATAAGGTTGTAAGTGGTGTTTTTAACTTGCAAAATGAGTATTAATGGATTCTGCCATAGGATTGTTCGAACGATGGTATCAAGAAGTTCGAATGCATTGATACCAAAGGCTGCAGAGTGGTCTCAGGTACCTTACGTTCGAACGTATTCTTTGAACAACACAGGCCTCGCACAACAATCTATTTTTGCCCTTAGTCAAATTTCTTAAAAACATCTGAGTCCCAGCATATACGTAAACCAAATCAACATTCCTCACTCCCTAAAACTATCTAACACACTAAGAATCCATTAATTCCACTTTTGTCTCATGATTGCAAATAATAGGTACTTTCTTATCTAAGATTAAGCAACTAACATCCTTTCTTTTGATCCATTACTCCCATCTTTGTCTCCTGAATGCACTTGAAATTGATATATTATTAATGTATGCATTTGTAGCATGCATTTTATTAAAGATGAATGACATGGTGTAACACTGAAGTCTTAAAGCTTACACGTCAATGTAAGTAAAATTAGTTAATGTTCCTTAACACAAATAAACACACAATTAATAAAATATATATATATATATATATATATGTAGCAAACAATTAAATAGGAAGCAAGTCAAATAAGTACTCCTTCCATCACACAAAGACAGCCCATGTTTGACAAAATAAGCAGTTTAAGAAAAATCATCATTTCATTGACTTGTCATTTATTAAATTCCATTTTTCTAAAGTACCCTTTCCTACTTTTTGTTGGGTTTTGTATTGAAATGAATTATTGAAATAACAAGGGGTAGTATAGAAAGTTTAAAAAAAAAAAAAAAATTATGATTCGACTTTTCAAATTAAAATGGACAAACATTTTAGGACAAAAAAAGTTACAAAAATGGTCTAACCTTGTGGGAGGGAGGGAGTATTACTTATTTAATGTTGGTAGTTATCTGTATTGTTATATAAGCAAAACCACATATTTATTTTTTATATTTATTTCTTTTATCACGTAATGATGTTGTATATTTTTCAGTAAAAGGGTTTTATTATAGATGTATGAAGAAGGGTTAACATTCCCTGGTTCATTAAATTGTGCTGGATTAGAAACTGTTTGGGATGAAGAAGAAGAAGGACTGGCTGCCATTTTGGCATAGGTCTGAGGTTTTGATGGAAGAAGTTCTGGAAAATCTAATGGTGCAAATGGGTTAGGTGTAGTTGGGATTGAAAAAGATTGTTTCCCAGAAAGGGATAATGGAGGCCGAATGCCTGGGGGCCGAAGGCCTTGGACACCATATTGTTGTGAATGCTTCATCCTCCCGTCCTTGAAGGATTTGAACATTTCTTCGACCATTACTTATTTCCATTATGCATCGCATAATCTACTTTACTGGTTGGTTTGGGTTTGTCACCCATGGGAACCTGCAAGAATTCCCGTGAGAGAAAAATCAGGAAGGCTATTGTAATGTTGGTAGTTATCTGTATTGTTATATAAGCAAAACCACATATTTATTTTTTATATTTATTTCTTTTATCACGTAATGATGTTGTATATTTTTCATGCGTGTAATTAATTGTCATGAACTCTTAATTTTTGTATATGAGGCTTCATTAGATCTGTATTACATTCTTTTCCTTTTGTGACAGCATGGAAAGGATCCTGGAGCAATACGAGAGTTACTCATACACAGAGAAACAGCTCGTTGCAACTGATTCTGGACCACAGGTCTCACCAAGCCAATCTACTAAAATATGTTCAAATTGTTAGAACTTTTTGTGCTCCATATTTTTTGCTCTGTTGCAAATGATTACCCAATATACAATTAGCCTCTCTTAACAGCATGTTTTACTTTCAGTACTTATGTTATCTAATTTATTCAGTTTCCTTTCATGTCAAGAATTTACGTTGCGGGTTTTGGGGTTCAAATAAGAGTAAATTGGATCTTGTAATAACTTTCGGTTTTGGTTCAGCTTTGTGCCTGAATGCTTTTGTTGCTGGTGCAATGGATGGAGATTTTTTTTTTTTTTTTTTTTTCTCTGGGAATAGTCATTTCCATGTAGTAGTCCTATGTGTGGTCCTTTACCCCCTCTACATCTTATCCGTAACAAAAAAATAAATAAATAATTAATTAATTAATTAATTAAGATTAAGAAATAAAAAGTAAAAGGTGCAGATTGTCTTGGATGGCAGTCTTTCTTCAATATTCTGTATATTCAGTGGGTTGGGTTCAAGTGAGTGCAGGATTTGGGGCTGCATGGGCACAAACCAATGCTTTCTGTGTTGACTTTGTAGTTTCTTGTTGGGGTTTTGGTTGGTTTGTAGAATTCAGGTTGCTTCGCTGCAAGCCGAATAGTTTAAACGACTTTTAGAGACGCAGAATCTGTGGGATAAAACCAAACATTTTGTTAAAACATGAAGTAGAGTCAGGCGCAAAACAACATATATACCTCTATTTATTCATGCCGATGTAAGACCCTGTGACTTTTCCCCCTTCCATGTCTGTATTGGTGTAAAGATGCTTTGTGTTTAGCTGGTGCAGAGGGAGGTACACCTGGTATTTGTCAATCCATCAAATCCAAGAAGCAATTGTATGGGCAGTTGTTAGCATTATTTCATCAATGGTTTTACTAGTTCAGTGGGGTCATTTGAGGGTAGGCACTGGGTCTGAGGCCATGAGTATGACGAGCCAATGGTCAGCTTTTGAATCCTCATTTGATGTAGTGGAGTGTGCTAAAGTGGAGTCAGGCTCTTTCTTTTTTAGTTTTTGTTCTTCATGCCTATGTTACATGGACTCGGGTATGGGTGTGAGGTACAGCGGGTATGTATTCAGGTATCAGATTCATCTACTTTTTAAAGATTTTTTATTATTTTGAAATATCTGACAAGAATACCCATATCCATGTCACTAGGATCCGACACGAGTATTTCATACATTTTGAAATAGTTCATGTAACATAGATTTTTGTAACTTTTGTGTCATGTTTGTAAGACTGTGGGTATGTTTCCAAAATAGAAGCTTCCTGTTAGGATTTGGTGGGTTGCCAGGTTTTTGGATGCATTTCAGGCTATATATGTACATTTGTTACATTTATAATTTGTCCCCTACATTAATTATTACTTCTACCATTATTGACATGCAATAAATCGTATACTCTACCTCTCTGTTTCCACACTTTCTCGATCCTGGCCTCCCTCGTTTTTGTTGTATATGATTTAATAATTTTATTTATGTCTTATTTAATTTTAATAGTTACATTAATTTATTTTTTGACCGTAATGCTTGTTACTCTATTGGGTTTTATGATCCTTTATATTTTCTCAGTAAAAATAATTTTTATTACTTATGGACAAGAAAGGTTACAAGAGCAATACAACCTCCCAAACACAAAAATATTTTACCCACATTACACCATTCCCACAATAGTCCAAATCTATATGCTAAGCATAGACCAATGTGGGATGTGGTATATTTCCAACAGAAACTAATAAGCACAAGAATCCACCTTCAGCAAAATGCTAAGGAAAAATGACACTAACAAGAGATGATGTATGCTAATTTATTTTTTTATTTTTTATTTTTTATTGGTAAGCAATAAGAAATATTATTCAAAGCCAGAAAACAGTTAAGAACATTACAGCTCTATTTCTCTTTTCCTTCCATTATTCTCTTATGTTTTTAAACTCTTCGTTAAATAGTTTATGAGATTCACTTTGAATAATTTTAGCGTGAAATTTTAGTGTGCGTGTCATTCAAGATTCATAAGGAGAGAAGATGACCCCACATGGGGCTTAGTGGGAACAGTTTCCCCCACTCAAAAACCTTTTACATTTTCCATAAAAGAAAAAAAAAAAAAAAAAAAACTTTTATATTTAAATTTTGCATATAAAATTTATATTAATTATACATTTGCCCCCATTAATTTTTACTGTCCCCCACTCACTCTCTCTCTCTCTCTCTCTCTCTCTCTCCCTCCATGGTCTTCCACTTTCTTCTCTCTTTTTTGACCCAATATTGTGTGAAAACGTGGATATTCAAAGAACTTAAGCCTCTTTATGGAAAATTACAAATTTAGCTTTGTAATCCCCTTTTGAACGCATGTAAAACTAGGGTACTTGGACCAGAGCAATTTTCTGGTTCTTGTGAACTTTTATTATGAGATTATTGTTATTAAGGATTGTTATGGCCAGTTTTTTTGTCTGTTTTTCTTGGTTTATTGGCTATGTTATTTAGTTTTCGTTGGGTGGGCTTCATTCGTGCAAGTGGGGGCTGGCTTGGTCTCTTTAAGACTCTTGTATGGGTATATCGCTAACTCACTGTCATGATGAACCATATAAATTCTTGTGTTTGATGCAGGTTTCTTTCTCCGGTTACTCTATCAAACCTAAGATTGCATTTTCACAATAAATATTTTTGATACAACTATAATTCCTCCATGGGTTCAGATATTCTTAACCCTTTCTGAATGCTGTGTAGGGAAGCTGGGCTCTGGAATATCCCAAGCTAGTGAGTAGGATTGAAGTCTTGCAAAGGAACATAAGGTACTGACCTCACTTTTTTCCTCCATGGCTTGGCAGCCATGTGCCGTCAGCCACTTTTAATGCTATGAATCATGATTTGAAGAATCATGTCACGCCATTTAATAGCTTACGGTCAAGAGATCGACAGCGTAGAACTTCGGCATGAGTGGATTATTATTTTTAGACGATTTTAGCCCGCTTTTTTTTTTCCTTTTTTTTTACAGAATAAAAGCTTTTAAAAAAGATTTTTCAAATAAATTATGTAAACTAGATGGTTAATCTCACTATATCATTCTGTTTTTTATTTTTTATTTTTTATTTTTATAAACAAGTAGATTATTAAATAGGGCTCATCAAATAGTGGGCCCGATAATATGCATGTGCCCTCATTGATGCAAAGTTGAACCCTACTCATTAAGAGAATGGAGAAAAAACAAATATCGTGTCAATACTTGTTCAGGCACTTTACAGGAGAAGATCTTGATCCCGTAAGTCTGAGAGAGCTTCAAAATTTGGAGCAACAGCTTGATACAGCTCTTAGGCGTGTACGAACAAGAAAGGTTAGTAACCAATGTTTTGTAAGTTGACTAGCATTAGTTTATCTTCCATATGATAGCAATAGTTTGTACTAATCACTATATGAATCACTTTCACTTATGCAGAACCATCTAATGAATGAATTCATTTCCGAATTTCAGAAAAAGGTAAGATATATTGTTTTGTGTGTGTGTGTGTGTGTGCAGCGCAATTGATTCTAACTAGGCTTAACATTGAACATATATATGAGTTGCTAATGCATGAATGCATGATTCAGTCTAATAAGTATAGAAAATTGAGTGATAAGTACTGCCTAAAGGGAGCTTGAATTATTGCCGAAAAAAAAAAAAAAAAAAAAAGGAGAATAAAGGAAAAAGGAAGCTTGTATTACCAGTAGTACTTAGAAAAATAGAAATGGTCACTCTGACGGTTCAAGGAGAACGCAAGTAATAGAAAGGTGCAGCCTGAGTACCATATACTCACCTTTTTTTGGCCCTAAAAAATAACATGTAGGGCAATCACATCCTAAAGTCTATATTTAGCAGTTCATAGAGTAAAATGACAACGTTCCCTAGGGATACCAAAGGACTAGCCCAACAAGAGCACCAAAAGATACATTCTTAAAAAAAGGGTCAAATTAGACCATTGTTAGTAAAATTCTTACATCTTATACAAAAATTTGATTGGCAAGCTGTTTATTCTGCTAGAGTATAGACTTCAAGGGTTTTAAAATGGCATGTTGAATTTTAGGTCAAATGGTATGAGCAGATTTAACTTTTGCCCATAAAAATAACTATGTTAATGTTCCACTAGCAACCTAGCATAGAGGAAACACCAGAAGAACAAGCAAAAATACATGAGTAAAATCTCAAAAACAGGTACATGACCCCCCTTCCCCCCCCCCCCCCCCCCCCCCCCCCACCAAAAAAAAAAAAAAAAAAAAACATAACAGAAGCAGGCTAAGTATATATATATCAAACAGCCGATGAGCATAACTCCATAAAGGTGAAATTCATCAAATCGGCCAAAGGATATAAAAGGGATAAAATAAATTAGAACTCATCTGAAGAGTGTAGGTAGAAAGTGCAGCATCTCTCAAATAGTCAAAAGCCATAAAGGAGAAGTTTATAAATCAGACAGCAGAGATAACCCAGAACAAAAATAAAGCCTGCTGTTCTTGAGGATTCTTTGATCAACTATAGTTCTCTTTCAAGACAGAGAAGCAAATCTTTTACAGACACAAGGGTAAAACCACCTCTTGCACAAGACACCCTTCAAGTGCTTCTTTTTGGGCTTCACCAAACCTTTGGTTACACAAGATGTAAAGATTGGTCTCTTTATGTACAAATAATTCTCTTCGAAGAGTAAATACACAACAATAAATTAGCTACACAACTAAGTGATTGATCTTCAATAAATGCTCACTTGAGAATTTTTGGGCTAGAGTATGAACGTAATGAATGATCTAGTATAACAATGAATAAAGATAAATGAGCTTAAACACTTATATTTATAGTCCTTTGATTCAATATGACCGCTTGGTAGCATTAAATGCTGGGAAAGATCATTTGGTAGGAAATAAATGATCAGATAGCCATTTTAAAAAGTAGTTATTATGTGTCAATTCGAGTATTTCAAACATCTGAAAATCTTTCATTCGTCTAATTCTTCATTTCACACATCTAAATTAGACAAATGTTAAAAATGTTAAAACTAGTAAGCACACACCTAAGGACTGATTATCAGGCCTTCTTTTCAATCGTCTAAATCAAATTTCAAACGTTTTAAATCATTTCAAACATTTGAGTTACATGTCTATAAAAACTAGTGAAGCATGTATAAAGACTGAATTTAGAATTCAGTGTTTCACTCATTTGGGGTCTATTTTAGACGTCTAATTCTATTTTCAAACATCTAATTCCATTTTCAAATGTTGAATTGGGTTTCGTCCAGTTTGAAAATCCTTAATAAAAAATTTGATTATGGCTATTAAGTACGAAGTCTTGGGAT
Organism: Liquidambar formosana; assembly: GCA_039720395.1. Classification (NCBI taxonomy): domain Eukaryota; kingdom Viridiplantae; phylum Streptophyta; class Magnoliopsida; order Saxifragales; family Altingiaceae; genus Liquidambar; species Liquidambar formosana. The sequence continues at coordinate 9,902,625 of CM077832.1, forward strand.
CAAATCCCTTTATCTTTGGAGGGTTCATAGGTTATCTGTATTTGTCTCTAACCCGAAGCCCTTTATAGGTTAAAGTGAGAAAATATTGGAAACTAATCTTACATATGATCCTAACACTCTCACAATAAGACTTAAAGTTTTTCATTCTCCTCTTGAGTGTTGGATGTTTTTTGAATTGATTCCCTGTCCATTTGATGCCATATGTTTCCTTTTTGCAGCTCGATTGTTATGATTTGTTATTGAGATCCTTGAATGACCCTAGCTTAATCAAAATTTCAATCAAAACTCTTATTGGTAAGCCGTTTGTTGTGTCAAAATCTAGACTTCCAAGGCTTTAGAATGTTATATGAAAATTAAAAGTCTATTTTAGCTGATTTTTTCGGCCTTTTTTGCTTCTTCTAATTTTCAAATTAGAAGATCTTCCAAGCCATTAAAAGTCTCTATAATCATGATTAGGTGGTGTTTAATTTTTATTCAAAGTTCTCTTAGATTTCTTGCCCATTCTTGCTTGGAACAAGAATTGTCTACAGAGAAACTATTGTTTAGATTTGAAATTCTGACTAGGGATGGAGGGTTGTTCCTTGTTAATGCTTATTTAAGCTTGAAGCCTTGTAACCAAAAAACAATTAGAGATTTTTTTTTTTTTTTTTTTTTTAATCCAGAAAAAAAGTTGTATTATTAATGAAGATGGAAGAAGCATACAAGAGAGAACCCCCAAGGATCCCAACGACTAAACAGAGATAAAGACTTCACACCCTACCCCAATACTCCCAACTGAAACAGCAAAACCAAAAGATTAAACAACAACAGAGAACTAAAGATAAAATAAGAATAAAAACCACACCCAATACTCACAGCTGAAAAGAAGCATAGAAGGGATCTCAAACTAACAGTGAACAGCACCAGGAGAAGATCTGCAGTGGTGAGCAGCCCCTAATAGAGAAAACTTATAGCCAAGGAATGAATGAGGCAACCCTATCCACCCCACTCGTAGCCAACCAGTCAACCATACTGTTTGCTTCCCTTAACTCATGACTAACAACAACATTCTGCAGGCAATCAATAAGGTAAAAGATTTCATTAAGCACATAATTAAGTTTCCAAATTCTAGAACGCCCATTAATCCAGGAAACCATTGAAGACGAATTAGATTCAATAAGAAGATGATATGATGAGGACCAAACAGAGAATTGTGAACTGAAATCTTAACCTTTGGTTTTTTAGAAGTTAATCTTTTCTTTTAACCCTTTGGTGGATTTCTTAGCATGTCTTTTTGGTGGATTCTTTTGGCTAAGGAATTTAATTTTACCCAATTTCATTTTATCTATCTCACTATTAATCGTATTTAGTTCATTTCTTTTTATTTTGCTATTTATTTTCCAGCATTAAAAATAATTGTAAACCAATGTAAGGCAGTTAATTATATATCTCACATTGTAGTACTCTATGGCAGGAAAAGTCATTGGAAGAGGAAAACAATTTACTGTCAAAGAAGGTAAATGCTAATTCTTGTTGTAGCTACTGCATCATGTTTCAGACATGAACCCATTTCTGTCTCCCATTGCCAAAAATACATTGCATCTAATGTTTTTAAATCTTCAAATCTTCTGAAATGAAAATAGCTCAAGGAGAATGAGAAGACACTGACAGAGGGCATGCACTGGCAGCAGCAAAACCAAGGCCAAAACTCATCCACCTCCATGCTACCTCCTCCTCATCAAGCTCTATCACTTCCTTCTCTAACCATTGGGTACTCTATCTCTCTCTCCCTTCCCTCCCCCCCCCCCCCCCCCCCTCTCTCCCCCCAGTTATAAAAATGCTTTGTTGATGGAATGAGGCATTATATTTTCATAGTATCATACACTAATTTAAGGACTGTTTCAAAACATAGTTTTTATTAGAAAAAACCTGTGTAAGCTGAAATGAGAATAAAGGCCTGAAAATGTTACCAAGAAACTGCCAAATAGGGTTACCATGACACTTTTATTCAGAGTAGAAGCCAACTCTCCAATCCTAGTAATCAGGAACCAAACTTCATGATCTTCAATTTCCCACTCGTTTTGTTCCTTCATCTATTTTGCAAGCAATGAAATGCTCGATCTACTGGTCATAGATATCCCATAATCTAATACAGACTAGACAGGAACTCGTGCTATGCCTATGATTAAACACAGACAGGCGTCGCAATCGAAATCATCAATGGTTATTAGATTTCAGAAATATGGAACAGTTAGCTGACTTAAACTACCAGAAATTTACTCAATTGCTTTTACATAAATATTTTTCTAAGTAATTGAAACTAAATGTGTGTTTTTCTCCATTTTGGAAAAAGATTTAGGAATTGGCATGACCTCCTTTCTTAAAGTATATGAGGATGGACCTACCTGATGTAATAGTATAGTATGGATTGTTTTGTAGGGGGCTACGAACTGGAAACTAGAGAGAACAATTTACAACTAAAATTAAGGCTAATCATACACCAGCAGTATTCTCTTAAACAAAGGTATTCATGCTTGGATGGTGGCTCAATATCAGCTTCTTGAAAACCCTATATTCCCTGAGGAGGTTCTACCGCATCAAAACGTCCTTTAATGCTTTTAATTGAATAGAAAAAGAATGAAAAAGTTGTCATTTTTTGTTCCATTACTTCATTGAAACTGAATAATAGAGGTTTATTATTCCTCTTCCACAAATATTCAAATTTTAATGCCTAATACCTCGCTTTTTTTTCCCCCTAGAGCCTTGACATAAGAAGCTAAGCAGTTGATTATATGCTACTATTAGCGTAGTGCATGTAATACATGATTTACTATGAATAATTATCTTATCAACCAATTCTACATCATGGGTTTGAGCCAACCTTCTCCAACCCTAGCAGGAGCAGATTTTAATTTGTTGAGAGGTGTCTTGCGTTCTTTGTGTTTGATTTTTTATTTTTGAGCGATCGTGCTTGTCCAAAAACAATTTTGTTGTACAAAATTCCTTGAACAGGCAAGTCTATTGAATTAATATGAACTTGTACATGAATGATGCAGTGAAATTTTCCAGGCTAAAGGAGCCGTTACCAAAGAGATTGGAGCTCAAACTCAAGGTACTATGAATACAATCATCCCAAGTTGGATGCTTCATCATGCGAATCAATGAAGGATGAGAACTCTTTCCAACCACTCAGTGAGTTCTTATGATATGGATTATATATTACAAAAACATATCAATGTCATTTCCCATACCCCTACATTATAATTGTAAAATCCCTACTATTTTGATAAATTACCACTCAACCATTATTTGATGGTTTGAATGAAGTTTGAATTGTGAATTATTTCAAGATTGCAATCTGATTCTAAAAAAATTATATAAAAAAGGAAAACCCAACACTGTTATGGTGTGTCTGCATGGATGTGTGGGTGGGTGGTGGAGATTGAGTGGGCGTGCACAGGCACTCAGGCATACATAGTCTACCAACGCTAGCTAGATGTTGAACAAGGTGATCTTATTCTGGTCAAGTTAAGTGGGTATGCTCAGTGCTCCATCAGAGTTTCAACCAAAACCAACTCGAATGGTCAAATACTAGGATAGGCTCATTTGTCCCAATCATTTTGATTGTGTACTGTGATTAGTCCATAGTATGAACTTTGTTGTTCTACAATTTTGCTTATGCTCTTACACCTTAACTTTTTTATAGTTGTTTGTATGACGGTGGCTTTTATTCTCCGTAGTTTTATTTACTCGCCCCTAATTGTCTTTTTCCCTACTGTCAAAGAATATATTTATAGTTGATGTCTTTTGACGTTTTGCACATTCTTTAAATTTTCTCAATTGGCAGCTGGATGGAATTAGTGCAAAAAAATAACCTCCGATTGTCATAGGAAGGTGGCAAGCAAAGTACTCCTTTTGGCCATCTTGCAAGCTTTAGAATACAAGACCAGCGTGAAGATTGGGTAAACTTTCAATTTCCCAAAATTGAACTTTTCTTTTCAAAGTTTGGTTCAGTGGTCAACTTAATATTCTCTCCTCTCGAATAATTTGTGGATACATGTATAATTCTGTAGGTTCAGACCAGATGATAACCCAATAAACCAATGGGTTTGGGTGCATGTTTTGAGTTTTGTACTCAACTGATTGTAACTTTTAATGACAGAATATTGTGATTGAAATTCAGAGGACTATGGGACCTTTAGTTATGGACAAAGGCATGTATAAACTTCTATAACATTTTTGGGAAATGTAAGACACCTGATTTATTTTTGGCTTCTAAACAATTTGACATTAGCTTGTTTGATTAGTACACATAAGATTATTGATTTCACGTACTCTACATGATTTTAGTAGTTCTCATTTGTCATATTTTTGAGCTTCTATCACTTTTGCCCAACATATTCTATAGTGTAACTACAAAATGCACCATAAATTTTTTGATTGGGTACCGATTAGAAAATGAAATGTTGTTTCTCAAGATTATGGCCTATAATTATGACCCCAATTACATAGGTTCCCCAACATGGGAAATCTGGACTGTGCCTTCATTCGGTTGATCTGAAGATTCAATTCAATTGATCAATCTTATTGACCAATCAATTGATGATGCGAATAATTAATTTGTCCTATTTGTTTGAACCCTAGTCTGATTTCTTTGTCAAACATTAAGAACACATGCACATTAGTGTGGGGTGTACAAAAAGCGTAAGCCATTAAAGTTTACTTCAAAATGGCCTAACTTTTGAAGGAATTGTGGAGCCTTATAGTGGTTGGTAGGAAGAAGAATGATAGTTGGCAAAAAGAATAATAGTTGCTCATAAAAAATATGCTTTCACCATTGGAGTAGGTATGCCAAATTATAACATTCTGGCGTTGTAGCATGCAAAAATATAGCATTGGCATCGCAAATTTCACACAAGCCATTTGGGATGCTCTAAGTCAACGTGGGTAAATGTATCAACATGTTCTAGATGCTAGTTCAATTGGTATTTAACAGGAAGTTTACCAAATATGGCAACTCTTGGAAAAAAAAGGCATTAACAGGAAGTATATATAATGGTTGTTGAAGTATTTAAATGGTAGAATGTGGTATTGATGTATGAAGTATATGATAGTGACAGACCATTAAGGAAGCATTATGGCTCCAGGGTCTGGTTGGTGACTTGCAAAAATTACAAGAGTGTGACAATGTATTTTGTGGCAATCAGAACATCTTTACTTGCATGGTGAAGAACTAGGTCCATAACTCCATATGCAAGAACTAAGCACATTAATGTTGCATGCATTTCACTTTTCTAATTAGATTATTAGTGATATAAAATTGATTTATAAAAAATTGGCACTAAATATGATCTGAATAATATGATGACTAAAACGGTTTAGAGATCAACTTCATGCAATTTCTTGGACTTGATTAAATATCCAACAAGTTTGGTGCACTAAGAGTTGAAATGGTGATGGTGATCATGTGAGTGTTTTCTGGATTGCCTAAGGAATTAATCTTGGCCAAAGTAGAGATAATTGTATAGTGAAATAATGGCTCGAATTATCATCATGGTGGAGAATTATTCAGGGTTAGCTCGATTCAGGAGGTGTTGGACTTTCTGGGTAGTAATCAATTTATATATCAATCAAAAAATGAGTTTCAACCATGTGATTCTCATATTCCTTCCGTTTCAAATTGATTGTCCTATTTGAAAGAACGCGTTTTTCAAGGAATTCTCCTTAAATGCTTTCTCATCCATCTTTATACTCTAATCTTTTAATTTTGTCCTCAGGTATAGTACAATCATTAGTTGGGTTTGTTTTGTCCATTTCATGTAATTAGTCCAATGGCTATGAGTATTTTTAAAAATTGATTAAAATGAAGTCTTAACTTTTTTATTAGGACAATAATTTTGAAATAGCCCAAAATGGAAAAAAAGACAATAAACACTAAATAGGTAGAGTATTTGTTTTTTCATTTTTAGTTAAACACATAAAAAATACAAACAATAAAATATATATATATATATATATATATATATATATAGACACAAAGAATAAAGAAGACAAAAAACTCATAAAATTAACCCATATCAGATTATCAGCCAACTAAAATTTGTCTTAAAAGAGGGTATGAAATTCTCTCTCTTGCAAGAATGAGGTCTTTTTGTTCCCCACTAACATTCCCGGGTGGAAGGAGGATCCAAGTGCATACATGGACATCAATTAATGGTCCTCTAGGTGGCAGACAGTAGAAATACCAATCCCACATGAGGTTTTTGAAACAATCTCCAGCCAATCTCCATTTAGATAAGTGCTTCCCTATGGCATAGGATAAGGATACGAGGGTGATTGGCCCACACAGCATAACCTGACAACAGCACTCATATCAGAACTGACTGGACCTTGCCTCCGAACACTAAGCTAGTATATATATATAGATGTAGTATCATTTTTATTTTTATTTTTTCAATCACTCAATCTCACTTAATCAATCATTAACAAAATGATCCACCTTTCTATGTTTCCTCACTTAGCATTCCAATCTTCCATTATTACATAAAATGCTAAACATTGAGAAAGTTGACATCAAAGAGGAGAATAGTAGTGGAGTGACCCGTATAAAGTAAACTAAATAATTGAGGGCTCTGGATTTGTCAAGATAGTCAGCTAGAATTGTGGAAAACTTACCATCTGAGGCTCTGAGCCTATTCATGGAAGGGGGACAGGTAACTACTAAAATTCAACAAAAGTTCATTTTTCTCTTTCATGCCTGATTTGGCCCATCTATGTGAATCAAATCTATGGTGACTATGCCCCCTACTTGTTTATGAAACTTGAGCTGGAGAATATATGGCTAGGCCACTGCCCACGTGAAGTCCTGTAACATAAATTATCGTGAAAAAAAAAATTGCTTTAATGACTTTGTTAAAGCTTGATTTTCCATCAATGATAACAAAGTCATGCTGAGCTGCTTGGGTCATTTATAGTAGTTTCATCTTCCATTCTAAAGAAACCTTTAAATTGATTCCATAGAGTGAGGTCCATGAAGTGATTTGACACTTGAATTTGTCTTTTTTTTTTCTTTTTTTTTTTTTCTTTAAATTATACTTGACCCTAATTATAAGAGTGGAGCTCAATAACTTACCACCCTATATTAGAAAATGCAATAGAATGTTTCTTAAAGTCTAAATGTGTAAAAGTTAATCCGTTCTATTAGTGCGTGTCTAGTAAAAGTACCAACAAAAATGATTGTGTAACATAACACAATTTTGTTGAAACCACCCATTAAAATAATAAATGGGCCATCACGCACCATATGGGCATGTGAAGAAAAGAGAGCATTTTGGTCACCATATATGATATAGAGAAGTGGGTGAGTATCACATCTGGGGGCCGATCAACAATGGGTAATATTGGTGGGTGAAGCAGTATTTTCCAACCTAACATGGGTTTTACTCTTTTTTTTTTTTTTTTTTAATGATAATTCTATCATTTTTTATTAAATTAATCCATTATTCTTTTTTTTTTCCTCAACTTTTTTTTTTTTAAAGAAAATTATTCATTTAAGTTTTCCATTAACGGTGTTATTGAAATTCTAAATCCCCCCAAATGCACAATAAATTCAGGGATATTTTGATGAATTTTTAAGTTTATAATGGTAAGTTGTCCCCCTCCTAAAAATTAAGTGGTAATGTATCATCTTTTTCAAAAAAAAAAAAAAAAAAAGGATTTTGTATTTATTTCCTCCTGAAAGTACTTGAGTAAAGTGGCCCTTTGCACAGTGGCCCTAGTTTTTGGAGCTTATGCTGACCACTCGGCATACTCCCGGTCATGAAACAGTAGAACATTGATTTAAAATACATTCTAATGCGTTTTCCTAATGAGTTGTAAAGGCTTAAAATACATTTTAGTACGGGAGGTCTTGGGTTCACCACGTCCTACCTTATGAGTTGCACTTTAAAGGGTTCTCCACAATTTCAAGCTTTGGGCAATGTGGGTATGACCACATTACCAACGTATCACTAACTAGGAGTTATTTCATCAAAAAAAAAAAAAAAAAAGGGGTCGGCAAAAATGTGAAATATTATTAGAGAAGAAGTCAAATACAGAAGATATAAATCATGCATACACCCATTGCAGGAGCAACACTAGAGCGAACCAGAAAACCTCCTGCAGGGGGAAATAGGAATCTGAAAATATTAGAGCTTGGCTATGATGAGAGCACACTAATCCCTTTTGCTATGAGCGAGCTTGAGCTCTCATAATTTTTAAAATATTTTGGGCACATGATTCAAAACGCACATTACATCAACAAATTTTTCAATCAAAAATATGTTAAAATAGATCTAACAGCCACTAATCATAATTGTTGGAGAATTTCAGTCAAAGAACCATTGGATAATAGATACATCAATCTTTGATTGGAGCGAGTGATTAATCCATGTGATGCTGGGTAGTGAAATATTGTTTTGGGATTCATGGAATATCTATTAAGATAAGGACGAGATCATTAATAGACACACTGAGGGCGGCCTCTCCATAAATTTCTCAACTTGTAAAGCAGTTGGCATCCTTGGGAGTACTTGATGCTGAGGCAACTTTGGTGAATCACATAGGTGCTGCATTAAAATTTTACAGCATTTTTATTTGGCTCTGCATTATCTTTATATATTTTGTACAATTTCTTTTTGTAAAATATTTTTTGTATTAAGTCCCAATAATAGGCTAAGAATATATGCTCTCTTTTTTAAAAAAAAAAATAATATTAATTAATTATATTCCTTCCGATGGGTGCAAGTGGGTGTGGAATCAATCAATATTTATCTTGAAGAATTCTAATCACTGGGAAAATGGCACCCATATAATTAAGGGCCTCTATGTTTCCCACCCTCTGCCAATTCAAAGATCTCTCCGTGACTAAGACTATGAAAAAGAAATATCGATCACTGATCTTTACCAATAGCTAGAGATATGAAAAATCAAATTCAAAATTCATGTTTTTCATATAGAAAGTAGACAGTGCAATATTTTTGCAAGGACTGACCTCAACCAAATTGCTGATTTGCAGCTGAATTTGGACCTCCCAATTTTTAGATTTTATAGTAGACCAATTTTTACCAAAAATTCTTGAATAATCGTCTCTTTTAGATGAACCATTTAAAAAAATAAATAAATAAAATAAATTTGGCATTTCAATTCGTAACTAAAATTTGAAAACATTTGGCCAAAGTTCGAATTTAAGGCCCAATAGGCTTTGTAATTTTCCATTTAACCTTCAACCTAATTTACCATATACTTTCAAAAAAAAAAAAAAAAAAAAATTGGCATTTCAATTCGCAACTAAAATTTGAAAACATTTGGCCAAAGTTCGAATTTAAAGCCCAATAGGCTTTGTAATTTTCCACTTAAACTTCAACCTAATTTAATTTAGGATGAACATAATCTAACAACTAAAGTGATCTATTCATGGGTTTTTTCCTATTTTTCCGTAATTGAACTTTGAAACAAAGCCACAGCCCAATAGATGTACTAGGTCCATCTTCTAAATAAGCAAGCCATACATGTGAATCGAAAGTGACCGATCCTAATTACATATTTCTCATGATTCCCTAACCACAAGAAAGCAGGCACCGATTCTAGTTAGATGTCTGTTGTGTTAGGGCCTTTTTTTTTTTGGTAAATTAATTAATACCAACGCAGTGAAGAAGATCAAGATGAAGCATTCTGTTACCAAGCTACTATTCCTAGAAATATGTTATACTAGGATTGGGTTTCGATCTTGCAAAACAAACCTCGTATCACCTATGACCTTTATTATAATGAGGGAACAAGGCTTATGTACGTTTGATCAAAGCTGTCTTCCCATTTTAGTGACAGTGTTGAAGAATTCCCCCTCCCTCTCTTAGAGGGCTGGGTGGGATGATGAGATTTGGGGTATGCTGGCCGTGTTTTAAGAAAGGTTGTTCCTTTGAGGAGTATTAATCCTATCGTCCGCTCAATTATCAAAAAAAGGGGATTAGAGCTTTCGATCATCTGCTTCTCTCCCCCTCTCTTTTCGATTTTTTTAATTTCTTGGGGGCTTTTTTTAGGTGTGTGCAAAATGGTCCCCAGGTTTAGTTTGATTCATGCGCTTAATTCAGCATGTTTATCTTTTCAGTACTATAAATAATATATGCTATTTATTGTAGGGTTGTGTTTATGTACTATGTGCATTGGGGCTGGCTGTGGTCCTAAAAGTTTTGAGAGTAGGACATGCAAAATTCCTACATAGAAATAAACTTATTTACCAGTACAAATGGGACCACTTCCATGAAAACCTTTACGTTTTACCGCTCAAGTAATACAATAAAATACCTACTGCAAAGGATGGACCACAAGAACATATGCTTCATTATTATCATTCCTATACCCCATACTAAAGCTATGTTATACTAAAGTAAAGCTGGCAAAATCTGATTCGGACCGGTAAACTTGCCAGGCTTATAGACAGGTTCAGAAAAAACAAAAAATCAAAAAAATAAACAGGTTCGGACTACTCAACTGAGTAAATGGGTTTAAATGCTCATAAACCAAATTTAAGCAACTATAAAGAAGTTGTTAGCCAGATAAGCTGATTGCATATAACCTTTAATTTGTAAATGATAAATTTTTTTATGTGCATTACAACTTGATTAAACTCAACAAATTTTAAAACCATGGTCAAATTTTTAGGAAACTATGGAAAAGAAACCCCAACTGCAAGTGATCTCCACACACCTTACATCCCATGAAGAACACCTAGCATTACCTTTAAGCAGTGGGTACTTGGGTGCCTTGAATGGATTTAAACTCCTAATCGAGCTTCTGTGGGAATCCAATTACTGCATGATTTTCTAGCCCTATATATCGTTGAACTACTTGCCCTGCTATTAAGGTTTTAAAATTTGACCACTAGTCACGGAAAGTTTGAATTACTTTTACTACCAAAGAGCATTAGAAATAGAAATTAAATAAGATTAATCTATGCTATATATAAATATTCTTTGAAATTTTTACAATTTAATCAAAAAGCTACACACACACACACACACACACAAAAAAAAATGTTGAGTAAAATTCCAAAATGAAAATTTGTAAGATCAACAAGAATTGGATTAAAATATTAAAAATTGATAAACCACAAACTATCAAGTTCAGTGATGAATTTTCCAATCAGAAATCGATTCATTTATTTTTAAATCACAGTATATAATGACTCAAAAAATTCATGCTCAAATAAGGTTGATGATTCAAAAAGTAAGCTTATGCTAAACATAAGCACAAGTTAGTATATAGCCACTGGATAGAACGTACTTTTCTGCATTTCCTCACCTAGAGCCATTTTAATATTCACCCTTACACACTAAACCAATGCTTATCAATAAATAGTGTGCTTTTTCGCAAGTATAAACAAAGTCAAAGTTATAGACATAGATTTCTAAAAATCATTTGAGTGATCTGACAGTAATTAAGTAACAGATTATGTGTACAAGTCTTGCAATCAATTTCCAAGTAAAAAAAGGTTAAAGTAAGAAGGAAATTTTATTTTTTTTTAATTTTTTTTTTTGGAAGAAAATAGGCATTCTAGCACTCCACATGAACAGTGAGTACAAAGAAAATTTTTATGAATCACAAAAAGGGGAGTATAACGGGCTAATTAAACATTAAATGGGAGTGGGGGAATGTAGAAACTCTAATAAAAAGAAGCCTCACAAATTAAAAAAGCTCATGCACATAAGCATTAGTTGACGGTCATTAGATTGTTATTTTTTTAAATTCATAATGAGCTTTTTTGCTAACATGCTTGTTAAAGCGAGCGTGAATTTCTTTTTTTTTTTTTATAAATAAAACACCCCGTGCAAGCATGAATTTGATATCTAATATAACTTGCCGCTAGCTTATCAAATCTCCATCCATAATTAAAACTATTGCTTACCAAAGGTGCAAATTAATTGGTTAATTTCCTAGTAACTATAAATGGGGTTCTAAAAGAGGATTACTCATGAGTTGGTTTTAGTGATAGAGGGTGTTAAGCATATAAACTAGTCTTGCATGGAACTCTTATTTGGATTCCCATTTTAAAAAACAGAAAGGAGAGGGGGTACGTTGTAGGGCAAAGCTATTCACTCCATCTATAAGCTTCCCATCCTCCACCTTATGAGCATATATATATGTATAGAGGAAATTTATGACTACAAGAATGAAGGGAGAGTGTAAGAAGTTATAGGGAGAGGAAAGTGTAAGAAGCATTTTTATTTTTTTTTTTCAGTGTAAGAAGCTAGCTATAAGTGTACCAAAATTAATGACAATATTAATGGTAAAAGGTGCTCTAGGAGTACGTGGGAGTTAAAGGTAGAGATTTCTTTTTTTGTCCTTTTTTCCTTTTTTTCTTTTTTGAGTGAGAGATAATAACATTATTTGATATCTAACTAACTTTTCTACAACTTGAAACAAAAGCCAACCTCTCCTGTTAATACGGAAGCTAGAGGTGCCATTAGGCCAACAAATTAATCATTATAAAGTAAAATATTAAATGAGTGCTAAAAGCTCAAATTAAAGTGAAGTGCATGCACCATAGCACAAAAGTATAATTAATGCTTCTCCACTATTTTTTTTCATTTTTATTTTTTCCTTGGATAAGATAATACATATATTCCATACTAATAATACTTTTCTCATACTTTGGGAGGGTTAGGTAATGCTTCTCTACTTAGGGAGTGTTTTTGCAGAAACTATTTTTAATGCTTATATTATCTCTAGTTTTGATGTCCATTCAAATGACTTCCAGTGGGGTTTGGTATTCAATTCCAAAGACCAAAAAAAAGGGGTACCATCTACCAATCCCAAAAGCCATTTTAACAAGTTTTGTTGGTAACTGCGCGCCATTTAACATATCCTTTTTTTTTTTTTTTTTTTGAGCTTTTGTTCCTCTCCCATTTAAAATTTCAATCCCTACGAAACCAAGCTTGAAAAAAAAATAAATAAATAAAAAATAAACTGCAAGCGCCGTCACCAAAACAAAACAAAACAAAAAAGCTGAATATACAATGAATGCACACATATTTGGTCCCACAATTGATATTTGACATGATCTTGTACGGACTGCTTAAACCTGTGGCTCTAAATGAGACAGTAACGACTGAGTAGTCCCTATCCTATCAAAACTCGACAACGCATCCTACGAAACCACCCTGGTTTTTTCCTCCCAAGGCTACTCCTGGTTTCTCCTCTCCTCCTCTCTGTGTCACTGTGACCTGTTTTTATCAGGTCACGTCCTATATATATACTATTTACACACCCACACACATAATATAACAACCTTTGCTTGCTTCATTCAAGGGAATAAACACACTTCACTACACAAATATAGAAAGCCAAAAAAAAAAAAGAGGAAAAAAAAAAAAAAGGAACCTAGATAGATATATAATATTCACCACTCTCCATGCATCTTCCTTGCTCCTCCTCACATGTACTACTAAATTAGGGTTTTGCTTAATTTTGTGCAGTAGTCACTTTTTTCTCGGAGGGTTTTGGTGGGAAATTAGAGAGAGGGAAAATGGGGAGAGGTAGGGTTCAGTTGAAGCGGATCGAGAACAAAATTAGCCGGCAAGTTACGTTCTCAAAGCGAAGGTCAGGATTGTTGAAGAAAGCTCATGAAATCTCGGTGCTATGCGACGCCGAGGTTGCTTTGATTGTCTTCTCCACTAAAGGGAAGCTCTTTGAGTATTCCACTGAATCGAGGTGTTAATATTTCTACTCTTTTTAACTTGGATTTCTTTTTCCCTTTTGAAACCATTGTCTTCTCATGCTTGCTGTTTTTCTGTTCTTTATGTGCAAGTGTTCTGCGATTTTTTTTTTTTTTCTCATTTGGGTTTTTGTTATTTTGCTTTTTATTCTCCATCACTACACTGTTCATGGCTTGCATTACACTAAAATCATCATTTTAAATCTATCCACCAGTGATTTGTTGGAGCAATTGCTAGCTAGGCTTTCACAGCATATACTCTCTCTCTCTCTCTCTCTCTCTCTCTCTCTCTCTCTCTCAAATACACGCACACACAAACACAAATTAAGACCACACTACTGGAAAGCTTGATCTTCTTATAAATTTTCCATCTTTCTCTAGCTCAAGAAAAGTTTCCTATATTTTTCTTCCACTTAGAAAGCTAAAGCAAGAACAAATTTCCCTTTCTTTTTTTTTTTTTTTTTCCTTGAGGAAAAAAGAATTATGCTAGGTCATTCTTTTGTCTTCTTGAGATAGATTTCACAGAAATTATACTGCCTTAATTAGTCAAAGCAGAAGTAGGACAGTATATGAAGTATTAAAAAAACATTTTGTGCACTAGCTACTATAAGTAGTGTTTCTGAGTAGTTTCATTTAGATGGTCCAGGGGAAAAGTAGCAAGTTTTGGGGGTGCTTTTATTTATATTAGTGTATGTGTATGCATCACAGCATATGTAGATTAGCTATTTTTTTTTGGGTTTTGGAATTGAGTAACCAAAAAATAAAAATAAAAATAAAAACAATGTCAGAAGCTCAGTCAGGTCCTAGAGCTTTGTGTCCTTTGGCATGTCGGTCTTACCACCAGCTGGTTTATAACCTAGTACCTGCAATTCATAATTGCTGGTGCAACTTAGAGAAAACCACCTCAAATGATGTTTGTTCTAGGAAGTGCTGCATAGGACAAGTGAGCAAAAGCGATATTGCGAGTATACATTTATTGGGGAGAATCAGAAGAAGTAATATGCTGTTTCCTCTCCTTGTACGTTAACCTTGTACCTGCTATTCATGGTCATGTATGTTCTTATATCTTTATATTTCTTAGCTAACAAGTTTTTTTTTTCTTTTCTTTTTTTCTCATTAATAGTATGAGGAATATTACCTGTGGTTTTAAATCTTGTCAATTAGAAATATGATTATTCAATTTTTTTTTTTATTTGAACAGGTAGCTCTCATGCTTTTGTAGTACTGTATTGGGGTTATGATTGTAGATTAGGTATTATAGTACAAGGGTAATCAATTAGGCTGGAAATTATAATGAATATTCTCTTCCTGCTCTCAGTAGCATTGTTTGCCAGTGAAATTATATTAATTCTCTATCAAAATAAAGAGGGAAGAATTGAATTTAGGGTAATGCTACTTTGCCCTACACTTTGTTTTACACTTTGCCCCTACTAAGTGCATTTGAGAGGTTAAAGTTATGAGATCCACTGATATAATTAAACCCTAAAAATCAAAACCATCCCAAATGCACTTAGTAGGACAAAGTGTGAGGCAAGGTAGTATTACCTGTGAATTTATTGAGAAGTTGCTCCACTATTTTGGTCCTAACTTATTTAGATATATTTAAAGAGTTTCCATAAGTGTAAAGAGAGAGAGAGCCACTCTAATTATATATACTGAAGATAAAAAGTAGATAAGAGGAATTAAACCCAATGGGGAAGAAAAATCTTGTCTATTTTAGTAATATATTATTTCCATTTTTTTGTGGTAGGGTGTGGGGGCCAAAATAGGTGATATATGTATTGCAAGTTCAGCCTCACCATATATTGACATGCAAAAGTGATATATTGAAGTTTAGCTTCCACTTCAGTATCTTCTGTCCAAGTAATTGAACTACATGGGATCTTATGCTTTCACAGACTAAAATCACTTTTGAGACATGCCTATGACACACTTCATATGTTTAGGATACATCTTTGAAAAGTTAAGTAAATGATGGATTCAATTTTTTGAGGCCCCTCACTCTTATTTCCTCAATAAGAGAGAGAGAGAGAGAGATGTGCATGAAGAATTAAACTCTAGTTTATTTGAATTCTTCATCCAATCAAAGTGATCAAAGAAAATTAGATAAACAACTGAGGGAGAAAGTGGTTCCATATACGGTTGAAAACCTCATTGAAGCATAAAAAAGGAAGATTTCCATATATGATATGAAATAACCAATAATTATTAGTTAAAACAATAGCTAGTATTTTACATAAACAAATGAAAATTAAGGAATTTCGTATCTGATATTTGCATATATATAAGGAGGCATTGTAGAGGTCCTAGATTTTTCACGGAAAATGCTCTCCCAATTAACTTTAAAAAGGACATAAGATTTGAGCTGTTATTTTCAGTAAAGATAATATCATCCGATCCACATATAGCTAGGAGTAAAAGTATACCAATTATAAAGACAGGGATCAGCCACTAGAACCAAACCTAATGTGTAAAAGATTTCTTAAATTGATAAAACTAAGCATAAATGGCTTGTTAATTTGAGTCCATGTAATGCACAATTAGCTTATACACATTAGGTTTAGGGTTTAGGGGTTCGCAATGTAGCTTTGTTATGGTACTGGAGAGCGCCAGTTTAGAGGGTTTAGGGGTTTGCAATATAGCTTTGCTGTATTTTTGTTGGAGAGGGGAGTCTCATTTAATACTCATGGGTTTTTGTCTTGTTGTTTCATCTGTGGGGTTTCAGTTTGTGGGAGTTTCTCTTCTGGTAGTCTCAATATTGTTTTAATGAAATTAACATTTTTTGCTGACCAAAAAAATAAAATAAAATAAAGTAGTTTATACACATGATTGGTAGCCAAAGTAGTTGCATTTCAAGGCCAGGAATTTGCTACATGAAAATATAATCTTTGAGGATATCCCTCCTAAGAAGGCCTTTGTAGCATCATGATGTCAAATGTCCATCCTTTTGCAACTACTACTAATAACATAGTGTGAATACTTAAGCATATATAGCCTTCTTTTTTTTTTCTTTTTTTTTTTGATGGGCCTTAATCAACAACAGTCATATTAGTGCATCCTCAAACAATTTCTTTAATAAAGTTGGCCTCTTATGCTTGTAGCGTGTCTTTAATAGCGTTAATTTGGGCAACCCCAAAAAATACAACACCAACTGTCAAGAAATAGTCTCAAATTCTGATAAGCATTTTACTTGACTGAAATAGGCAGAACTATTGACTCTATAGCATTTTTACAAAAGCAAATCTGATATTTACTAGCATTAGGGCTTGATCTACCAACAGACTTTAAAATGGCAAAACAGCAGAGCATGACACATAGCATGTTGATTCAATTTAAAATATTTGCCTAATTAACAAATGAAGATTAGGGAACTTCCATTAACTAGAAATGTGTTCCATTGACAATTTTTAATTGCCCATGTAATTTAGGTTACCAGTCATGTGGGAAAATCGGAGGAGAATATCTATACATGCAATTCTTAATTTGGAATTTGTGGATTGCAATGAGAAACAACATATTTTTTTATTCTATGAGCAACATTTCCTTGAACAAAAGCGCATCAAATTTTCAGTATGTCAGCTTCCTACAAACACATGCATGCCAAATAATAAGCCATTGTGTCAAAATTTTCCATGAAGGATTCTTTCTATTCTGGTAGTTATCTGTACATTCACATAAGCGAAATTGGATCTTTTTTATTAGATTTGCTTTATATTTGTTGAGTGAGGGTGTCCTTTTTTATTATTTTTTATGCATCAATTTAATTTTCATAAACTCTTGATTTTTGTATATGAAGTTTCATTATGTCTATATTTTATTCTTTTCCTTTTGTGACAGCATGGAAAGGATCCTAGAACGATATGAGAGGTACTCGTACGCAGAGAGACAGCTTGTTGCATCAGATTCTGAACCACAGGTTTCACCAATCCAATATACTAAAATATGTCCCAACTGTACAACTATTGTGTTCCATATCTTATATTATGTTGCAAATGATTACGTACCTAAGCTAAGTATACTATAAGCTTATCCTTATAGCATGTTTTATCTTTGGAATTTATGTTCTCTGAATTAATCAGTTTCTATTCCTGTCAAGAGTTTCTGTTGTGGGTCTTCTGGGTCCAAAATAAGAGTACATTGGATCTTCTAGTAACTTTTGGTTTTGGTTTTGTTGAATGGCTACTGGCCAGGGTCATATTATGCTTTCCAATTAATATTCACATTCTGCAATTTTATTTGCACAAACCATATAAATTTTTTTGTTTGGTGCATGTTTCTTTCCCTGGTAGCTTATTCTATGAAACCTAAAATAATATTCAGATGCTCTTAACCCTTTTCTGAATGTTTTCTAGGGAAGCTGGTCTCTTGAATACCCCAAGTTAGTGACAAGGATTGAAGTCTTACAAAGGAACCTGAGGTACTGACCTCACTTCTTTCCAAAATACCAGAATGAATGAACATTTAAAGTCTTTCTAGTTCCAAAAAATACCAAGAACAATAGGGAAAAAGAAAAGGAAAAAGAAAAAAGAAAAAACTCTTCTCTATTTCCCCTAGTCTCTTTCTTTTTTCTTTTTTTTCTTTTTTTTTTTTTTGGGGGGGGGGGGGGGGGGAGGCTATTTATGAGTTCCATAAAGCCCTGATAACAATTATATAGAAACCTTTTAAAATTAACCCTATCTATGACCTATACAGACTCAAATTTGACTATTCAAATCATAAAACCTATAAAATAAAATTAAAATAAAATAAAACCTTAACTACTAAAAAGAGAAAATTACAATAATTACAATGATAATAATAATAATAATAATAATAATAATAATAGTAATACTCGGCTACCATAAATTCATCACTATGCATGCTACATCATTGAGAGAATTCGCCTTCAAATTCAGATAGTCATCTTTACAGAGGTATTGCTGTCGACTTCTCCAATTTATTAGGTACTTGGAATATTCTAAATAATTTGTTTTTTCCCAAGCACATTCTCCATGCTAGGAACCAAAGCTGAAATTAAATTTCATTAAATTCATTCTCACATAAGAAATAGGAAAAATCTTATGGTTGCGAAAAATTGAAGTACGGTACCTATGAAATCATAGTGTTTTAATACTGCGACTTTTGGAAAATCAACACGTATATCATCAACCTTACCAAAATAATATTGCTCATGCATGTTGTAAGTACCACCTTGACCTTTGAAGCTTCAATTACAATTGGCTCAACATTGTCATCATGATATATATCAAATATTGGTGTACTCAAAATCAAGTGCTTCAACTTTGACTTCAATTAAATCATTGGGAGGATTTTTAAAACTTGTTCAATAAATTCAAAATTCTTACTATCCTCACCTTCTTGGACTGTGTCCATGAAGAAAAAAATTTCAAATTCATCATCAATGTCCTCCACAAAATGAGAATTTGGGGCTTGACTGTATCACATTGCCAACATGGAAACTTACCAAGCCCGCTAATTGTGCAACTTCACTACTTTCCCAAAACTCAGCTACAAAACCCTCCCGACTACTCGTATGGTCCATTTACCGGCATGTTTATGAATGAGTGCAAGCCCTGGTACCGATTAATGCATCGAATGTTTTGGATGATCAATTTACATAACCAATTACTCAACCTTCCATGAAATTTGTTCATTTTCTCTCCAAAAATATTAAAATTTCAATCGGGTAATTCCACATAATACCAACAATAATAGGGAAAAAGATAACTTTTATATACTTTCTAATAATCTATCTTTTGGTGTTGCACTTTAAATCATGCTAATAGGCTCCAGCCATAAACCCTAATTATTTAAAAGCTTTAATTATTTCCCTAACTATAGGGACTCAAATTTTATTTAAACCCTAAAACCTACTAAAAACAAGAAAATAAAACCAAACAAATAAAAAACTAAAAGTACAATAATAATAATAATAATAATCCTCAGCTGTTAAATTATTTGATATGCATGCTACATCAAATTAGGACAATAATTATTACTACTTCACAGCTTACTGGCCAGCCTTGTGCCATGCCATCAGCCACTTTTATGCTATGTGTTATGCTTATTTGAAGAATCATGTCCCCACCATCTTATAGTTGGCACTCAAGATCGACTGTGAAAAAATACAACATACATAAATGGATAATTTAGCCATTTTATTTTATTTTATTTTTTAAGCAATATAACCCTTTCAAAAAGCTTGTTAAAATAGAGTATGGAATCCAAAGGGCTAATTCCAGTGAATCATTTTAATGTTTTTGAACTGTTGGTCTTTTGAATGGGGCTCATCAAATGCTGGACCCAATAATATGCAAGCACTCTCGTCAAGGCAAAGTTTCTCCCTCCCACTTAATAGAATGGAGATGAGGTAAAATTTCATATCAATATTTTTCAGGCACTTTACTGGAGATGATCTTCATCTCTTAAGTCTGAGAGAGCTTCAAAATCTGGAGCAACAGCTTGATATTGCTCTTAAGCGCATACGAACAAGAAAGGTAAAATAGCCATGTTCTTTAAATTTTCTAATCCTCATTAGTTTATATTCCATATATATGACACTGATAGTTTGTACTGATCATTTTATGAATCACTTTCACCTATGCAGAACCAACTCTTACATCAATCCATTTCCGAACTTCAGAAAGCGGTAAGATTGTTTTGTGTGTGCGCATGACACTAGTGTGGAAAATTTTGAAATGGAATATATTGGTTTTCCAACCACCAAAAAAAAAAAAAGGTTTATAGGCTTCTCATTAACTAGTGCTTTAACATTGAACATTCATGTGAGTTGTGACACCCCCCCCCCCCCCCCCCCCCAAAAAAAAAAAAAAAAAAAAAGAAGAGAACAAAGCAAAAGTATATATAAATAAAAAATAAAAAAAATAAACCCATTTATGTGAGTTGCTAAAGCATGATTCAGTCTAATATGTATAGGAAATTAAGTCAAAAAAGACATCTTAAGAGAAGATGGTGTAGACTGCATTTCTGAGAAAAATAGAAAGGGTCACTTTGTAGGGTTCGAAGTAAAATTACTCAGTAGAAACTTACTGCCTAAGAACCATGCTTTCACCTTTATTACCTTAACCAACCACCACACACACACCCCCCCGCCTTCCCGCGGCGACCCCTCTTCTAAGAAAGAATTCTTTATTACCTTACTTTTCATCTTTATTACCTTTTTTAGCCCTCAAGAATGACATGCTAACTATCCTTCCCAACTAACATTTTTCGTGACTCCTATTTAGCCCTCAAGAATGACAGTAAGCTATCCATACCAACTTAAATTTTGGTCTCTCGCTCTCTCTCTGTCTGAAATGCTTCTAACAATCACAACTGCAGTGGACATTTTATATTATCTTTGGTCTGTTCTTTAGGATTATTTGCCATCATGTGCACAAGAAAACAGAATGTTTTGTGCGTGTAGGGCAATCATGTTCAAAATTCTGCATATTTAGTGGTTCTCATACATATAATTTGACATTGTAATATATGGCAGGAAAAAGAATTGCAGGAGCAAAACAACTTGTTAGCAAAGAAGGTAAAGAGGCTAATCCTTGTGGCCACTGCATGGTGTTTCAAACCTGATGACATTTCTGTCTCACATGACAAAAAGTTACATTGCATCTAATGTTTTAAATACATCTTTCTGACACGAAAATAGCTCAAGGAGAATGAGAAGACACTGACCGAGCACACCCACTGGCAGCAGCCAAACCAAGGCCGAAACTCGACCACCTTCATGCTAGCACCACCACCTCCTCCTCCTCCTCCTCCTGGGCTGCTACCAGTACTTCCTTCTCTGACCATTAGGTATCCTCTCTTCCCCTCTCTCTCTCTCTCTCTCTCTCTCTCTCTCTTTCTCTCTCTCTCAACAAACTTTTAGTAGATGAAATTGCATGCTTGATGGAATGAGGCAGCGAATTTCTTCTGTATCAAAGATCAATTAAATAACTGTTCCAAAACACAGTTTGTACTGAAGAGAGACTGCTTAATCTCACGTGGCCTGGCACGATGGTTGCCACAATGTAAGAGTAAATGTTGGAAAAGTACCATATCTCACATCGACTAAATATCAAATTTAACATGACTTTAAATACTTATTTAGGTTATCCACTTAATAGCGTCAGTTTTTTGGTTGAAAACGAGTAAGAAGATCATTAGAAATGTGACCATTTTTAGAGATGTATATTAGGATGGCTTTACTTTATGTCGGAGTGTATAGTATGGATTGTTTGGTTGGGCCTACAAACTGGCATGACTGCAGAGAACCCATAATAACTAAAGTCCAAGCTCAATTGGGCCAGAGTTGGTCCAAGTGTGCAAGTCCTTGTGTGCCATTTTGTTTGCTTGGAGTGTTCCCTTCCACGAAATGACAAGCAAAGTATCGATAGTATCAGCATAATGCATGCAATACAATGAGTAAAGTGTCCCATTAACCAAAGCAATGCCACATCAAGGGAATGGAGCAACTGCTCCAACCAAGGCAAGGGCAGATTTCTTTTCTTGTAGAAATTGCATAGCATAGCTGGTCTACTGAGCTGATACAAACTTGTACATAAATGATGCAGTGGCACTTTCCAGGCCAGAGGAGCCATTAGTGAAGAGGCTGGAGTAGCTCAGGCTTCCCGTAGTACCAACACTCTCTTCCCTCCGTGGATGCTTAGCCATGTGAATGAGTGAAGGATGAAAACTCTTCCCAACCACTCAGTGAGTTCTTGATGATATATGTGTTTTATATATATATATATGATGAAGGTATCAATGTCATTCCCATACCTTTGTATTACCCTTATTAAAAAATCTCTACTATAATTGAATATTGATAAATTACCACTCAACCATGAGTTGATGGTTTGAATGTATTTTGAAATTTAAACTATCTCCAGACTGCAATCTAATTTTAACAAAAATTATATATAAAGAGAGGACTCAGCATTGTGTTGGTGTGTGTGGTTAAGGGAATGGGTGGTGGAGTGCCGCGTTCATGCATGGGTAGTCCAGCTATAGTACGTTGGGTGATCAACAGGGTGATCTAGTTCTGGCCAAGTTTTGAGTGTAGGCTCCAAGCTCAATCCAAGTTTCAAATAAACCAGCTCAAACAGTCAAATACTAGGCCCGGCTCATTTGCACCCATGATTTTGAATTTGTACTGTGATTAGTCCTAAATCCATAGTAAGTATCAATATGATGGAAAATGACCCACTTGCAGATATACCTCACCCCAGTGGGAACGAATCGGTTATAGAGAAAATATTCAGTGGCAGTTGGATCACCTGCCATTAAAAGGCTTCAAAAGTGTATTCAACAGAAAATGAAAAAGGATATTCATGGAATTTTGATTCATGGTTAGTGTAAAATATCATGGAGATCTAAAATGCATTTAGACAGTTCCACAATCTGTAATGTACGTAGATGAACTCTAAGTGCATTTAGAAGCTTTTGTATTGGCTGGTGTTACCACCAGTGTCACCATGTCACTGTAAGTTGTTCTTGTCAAAGAGTGGAGACTTGTTCTTGTCAAAGAGTGGAGACCTTCCCCCCATCCCACGAACAGAAGCTTCATGCAACACCCTGCTAATAATGAACAGTTTGCCCTACTTACAATGACCAGTCAGAATCAATCAGATGCCACATTTCTGCTTTCCAAAACAAAAATTCTACCAAACAATAAAGGTTTACCTTTACCGTATACCTAAGCTTTTCCAAACTAAGTTTCATGCAACTCCACCCAGGAAATATAACTCAAACTAACCGACGGGAAATTAGAAGTTCAAATCTGAAATCCACATTGATTTACTAAAGATGGATTATTGAGTGACTACACTACAGATTGTTTGCAAATGTTCAAATTGATAGAAATTCAATGAATAGTTGTCAATAGAAGAGATTACCCTTCAGATAATGACCACAAAGTTCCTGAACATTACGGTCTTCTGACTAGATCAATAATCAAGAGGTGACCAATAGGAAACATACTCCGACAGAACAATTAGCAATATAAGAACCAACTCTGATTGTTTTCTCATTTCTTCCCATCGCAAATCTCATCATCTTCATAGCAGCAATCACCACCATCAAGAAAATGCTCCCTGAGAATACAATCATGCAAAGAAGTTAAATTCTGATGATTATATATACTCAACTCCTTTCATATTTGAGAATTTTGTTCAATCAAGGACCAGGTCCAATTAAAATATCCATTCATTCAGCACCATCCTGAAAAGCCAAAGAATTGGATGCTGCCCTGTCAGTTTGGACTCAGCTTTATCAGGATTGGAGCTCAAATGGGAATCTAGGGCCTCAAAACGTCAATAAGCTAGTTTTATGGTTTTTAAGACAGAATGCAAAAATCAAAAATTGTATGAAAGCTAGTGTTATCTTCAAAAGCACTGATTTTTCCATTATTCATTCCAATTGCTAAATAATATATATAAACTTGCACTCTCTTTTTCAAAATGGAGTGATAGAAACTCCCAGAAGGTCTCAGTTCTTATGTACCTTTAGTATCAGTTTCATTCACAAATAATACAATAGAGAAGAAAACAAGGGGCAAGGAGAGGTAAGATGAGAATGAAGAGAGGAAAATCAGGTATTAAGTATGGTTTACATGGGAAAATATATATATATATATACACAGATGGCAATGTTGCACAATTCCATTCAACACAAGGCAAAATAGCATACCAAACTTCAAAAAAATAAGGACCAGTCTGGACAAATAATGACACAGGACTATATATCAAATCCACAAACCAAATGGGGCTCCAAACAAAGATAAGTAACCCAATCTATTCTAACAAATTAGTGATCCCACAATGAGCAATGAACAATATAGATACACAAACTTCAGAAAGATAAGAACTACTTAAGAAAATATTTGAAGGAAAAAAAAAAAGCAGTAATGGATATATATCATATATGTCATATCCACATGCCAAATGACACTCCAAACAAAATCAATACCTCAATTTTTCACAAAGGCGTGCTAAAGCATCCGATCCTGTTCTGGACGCAACATCCTCAATTTTAGAAGCATTCGATAAAGTCACACAATCTGCTAGCCTAAACTCACATAATTCTTTCAAGGAACATGCATCAGTCAAAACAGCAGAATGGCCACCACCAGCTGACAATTTCCGCACCTCCCCAACACACCTACACAAAAACACTTCCATCAGGAGAAGATCGAATCAATGATTTTGCAGAAAGTACTGAAAAACAGTTTGGCCACATCATACCAATCAACTGGTGATGGATACCAAGCATATGTAGATTTCTCATTTGCTGCCTGACCATAGCTATTGTAACCCCATCCGTGAATTCTTCCATCTCTGGTAGCAATAAGCGTGTGAGAATGTCCACATGCAACAAGTAGGACACTGCTAGCGACAACCAAAACAGGGATATTTCGAAGAAACATTTCAGATTCGTTAAGGCATGAAAAAAATCCAGTGTGGGGGCCAAGGCCTAACTGCCCTACATTACCACCACCCCAGGCATAAAGAGCTCCATTCAAAGTCACAGCACATGTATGTACACCACCACATGCAACATCTTTGATGAATATCCCATCAAGCGCAACCACCCGCCTTGGCAACAACTCCTTATCCCCACACTGAAGGGAACAATGCCCAAGTTGGCCCATGTTTCCCAAGCCCCAGGTGTAGCTGTGAGATTGAAAGCAAACTATTGTTAGTAACCAAAAAAAAAAAATGTAGAGAAATTTATATGGAACAAACATGATGACTTAAAAGAATTCATCGCGTTAGATAAAAAGAGTCTTAGTCCATACTACCAGAAAATAGCCTTATAAAACAGCTTATTTAACTTATTAAAAAAAAAAAAAAAGGCTTAAACAAGCCAAGACAGAGCTATTCATGAACTGCTCACAATACATTTGCAGCCCTAGTAAATAGACATTTGATTTTTAAAAAATAAAAACCTAATTAGGCGTCGTTAGAAAATAGGAACAAATAATCAAGTGCATAAGTTAGTAGCATGAACAACCAAATAGCAAAACTTAAGTACTGATTGTACCATAATAACTTAAATACTGTTTTTTCATGGGTGATCTACGTGCATATCCAAACTAAGAGAATAAGACTTGCATAAGTAGATGCATCATATTTCTATTGCATCCCTTGTCTCCTGAGTAGACGTAAGGTTCCCATAAGAAGATTTTTCCAAAGCTTCAAACACATTTGCTTGTGCCATGCTAGTGCCATGCGGATAACCACATTTCCTACACTTAACAGTAGAACTTATCTCCATCTAATAAGTCCTTGAGATCACTTACACCTCGCCTGTTTCAGATATAGCTGCTGTGTGGTACTCCCCGCATGACACTTGGTTAATCTTCACAAGCTCGGGGGCTTCGTCAAGGAACTTTGCATAAGCATTTATAACACGAGCCCCCTGTAGTCCTTCAGAAGTACAACCTCTGCCAAGCTGACCATACTCATTGTAGCCTGGTTTGTCAGAACATTAATAAGATTCTCATTAATAAGTGGCAGGAAGCTAGAATACGAATACTAAAGTCTCCTTTCCTAAATTGTATGATCTAAAAGTGCACAAGTGTAAACATTATCACCAAAGAAAACTCTTTATTAGAATCTATAAAAACATAGAACATACATAAAAAAACAACTACCATGAATTAACGAAATCATTTACCAATTCTATTCAAAAAATATTTTTTAAAACAATGATAAGTCATTAATCAAGAAGAAAATTTACCCCAAGCTTGTACCAGACCATCCTCTGATAAAGCCACCACATGAACTGCCCCACAGGAAACTTGGCGGATAATCTGTAACAAATTGAAATACCAAATGGGGAGTAACAATATACAATGGGAAGGTAAATTAAGCAGTATTAAAAAAAAATTTAAAAAAAAAAAAAAAAAAACTCATATTTGATACAAAATTACTGTCTGAATGCGATTCAAGGTCACAAGACTAAGTCAAGTAACAAACAATATAAAATGGGAAGGTAAATTAAGCAGTAATAAAAATAAAAAAAATAAAAAAAAAACTCATATTTGATAGAAAATTACTGTCTGAATGCGATTCAAGGTCACAAGACTAAGCCAAGTAACAATAGATGCATTCAATGGTTTTAGTGGGATCAAAATCAATTTAGGTTAATGATAGGATTCATCATAACATAATACAAAACTGTAGGTTCAGGGGCTGCAATCAGTATGAAACTGTTACAAGTTATAACAGATAGTTGTTATTTTACATAAAAATGAATATCTGAACCCATCGCTTGCCTGCAACCCATATAGTGTTATTCTCTTGGAACAGCATGTGGAGCAACAGCTTTAGCTCCTCTTTGCCAGGAAAAGCTCACCTTCCATGAGCTTAGAGTTGGAGGTTCTTAATCCTCCTATAAATGTTGAATTTCCTTATCCATTCAAGACCACACCTCGACATTCATAAAAATAATCCATGCCCATGACGCTAGCTTAAAAAACCTTGTGATGATTCCAATTTAATTCCTTTTTTAGCAACTCCAGCTCATGAAAATATTTAATCCAAGTTTTTCAAAAGAGCAATGCTACTCTTTCCAACTCTTTCACATGGTGCGGGAAAAATTAAAAATTAAAATAATAACCCAGAAGTCCCTTACATGTGTCTTGTATTATATTATATGAAATTCCCTATAAAAATAAAAATAAAATAAAATAAAAAAGAACTATTTTACATACACCCCCCCCCCCCCCGGGGGGTGGCAGGCAGGGCACCACAAAAGGAAAAATATTTATTTATATATTATCCCCTCAAAAACATAGCTTGTAATCAGTCTGGAAATGTTTTTCTATCTTCATTTCATATCCAAAATTTTCCTCAAAGGTTTTGTTTTTACTTCTTTTATTTACATGTAAAACCCATGTTTCTTGTCTCTTGTCTCTCCCACTCGTTAGGCCTCATTTATAATCAATTTAGATTCTATTAGTCATTTTGTACCCAGTAAAATAATTTCATTTTAACACATTGACTGTTATTTGTTGAACTCACCATGTAACTGATTTTCATTTAGTGTCTCAAATAATTGTTAACTCTACCTTAATTTAATAATTATATCAGTTTTCTCAATGATAGAAATGAATTTTCAAATCAAATTCCTAGAATTTGAGTATAGTTAGAAAAGAGTAGTCAAATCAAATCATTTAATCTCATCAAATCATGCTAATATGTTAAGCCTGCAAAATTGATGCAGAAAAGCTACTTTGAGTCATCTGTTGTGTTGGGATCTTGTTTCTCATTCAAAATTAGCTTTATAAATGGCATAAAACTTTCACCCAAAAATCGTTTGCTATTTTCTAGACAGTACTTGAGATTTAGATAATAACAATCCCCCAACCCCCAAAAGAAAATTGACTAAATAGAGGCCTAAAAGCAACTCCAATCATTTGTTACATATTGATTGGAAAGATTAAAATTGTACGATGATAAGAATGCAACCTCCAAAATGGACCCTAATTTTAATCCAAATATGGACCTAATGCTTCTATAGATCAAAGAAAGCCAAAATGTGAGAAAGCCTATGCAAGCCTCATTAAAATCATTAAAGAACCTTAGACAACATAACAATTTCCTCTGAATCTCAAGAGAAATTTGTCAAATATAGCCTTTTTCATGCTACATAGTGGCTGAAAGCCAAGCCTACAAATTCTCCCTAATAGCACTTGATTTCAGGATATATATATATATATATATATAGTGGCTGTAAAGCCAGGCTTTTTTTCTGAATCTCTGCATTTTTTAATGTCAAAAAAAATTGAAAACATACTTTTCATGAACATCATTTTACCCCACTCACGAAGTTGTCAACTGTTTTACAGTGATTGTAGTTGACTCATTGCATGTAATTTCAAACTCTTCATATTTGCATACATTTATAGCTAATAAAAACTGCATTTGATGCAATATTTGTCTATATGTAATAAATAATGACCTTCCTTAGAGCACTAGACAGGTATGAATTTTTGCATAGCACAAAGAAAATAATTTAACCAGAGTCTCAACCTCTCATCAGTGTTATTGTGATTGATAACTTATACAATAGGCTTCAAAAATGTAAATTTAAAACTTTTAATGTCAGAAACAATTAAGTTAAGGCATGACATGATCTACACCAGCAAAACTGCCAAAAATAAACATGCATTAGTAAAGACTCTGAAGTTTTAAAAATCAGGCCAGGGGAGAAGCCCTTCATGATAAATTGACTGCAATCTTAGGGTAACATGCTATCAAGCAAATGATGTCACCAGCATAAACATTTAAGAAGGGAAAGATTGTAATATTTTATTTACATGTACTAAAAAAAAAAAGGAAAATTTGAAACAAAATGTCTAATATTATTAGTCTTTACTGTTAACCATGCATATTTACATCATGAATCTTGTGAAGTTTGTTCAATTTATAGGAATTTTTTTAATAGAAGAAATTATTATTTATTAAATATCATCAATCTGCAACTTAACAAGAAAGATATTTTAAATACCGTATCTGGAGTAAAGGCCCCCCAATATAAGCGTGGATAATTTGATCCCTGTAATGATGGGAAAAAGGGGAATAAATCAGAATAAATCTAAAAAGCAAGAACAGAACCTAAAGGATAACAAGAACCACCTGATTTTGGCCCCACACCCAAAGTCTACTCGTTGAGATAGTTCCATCATTTTTACGAGGTTCTGCCACAGCTGCAGTACAATGTGCTCCACAAGATACAGATTTCACAAATTCTGTCTGCAATTGCTTTACTTTCGTTGGGTGTTTCCTACCCTCCTCGCTTCCATCTCCCAACTGACCAAAGTCATTTGCCCCTAGGCAGAGATATACATAAAATTACAAATGATTATTAATTTCTAATGCTGTACAAGCATTGAACAACAAAATGTTGTGTTTATCTTAATTTATCTATACATGTACAAATTTGGAAAGAAATCTCTCAAACCACAAAGAGAAAGTTCCATTAATAATCAAAGTAAAAAAGGTAAATACATAATTACCCATGCAGCTATTCTCAAGCACTATCGCCTGAACATAAATTATTATAATTACGAGGTTCAGCTCTGTCATACAAAGTATATAGGAGACATGGGTTCCTCTCACAAGTATTTTTCCTTTCAGACTCAGAAAGAGCGCTAATCTCAATCTTGACATGATATCCAGAAGATCCAACACCTTTCTTTTGGGGGGGGGGGGGGGGGAAGCATTTCGATTTTTTACTCGAAGTTTGACTGAAAAAATTTGGTATAATCATTGTACCCGAACAAATAAAACACGCATCTCATCCAATGTACAACACACTGGATCTTAGTTCAGCAATTGTGGAAAAGCCTGGTGGTGGACTCAACAAGTTATAACATAGACCAAACATAAAGAGAACAGGGGAAAATGAAAAGAACAAAACATGTCTGCAAAACATGTTTCTCGCATTTCCAACAAATCTTATGATCCCTTTCCAAGACTAAACAGTTTACTACCCCTATATCTTGCTTAAAACATAAATTTGAAAATGAGGTTATATAGGCCACTCATTGCAGATGTATTACCAACTCTAGTTCAAATTCCTCCTTGTTTGGGGCTGCATAAAACAATTCATGCTTCTTACAAGGGCTTTATGAGGATAAATCCAGCCAAAATAAATAAATAAAAGAGGTCAAGGTAACCCAATCCCTACATGAGAGAGAAAGAGAGAGAGACACACAGAACAAAAAATCTTTAGTTAGCAGAGAGAGAACAGAAAACATTTAGTTGGCAGTACCTCGAATTCATACATAGTTTAAGCCAACATAAGTCCACTCGCCAAGCATCTCCATCGGAGTGAGGTTTGTTTATTAATTTGATTCATGTATTCATTCATCCATCTCATTTCTCTATATATGATTTACTAGTTGATAGTAAGCTTGAATATCAACCTTGTGGTCGAGGTCAAGTACATATCCATTTCAAATTAGTCAAAGAATCAGCATAAACACAACTACATCAACCACTAAGAAGAAAAGCATATCTGTCGAGCAAGTTATTATCAATCACTAAGAAAAACAACTACAACTCCTTGCCTCCATTGGGGTCTCAAAAAGAACAAGGGAAACAAACGGAAAAAAATCTCAAAAATGCTTAAGAAAGGAATCTGTTTTAAAGCAAATTTATGCACTTTCCTTTCCTTCCCATCCTCTTTTCAAGATCCAAACAGAGCCTTCAATCGTTACTATATGAATTTAAAGATCCACTAGCAAAATCTTCACAATATCTCTGCGACTAACCTAAAATGATACACATGCGAAACAAATTGCACAGTATAACAAACTTAAACGGGATGCAAGAGTCAAGAGACCAAACCCCAAGTAAATAGAAATCCATCGGAGGCCACAGCCGCAGTATGCTCACGACCACAAGCAATATCCAACCACCGTGAATTTACCCCTCCCGGGCATCCAAATAGCTCAGGAGGGAGCTGCTTGGGGACCCTCAAGCTGTGCTCCTTCCCCTTCCTTCCGGTTTGTCCACGCTGATTATATCCCCACACATATATTGCACTCTTGGTAGGGAGATTTACGGGTCGCGATTCGCCAAAAATACCATCAATATCCATTTTATATCACCTTAAAAACCTAGTGATTTAGGGGAAAGAAATCGATTCAGTTTAAATTCAGATGCAATCCGTTGCAAACAATGGGAAATTGAACAAATTCAGACCAAATTGATACTGAAATTCTTTTCTTTTTCTTTTTTTTTGGGAGAGGGTGGGGGGAATAAAAACGAATTGAAGCTGGAAATCCTAAATTCTACAATATCGAAACGAGGTTCGAGATCAGAAAACTGAAGAGAATGAAAGTACTTTATTCTTAAGCCGTCAATGACGAATAATGTAAGTCCTGTCGTTTCCTACCTTTTCTCAACAACCAAACAGAGCAAATTATAGAAGAACGATAGTGAAAAATTCTAGTATAAATAAATAAATAAATAAAACAAAAGGCATGAAATTGATTGAATCCTCAATGTTCCCAAGAGGAGAAAATTTTGAAGAAAGGAGTGGGAAAAAGTAGTCAGGGATTCGAGTAGAGACAAATGGGAATTGATGAGGAAAACGAATTACTCCGTACGAGAAAGGATTAGAGAGAACGTACCCGGTACCTGTTACCTGGATCTGAGATGTGATGTGGGAATTGATTTTCCGATGAAAAATTGAATGAGTGGAGCGTGGGAAACGTTATTCCGAGAAGTTAGGGGCGGGTTTGGTCGTTGCTCGTGCCTCTCTACCCGCCGTTGCGAATCTTCTAGATTCACGTAATGCCTGAAAAATATAAAAAGAAGTATATTACAATTGCTGCCCGTGGTTTTTGAGAAATTGCAAAGAATCCCCCAAACATTTTTGAAACTGCACTTTACACTACCAAAGAATTAACGGCGCCACAAACTCTATGCCCTTGTAAAAAAATAAGAAAATAAAAAAATATCTTGGTTGAATATGAATTGGGCCTAATCAAGTTAAATTGAATAGTTAAATTTATTAATTTAAATTTAGTTGAACTTGGATTTAGCTCAAGTTTAGGGTGGGCTTGAGTTTATTTGAGTTTGGATTATTCTTGCTCCTGAGCCTAACTACTATTATTAGTTATTTTAATCTAATATTCATTTTTTTTCCTCACCCTCAACTGTGATCAACAGTGGTCATGTTGGCTTTTTCCAACCTCAAATTGGTATACATAAAGTGATCTGCTTTTCTTTTCTTAATGTATTCTCTAAAATTTTGACCAAAGCCATCTTCAGAGTCAAATCCTCAAAGGCCATTGCAGCAAGGTGATCCACTCTCTTTTATTCATGTTATGTGTATTTGTCTGAAGGTTTTTGTCGGAAACACATTCTCAAAGTCAAAGAAAAGGGTGATGGTATTTTTTAATATAATACAAAATAGTTATTACAATCAAACATGTGATTTGTTTATTAAAATAAATAATAAATTAAAGCAATCAAGTCATTATCAATCATAAAAATAAAAATTTGATAATGCAATCAAACGCTAGAAGTTGTCTACTTGTTAATGTGATTTTTTTTCCATTATAAGAAAAAAAAAGGAAGTGATTTTTGAAAATTTTATCACAACTACATAACATCTATCAATTTTTAATGAGCCCATCCCCATCAAGCATGATATTCTATAAACTTAATTGGCATGTAAACATAGACTAAACCCGATTAACAAACTTCAATGGGGTTGTTTTGGAATTTCGGGAAAAGCAACTCCCATAAGCCGTAGTCCATGTATTCGAGTGGACTTTTATAGCTCTATTTAAAAAATCTTGACAACCAAACAAAAAGAACTAAAAAAAAAAAAGGTAATATATTAAAGAAAAATGTAAACTATAGAAAACTCATCCTAAGTTTTAGCTTTTTCCATGTAAACTCCATAAAGAAAAATCCATTATAATTAATCTCTCAAACTAAATTGATCATTTGAATGGATAATATTATTTTTATAAATGTTACAATTTCTTACTTATGTCATGAAATGTAGAAATGAAAGCTCTCATATTTTTCAATAAATATTGTTATTTCTATAAATTTTAGTTATTTTAGCAAACGACCAATGTAGTTTTGCTAGGATAATGCATCATTATTTTCTTTACAGGTTATTGATTACGTGAAAAGAGTTAAACTTTAACTTGATCTTTTATAAGGGGATATTAGCAATTACCCACCCAAAAAAAAAAAAAAAAATCCCTTTTTATAATTTTCCTTTAAGAAAATTCTTACAATTTTTTAGTATAAGACAAATATGGCCCCTAGTACTTTTGACTTTGTTAAATCTTTTTGTGTACTCTTTTACAACTATAGATAAATATAGAAAAGTACTTCTCTATATAAACATGAAGCCATCTTATTCAGTTATCCGCTGCTAATGCGCGTTGTCTCTCTCGCCAAATTCCCGAATTTCACACGAGTTCCAGGTATGTTCTCTACCTTCCCACTAAAACCCCAATTTCGCTTTCTTTTCCTTACCATATTTTTCGTTTTTCTTATATTCTCTACCTTCGCACTAAAACCCCATGTTCGTATTTCTGAAATTGCTACTCTGTCGAAGGTTGAAAAAATAATTAATTATTTTTCAGGGTCAATTTTTTGTCTTTGTCGTGTATTCCTTCAAAGCAAATGAAAGAAATAATACACATTCGTAATTTTATTTTTCCTTTTACTCCTTCCCCCCCTTTTTTTTTCCGTATGTGCAGATGGATATTGAAACGAAAAACATGATTAAGAAACCTCAAAAAAAAAAAAAGTGATCTTGGTGAATCTGCTTTATGCAAAGTCGTAAATGAATAATGGGTTAGCTCTTGATTGTCTCAATTGCTGCAAATTGTTTCAGTGAGATACATATTTGATCATCATCATCTTCAGATGAACTTATGTTTAATTCGTTATTAGAATTATTCAAATTCTAAAGGCTTATTTGACTTTGTTTGGTCCAAGGTCTCAATTACCAGGAAAAGGTTACTGGCATAGAGAAATGGTTTAAGCCATGTAATTGTTGCTCTGGTCTTTGATTTTAATCCGAGAGAGAGAAAAAAGGCATGTTTGCTTGTCCCATGAAATTTGGGTTGTTTCTGTTAGGATTGATTTTTTTTTTTTTTTTTTTTTTAATTGTGTTGGCAAATTCATGAGGCAAAATGGTCTAGTGTTAAGGTTGGTTCTATCTCACTTCAATGAGCTTCTATGTCAAAGAAATGAAGATATGGTTGAGTTTTTCTATCGTCAAGTAAATTTTTTTCAGACTTCATTCTCACCATTAGGTTGGTAAGTGACCAAGATACCTTAGGATTTAGGTGGTGATTCATAATCTTAGAATTTCAATTTCATTGTGTGTTGCATATACTTTTGTGAACAAACTTGTCCTTGTGAATGGGGCAATTCTAGGAAGTAGCAACCACAATCATAAATGACAGTTAGAAAACAGAAATGGGGGCATTTCATTCATTCTTGGATTCAATCCTATACCATCAACCATGGTGATGGTTCCAACATTTTCTAATGGCCATATTGAAGATGATGTATTTGTAGCACAGACGTTGCACAATATATAAATAGAGTCATTTAATTTACATAGGACAGCCAAACAGAGCCTAAATCTTTGATATCATTTGATTTTCCAAAAATTTATTGACTGAATATGGTAACGTAGCATGTTGATTGAGCCACAGCTATTTAGTTTCTGTAAATTGAACCCCTCTGCAAGAAAATGATAGTTTCAAAACAAGTCAGTGGAAATGGTTCCTTAAGAATTGATTATTTTCTCTCTTTTTCCTTCTTTCCTTTTTTTCTTTCTTTAACATGACTGTGACTATGCATGTAGAGTGTAAATTCAGTAAAACTAGGAGTCAAATAGAGGGAGAGAGAGAATTTATGACCATGAGATATCCAAAAGCAAATTTTCGTGAGATATAGAATTTAATGGATATGTTTCTCATAGAATTTGACAGTTTGCATGTGCTACAAATTTTCCATACCCATACCCCATTTCATGTCTTGTCTTAATTATTTCATGCATTTGGGAGTGTCTAAGTAATTTAGATCATGCAATATGATGTCTTGGATCTAAAAATTCAAGTATGTGAAGCCACCCAGGCAATCTAGACTGAGTAACTCTAATGATGCTTAGTTAGTCATAGCAATAATTTGTTATCCAAAAATTATTTCCCAGCTTAGTAATTGCGGAAAAGGAGAAAACACACTTTTTTTGTACGCTGACCGCAGAGGTGCAGACCAAAGGTTCAATTAATCAACAATAACTATTGCAACAATCCAACTACACTCCACCAAGATAGAAGATACTACT
Organism: Liquidambar formosana; assembly: GCA_039720395.1. NCBI lineage: Eukaryota > Viridiplantae > Streptophyta > Magnoliopsida > Saxifragales > Altingiaceae > Liquidambar > Liquidambar formosana. Next base: position 9,938,203 of record CM077832.1, read on the forward strand.
TTGTTTGGAACAACTTACCAACACCACAGTCAACGCAACTTTACCAAGGGCTTAACAACTAGCATCACCAATAAGGATATTCCTTCACAAGCAACTCTCACTTCATTCCCAAACCTAAGAACCAATACCATGTATAGACAGAGACTTCTCGCTAAAAGTTCCAACACAGCGCAAACTGCCCAGTATGTCAACATAAATGGTTAACACAGACAAAGAATCAGTTACAATGCCAGCTAAGTGCTAAACAGTAGATCTTGAAAGACAGCTGTGGCAATATAACTGGCAGTCCTGGTGGAAAATTTTTATATGAAATGATATGGGGCCATAATGAATGAACAAATCAACAACAAACAGAAATCAGAGTTGGAAACTCTCTTTGGCATCCATAGTCTCATAAAATCAGCAAACCAACTCTGAAACCTGTGAATTCTGACCAATCTTGTCCCAAAGAAGAAGTAGGCCTACCTTAGTCAGAAATGTAACACCAGCCCTGTTGCTCAAACTTGAAGAACAGCTTGAAACCATATCAGACAAGTGTGAATTCTGATAGAACCTTATGTTGGGAGAAATTAACCTTTCTCTACCGCACACATAGCGATTAACACGAAAAGAAAGAAAGAATTAAATAAGCAAGAACACAGAAATTTACGTGGTTCCCTCTAGTTGAGGTACGTTCACGGCACACACACAATTCCACTATGCTCTAAGGCTGAAAAGGAGAATACAAAATGCAAAGCCTTTTGACGGCCAGCCCCCCTTATATATAACACCCTTATATATAACACCCGAAGTAATTAGGGTTAACATAGAACCATGGGAAAGTACCTAAAATACCCCTCCATAAAAGTACAAAAGTTGTACCGTAGGGCCGTCCTTCGGCACAGCAGGGGTCTTCGACCCCCTCGGGGGTTTATGCCCCCCGGGCCAATCCTGCTGACCAATATCATCGGACTCCACATACCACAATACCTTACTAGGAAAATCACAAGAAGGAAGCAAGTCTAGCATTGCTCCCTGAATGCTGGCCAATTGCTGACATCAGCATCATTACAGTTTGACTTCTTCAGATAGGTGGAAAATAGTCTATGTTCATATCTACAATACTCAATGATTGATTTGCTTTGATGCCAACTTGTTTTGGTAGAGATGCATTTAGGGTTGAGTCCTATGGAAGAAGAAAAGGAATAAGAAAGGAGAATGAGTAGAAGATGAAGTGTTATAGTCTTGAGGGGTCATGCCATTAGTAGGTGGCTTCTTTGAACTTTATTGTGAGTAATCCAATAACTCCTGTTGTTCAAGTAACTTGCCATCCTGCTTACAAGAAGAAATAGAGGTAGATTCGAAGTAATTAAAATAGACATATGAAGATCAAACAGTGGACAGAATTGGATTAAGAGCTGAAGAAGGAGATATATTCTCACTTTCATTAAATGAGGGTTGAGATAGTGAGGAAAGACATTTTGGCCTATGAAATAGTAGAATTATAGATAATATGGCCCTAACGTAACTCCTAGGGCAGGTTTCTGTAGCTGACATTCAAGTAAATAGGATAAGACTTTGTTGAATACTATGTCACGACAAGTCTACAACAAACAGCTGTAAAGAAATTAAAATGAAAATGCCTTTCTCTGAGAAACTAAATTTACAATAATATTTTAGTACATTGCAAGAGATCCTTGGACTAGTCCTGATTTATCCATGTTGCGGTATTCCGACATGGGTGACATTATCAAAGAGGACATTTTTAGTTATTTGGTTTTGTTCATTTTACGTTTTAATAGTAGGTGATGATTGTTGTAAGTTATAAATATGTGAAGAAGAGAGACTCTTCTAACTCTTCTAGATTATAATCCGAAATACTTGATGACTGAATTTCAGAAGGATTGCAGATACACAAGGATCATGGCTCAGTCTGTAGGTAACAGTGGGAAGAAGCTTATTCAGATTGATGTCAGTTCAGACACTGTATGCCCATGGTGCTTTGTGGGCAAAAGAAATCTGGACAAAGCTATAGCTTTGTCAAAGGATCAATATGACTTTGAGGTTCTGTTTTCTTTCCGTTTTTTTTCTTTTTTTTTCTTTTTTAATTCTGTATTCCACTCTGACTCAACGTCAATCTAATTTTGCAGGTTAAATGGCATCCATTTTTCCTCAATCCTTCTGCCCCTAAAGAAGGTATTAATAAGCAAGAGTTCTACGCAGCAAAGTTTGGACCTCGATCTGAACAAATTAAAGCTCGGATGTCAGAGGTTCTTCTCTCATTCTTTGAATCGCCAACAGACATGTATTGATTTGAATGGCATTTGTTTTAGCTGGAATGATTAATCATGTTGACTATTTTTATAATTGCAGGTTTTTAGGGGCCTTGGTCTGGAATATGACATGTCTGGACTCACGTAAGCTTGAAATATTGTTTATATATGTATCTAGAGCACTTTATATGAGCAAGGATATCTGTGAATGGGTTATTTTGGCAGACATACTACTAAATTGTCTTGGATATGCAGGGGAAATACTCTGGATAGCCACAGGCTCATATTTTTTGCTGGGCAACAAGGTCTTGATAAGCAACATAATCTTGTGGAGGAGCTGTGCCTTGGCTACTTCACGCAGGGAAAGTACATAGGTGACAAGTAAGTGTAGTTCTTGGGTGACTTTTTGACGACCTTTTATTTTCAAATACGCTTTGATTGTGTGATTATATTGTAAATTTTTTTGAATTACATCAGATACACATATAATGTCTAGCATGTGTTTTTTTGCCCAAATTACTCTCTTCGAATTTTTGTTCCTATTAGTTTCATAGACATTGATTCACGCATGAGAAGGTTCTCTTATAAGTGTATTATTAGAGATTGTATTCTTGGTCCAAAAATTCTTGCTTTGCATGCTTGGGAAAGTGCAACAGATTGATCCTATTGTTCAACCAGACAGATCTTCATGTTCAACTCTTTAGTTGGCATTGTTTATTCAGTTATGACTTATGACAGCAAAACAAAAATGAAGGCAAAAAGAAAATGTGATTCTGTCTGTTAGATGTTTCTTTCAATATTTTCTACATCTGAGCTGTATTTAGTAATTTAAAAAGGGATCGCTCAGCATTTAACGAATCTGAAGACAACAAATCTCCAAATATCCATGAGTGCTGCTAATGATAAAGAGGATTCGTGAAACGTATTATTTAATTTGCATCTAATCTCGCATCGCATTTATTCAGGGCTTGGGTCGCAACTGGATTATTATTGGAAAATAAACCCCATTTTGATAATATTAACCATTCGATCAGTGTAACTTTTTTAAAAGGCTGAAAACTGACTAGCAGAACCTGATGAATTCTTAACCTAAGCAGCCTAGTAAGAAGTACTTCATTGTCATCTTTCTATGATGCAGACTTCTGTCATTGAATTGTGTAAGATTATCAGTTAGAGTTCATTATCTTAGCAGATCCTTTCAGTCTAGCATAGCAACCATTAAAATTTTCAATTTGAATGCAGGGAATTTCTCGTGGAATCTGCTAAGAAGGTTGGGGTGGAAGGAGCAGCAGAATTTCTTGAAGACCCCAATAATGGACTGAAGGAGGTCTTCTATTTGTTAATTCTATTATGATTCATTTGCTAGCCAAGAAGACATAGTAAAGAAAAGAAAACTTGAAATCTTCTAACAGATTGAGGATGAACTGTTGATGTGGCTACTGTATGATTCCAAATTTCATTTCCTTATCTACTTCAGCAATCAATGGAGCATCAAGTTAAAATTTTCAATTGTGCTCCTTTTGGCTGTCAAGCAAACTGAAAAATTAGACAGCCCTTCATACTGGTGGCCATAAAATTTCAAAAATAATTTTGCTTTTAAATTATATTACTACAAGGTTTTCTTGGTATCCACAATTGAACTGAGCTTGCTTTTGTGATCTGCTGAAGGTTAATGAGGAGCTCGAGAAGTACTCAGCACACATTTCAGGAGTCCCCTATTATGTGGTGGGTGATACAGAATTCACATTTACAAACTCTAGTTTTCAGTTTGATTTTGTATGCTGGTTCATTGATCAAAAGTGTTCTTTTGGCAGATTAATGGGAAGCAGAAACTGAGTGGTGGCCAACCGCCTGAGATCTTCCAGAGAGCTTTTCAAGTGGCCACAAATTGAGAGTAGTTCTAATAGATTCTATATTCGGGCTTTAATAAGGATGCTACTTCTTTTCCTATCCAGAAATAATGGAAGTGGCTCGTTGGCATACATCTGTTTCCTCTACTATATATTGTGTACAAATATCTTGAAACTTACCAGACTTGTATAACATTACAGTGCAATTGAAGTTTGGCTTTATTGATAAAGGATACAAGTAAAACAATGGACATTATTTCCAATGGATTTGAATTACAAGAAGCAACTGAAATATTTGCTTATTCACCTGGTCTAGAAGAGGTAAAATAATGGAGACAGGTTTTTAACTACAGGTGTAATGGAGCACTAAGGGTTCGTTTGGTTAGTGGCTTAATGCATCCAAATCACAGGAGGTATTTGCCTACACATCTTGAAAATCCTCATCCAAGATCAGCTAAGTTTAAATCAAGTATTTGCTCCTCACTCGCAGGGCCCCTATTGGTGCATCCATTACTTGCATGCCTAACAACTAGCAAATGAGCATTTTGTTTCACCTTGAATCAACCATGAACTTCTAAAAAATGAACTAATCTACCATGAACTCCTACTAAATTATGAACTATAATTTAATTCTTTAAAAAAAAATGTGAAAAAGGAATTATTTACAAGCAGTACCAGCAATTTAGACTGCCCTTATTTGAGAGTTCATCTCAAATTTGTGTATAAGAAGAGTGCATATTATCACTTGTACACATAAAACAAGCAGGCCTCATTCACATATTATGTGAAGGCAGACAATAATTCTGTTTCCCACTTTTAATAATGTGAGCGCTCAATCTCGACGTTTTTTATTATTTTATTATGCTATTTCCTTTTTTCTTTTCTTTTTTTTGGGGTTTGTAGGGGAGGCTGCCCCCCACCCCCCAATTGAATTAGCACACCAATGCCGGCAAAGGCTACTTGAGTATCTGAAAGCAAACTGAAGGGAGGATACACGCGCCCATGTTTGCTAGATGGACAGCACCAGCATTCCCTTCCATACAAACTGCTAACCATGTTGGAGCTTGCATTGCAATGGCAAGTCTAGAAGAGCTCTGCAACCAGTATTGGCTCCCTAATCCACTGCTTCCATAGAATATAACACCGGTTTTTTTTTCCCCCTCAAAAAATAAATTCACTAGAATCATTTTAAAGACATGTAAGACATACAACATGGAAGAGTTATAATAGAGCAAAGCCATAAATCGGGGCTTAATTTGTCAATTTCATCCAGCGGCTCCTATTTGACCTTGGGTATACTAATTTTCCCTAAAAGGAACAATAAATTCACCAGCGCTCAAAAAACTGAAAGGAAGAAAAACATGCAACCAAACACATCTGGGGCCCATATTTTCCTCTTCAACCCATTCATACTTTATAAAGCTATTTAGAGGAAACAAGAGCCACAATGTTTTCAATTGAAATGCAATAAATATAACGAAAAATCAAAGACATTTTGAAGAGAATGTACTTATAAGTGCGGTTATGCAGAACTATTTTTCATATTTACTTTAGATATCAAACACTTTGACAAGTGGTATTCACAAGGACTTTACAGTTTCTCTTCGTAGATATATGTATTTTTTTTCTCTATTCCTGTTGGTTGCTGGCTTCATCCACGACAAAAACTTCACCTGGTAAGATCAAGTCGTCTCATCGAAAACCATCACCTAGAAAAGACAGCCAAATTAATGCAAATGTCAGATTAATCAACCATCCAGAAAACAATGTACTTCTTTCTCATTTGGTCTTCAAATATATAACCCTCAGAGTAATATATATATGTGTGTTTGTGTGTGTGTTGTCTAGGTCCCTTCTGATTGCTGAGATGAGAGAGAAGAAGAAATTAAATATGAAAATAGGGACTCCATGACTATTGCATGTGTTGAAAGATTCCAAATTTTCACCCTTCTTTTCCTCCATCTTAAAGGCAAGCAAGCAAAGTAACAATTTATTTCTGGCTAGAAATGCCAAAAAAACGACGACATTTTACATTATCAGCCACTTACAGTGACATCAGGAATAACAAGCCATGCAGCTACCAAACTTTTTGGGTTCACAAAATCTCACCAAGATAGCTGTTTTTCTTAACATGTAGCTCATGACAAAGCAACATTCCAGATGCATCAGCTCAGCCTCTTCATTTTCTTCAATTATCGAGCATAGCATCACATCATGATATTCGGTTGTTGTTTTCCCCAAAGCCCTTACAGCACAGTAGGGCAGGCATGGCATGAGTGGGGTAAGGGTTTAGGGGTTCAATTCTTATCAAGTAATCATCAAAGGTGGAGAAAAAAAAAAAGGTTATTTTCATCATTTTCTCAAAAAGGACGTTAAGTCGGTAATTCAGTTATTCTGGTTTTCTGTTGAGATGATGGAACCACCCTTCCTTGCCTCGATGTGACATGCTATGAGCCTATGATTGGAAACCTAGTTAACTTTTGAGGCTCTAACCTAAGAGGAGCTCAACCCTTGAATTAAACCAAATCTACCTTTTTAAGGTTGGAAAGTACCACATCCCACATCGGTCAAACAAAAAATTTGATACGACTTCATATACCTGTTTAGGCCCTCACCTTATAGCTTAGGCTATTAGGTTGAAACTTAAACTTAATATGGTATCAGAGTTTTGGTCACTAAGAGGTCATGGATTCAAGTCTTCTTGCCTCCTCCCCCCAATCATTTATCACTTCACCGCCGTTTATTGGTTTGTCTCTCCACATGCGAGCAGGGGTCACGTGTGAGGAGTGTTAGCTTGATATACATTGTTGACTCATTCCCTAACAACTTAAGCTTTTGGGGTTAGGTAGTGTTCTAACATCGTATCAAAGTATGTCGTTCTTGACAGGCTCGTTCTTGTCTTGTTAAGCATGCATGTGAGGGGGAGTGTCAGAAAGTAACACATCCCACATCAGTTAAATATAAAATTTGATATGACTTCATTATTCTGTTTGGGCCCTCTACCAAATAGCTTAGGCTATTGGGTTGGAAACTTAACAGTAACCGAACAGCCTAACCCCAATGTTGAAACTCAAAACACAAATTGAGAAGATAAAAATTTGCTGTTGCTAGTTTAATACATAATGAGTATATGACACACATTCACAACTTGATTTTTCATCTGACTGTATAGTAAAATTTTTGTGAAGCAATCTATATAAAGAATAAGCTATATGCTGTAATACTTCAAATAAAGCAATTCTCTTAAAAATGATCCGCTAAAAATGGTGGCAACTATAAGCTGAATCACAATTACCAGTTGGGAAGTTGAGGAGGAAAAATATGGGACATGCAAGTATAAGAAGTGTTGCCCCAAAAAAATGTTCCAAGGATCACTTTGAAACCTAACGAGAAACTATGTGAAGCATTAGGACTCATGTAAAGCTTCATCCAAACCCCATACATATTGGTTTTGAGTGAGGAATTGAGGGGCAATCAAATCAGGAAATGAAAATCGAGTTGAATACAAATCACATTGCCTTGCCCAATATGTTATGAGTATCGGAAAGTTTCATTTCATCTCAATCGGCTTGAGTGATTACATATCAGCAAAGATACGGATCGGCAATACATATCATCAATAGGAATCTTTTTTCCTGCAGAAGCCATTTTCATATTTCTTTATCTTAGAGCATGTATATTGTATTTATTGGGAAGTCTCACATCCTACATCACCTAAATATTGACTTTGATATGGCTTTATAAATCTGTTTGGGCCCTCCACCTAATGGCTTAAGCTTTTAGGTTAGGAACTTGACATGGTATCGGAGCTTGTCGTTCTTTGGCATCTTTCTTTAATGAACCAATCTTTGGTGTCCATGTAACAAACTCATTCTTGTATTGTTAGGCCTACATGTGAGGGGGCAGTGTTGAGAAATCCCACATCATCTATATATTAAGTTAAATATGGCTTTATATACTTTTTTGGACCCTTCACCTAATAGCTTAAGCTTTTAGGTTGGAAACTTATCCATATTGATTTTCGTATGCACAAGCGCATGAATATGCTGCCCTTTATTTTCCAATATACTTATGTACTGTCCACTTTTGACCTGTAGATTGTTTAATATAATCATTTTTGGCTAAGCTTTGTACTAATTTAATGATTTAAATCTGAGTTTTCCAAGGGGAAAAACAATGAACTTATTGGTTTTATCTATGAAATTGTTCAGTACGTTCTTTCAACCTTTTTCATTAATCAAGATTGTCTTCATGATCATATTTAGATTTTTAATGCACCAACACTTGGTCCTACAAGGGATCTGAATTGTATTGGGGCCCACCAATACAGATGGATACTTAAAACTATGACCTCAAGGATTAACAGATGCTAAGTATATGTAACAAAAGCATTAGGAACTCATCTTTGAGAAGTTTCAGAAACATTGAACAAGGAAACATAGTGACTTCCACGCGTTACATGTAGTCATTGAAATGCTTCTAGGAAAACTGAAAGAGTTCGCTTCATGTTTCCAAGAAGCTCCTGCTGAGTCTGGAAACAAGCTTTCATGAAAACAGCTGCTCATAGTAAGAATTGGGAAGGTAATTTCCCATAACTATGAGCTGAACCATTGGAAAGCTTTCTACATGAGGTAAATCCTACTGTAGGGATGAAAGAATTCTAGAATAGGCAAATAAACACTTCGCCTCATGCATTCTAAATAGAAATATGAGCCTTAAAAGTTAACAACCGAACCCCACTCTCTCCATATATATACATATATACATAGGTATGTATGTATGGACATCTTGATCAAAAAGGAAAAAGGTATGTATGTATGGACATACCCGACACAAGTTCAGAAGAGAGCCACTTGTCTGGCATAATAGGCCATTCCAAAACCATAATTGGTAAAGCCTCATACCACCTTTTTCTAGTTCTTTCAATTCCCAGCCTGATCATAGCCTCAATGGAGACTTGTCTATTGATTTGGTCTGCTTTACTTCCTCGAAATAAGTAAAGCATTAGATATTACTAGACACTACAACTATGGACAAGAAATGTAACACTATTTTCTAGAATAAAGTGGTAAAGTCTTAACTTTTGTGGAAACATTAGCAACTGAAACTGGAAAAAAGACGCAAACTACTATTATATAATCTTTATTCACAAACTCCTAAATTTGGCCAACAAGACAAAGCAAATCTTAATCACTTAACTAACAAAGGACTTAAATATAAGAAAAAAATGACTTCAGTTTCAATTTTTATAGCATCTGACAAGAAGTTCATCATGTAGAATACAACTGTAACCAATAATGCCGATATGATAATTAAATAGTTTTATAAACTAATTGGAATAAGTTTATTCTTGGAATACAGACATGACAGTTTTAAATGTGTGTTAATAATAACAAATAAAATATATGAAAACCTGGTACAAATCAAAGGCAAAGGTGATAGCATTGATGTACCAGTCATTACCACAAACTTGGGTTGGTGACAGACCTTAACTCCCTTATTCACTAACCATGAAACCCATTTGCCCATCAGGGGGGATAAATCTCCACATCATGTGCTCAATAAGAAAAAAGATATAAAAAAATACCAATTTTCTCATGTACACCACTTTATATAATTTTTCCATGTAAACCATGACGAGAAACAAGTGACAATGGGAAGACTACACAGAGGAGCAGATAGCTTGATCAAGCAGCATGGATCCTAAATTCCTACTGAATGGACAAAGAATGTACATTCCACATAAAACAAGGGCAGAAACCAGTATCTTTTAAGACAGGAAATGTTTACTTCCCTACGCCAGGAGCAAACTTTTAATAAAATGTAAGTTTTAACAGCTCTGAATTTAAATCTTTACAACTAATAACACGTATGAAGCATGGACCACGGGTACGGGAATGGATACGATACAGATACATATACGCTGATTCAACATTTCATGGAAAAAGTAAGTATACAATACTTCATCAAAAAAAAAAAAAACATCAACAGGTTCAAAACAATCAAAAAAGTGAAAAACCAATCAAGACGCAACAATGACTTATAAAACATTCACAAACTCAAAAAAGAAGCCCTGACCCTCTTTTCAATGCATTCATCAACTCAGAGTTCATGAATACAAATTAATAATTTAAAAAAAATCACATTTGTTAGGATTGAGCCAACAAAGAGGGAAGAAGATTGAGAAAGATGAAGGGATAGAGAGAGAGATAACGAATCCCTTAGGTTATCCCACAGAGAGAGAGAGAGAGAGAGAGAGGCAAGGAGAGAAAGGGGCCAGACTCTGTTCTAATATTTTCTCTTTTTTAATATTTATAAAATGACTAATAATTTTTGGAATAACATCTAAATCCTTTTAGTTCAAAAAATTACAATTCATCCTCTATTATATTGAAAGTGTATCCTCCAAGTATTCCCCAAGTATTCTCCACACACCTCCAAAGTATCCGTATCCTAGAAGTATCCCCCAAGTCTCCATAATTAAATCTTATATTTATTTTATTTTTCGATACGTATAGCGGTATAGAATCTATCCAATACATATCCCCAAGTATCCAAGGAGTATCGTATCTGGTATGGATATGATACAGTGCTTCATAGATTACAACACATTAGAAAGAATATCAACAAAAGGTTTTGCATAAGAAACAAGAACTACATAAGTTTTTCACAATAGAAAAATGTCAAAAACAGATTTTCCATTAGAAGTTCTTGCTTTTCCTATAGCAATATGACGACCAAAATTATCACACTTTGAAACCAATTACTGCAATAGTTGATAAATTATCATCTTGAAAATTGATTAAACGAGTTCACACAACAATAAGATGAAAAATGTTACCTTGCCACAGACTGGGCAGCTTTCACTTCTCTCCATCCACTCATATATGCAACCAAGATGGAAGTGGTGAAAGCATTTTGTCATTATCTTGGGGTTTTCTGGAGTATATTCTGCATAAGAAGAGTTAGTGACAAATCATGTGAAATTACATCGCAAAAGTGCATTTTAAAATATTGATACAAAGAAGCATAAAAAACACAATGGAATGCTGCTTTGACTTCCACGTTGGTTCAGACATATCCTGTCCAGATTAAGTTAGCATTCCTTGCTAATGCTACATCTCAATTGCTGTTCCTTTTCTCCCCAGATTTGACCTACATTATTAGGAGAACAATAGCCTGTGGGAAGAAGACAAGAAATTTTAGGAACATAGCACCTCATTCATCTTACCTAGCTTCACGAAATAGCTTGCCTTTTTTCATCATGCTAGTGTGGAAACTTTGCCCTTTCATCATGCAAACATTTGGAAAGAATGTGTGTATGTGGATGGGTGGGTGGGTTGGTGTGTAAGCTGAGTTTAAAACAGTACTGGAAGAGAAATATTTGGAAGTGCCTATGCCTTTGGGTTTTGCTTAAAGCTTAATGTCTTTTTTTATGAATCTACATTTTTTCCTCTTACAAATTGGTTGACACTTCTCCATTACCTTTCTTGGGTAAGGAACCCTAATCCATCTGTATTTTTTTTTTTCCTTACTTCATCAGTGCACTTATAAGAAAATGAGTGTCAAAATTTTCACAAACACCCCGAATTGTGCACATCTCTTTTCACACAAAAGGTTCACTAGTGACATCTGATTTCCATACAAAATTACAGTGCGGTGAATCGAGTGTCGGGGAGGTGAAGAAAGAAAGTGTGTTTAACAATTATGAATCCAACTATAAAATAAAATGTTGGCAAGTTTCAAGTGTCCAAACCAGTCTTCACACAAGTCACACATATGTGTCAATGAGCATCCGACATAGATTCACTACAAAACATATGAATATTAAATTTTGGGAAAAAAAATTTTATATATATATATATTTACCTTCAAGACATGTTGGACAGACATCCTCATCTTCAGCTGATGAATAAATATGCCAATTTCCAGTTGTTGTTTTTGCTGATGAGAGCTTTAATGATGACTTAGAATAAGGTTCTTTTGAATCCTCTTCACAAGAAGATTCATTCCATTTTTCTCCTGTACTCAAAGATTCTGAATCCACATCAATATCACTTCTTAGTGGTTCTGATTCCTCGTGTGAATGACTTGTACCCTTCTCACGTCTTGAAACCAATCCATCCCGCTGCAAGCGGAAACATCTGGGGTCGACATCATAAGGCAAGGGCCTTGGAGGAGAATGGTACATGTCAGATAGAGAGTCGTCAAGTGATGCTGTAGAAGTCAAAGATGCTGCCCCCTGAATAGATGAAGGTATGGAATGCACTTCCCCTCTTCGGAATAATGATGTATACTACAAAGAGATGATACAGGAAGAAGAAGAAGAAAAAAATGGTGAAATCCCACGAAAGAGAGGAACCTCTCATCACTAGAAACTTAGTGTCTTCTTCCAATCATAAGAAATTGTTCTCTTTCAAATTAACTTGTTCATCCAAATATATATATATATATATATATATATATATATATAAGTCCCCTTCTTATGAGGTTAACCTAACTTTACGTTAGGTCACCTTCCAAAACTCTATCTCTGATTTTTATTTTTCAAAACTAACCGTTGGATAAGATCTACTTCATGTGAAGGTCATACATATCAAAAATCAAGTTGATCGGAGATTAAGAACTACTTCATTCATAAATGTCCAAAATGAGCGATTGCCATTGATTAAAAAATGTAATTTTTGGATCGAATAGCAATCAATCTTGGATCAACTTGATTTTTGGTATGTATCACCTACATGATAAGGTTATCTAATCCAATGGTTAATTTTGTAAAATATGAATCACATGTATAATTTTGGAGGATGACCTAACGCAAAGTTCGGTTAGGTTAACCTCATAAGAAGGGGACTCATATATATATATTTTACCACAACTAACACAGGCTTCACATTGAAATTTATAAACTGAGTCCTATATGTCAATCACATAGATACTGACACTACTATATGCAGACAGCATTCTAAGTGCCTGTTTGGATGAGATTCTGGTAGGCCCAAAATCTCTTATGATGGCCCATAATCAATTTTAACAGTGTTTGGATAAAAAATGAGAAAAGTGATTGTAAGCCCAAAAGAGATTTTGAGGCCAATTTACTCAAGCTGCCTCACCCCTGATTCTGATTCAGCTTCTGCTTCTACTTCTGATTCTACTCTGAAACTATCCCAAACAGGCACTAAGGAATAGCAAAAAGCAGGTACATAATGAAATCAGCTCTCCTTTGTTCCTACCACCTAAGTAGAGACTAAAGAGCTATTAAAGTGAGCATGCAAGTTCTTCCATTTGGGTTACTTAACCAATTCTTCTGCCAGCTTAACAAATTTGCATTTCAAATTTAAAATTATATTATAGTGGACTTCAAGGTTTAGAATCCTAAGGGCAAGCTTTCCATATTTTGTGAGTACAAATGTTTTGTAGTATAAGAGAGAGGTGAAATGAAACCATAAATTGAACTACAGATACAACGAGGGTAAAACAGAAAGCTGAGAGGAATGTTTTCAAGTGGACCTTTTTTTTCCCTAAAATGAGTCGCATTTACATCATAAGCTGAAAACTTGTTCACATTTCAATAAGTAATATAGCCTTTTTTTTTTTCTTTTCTTTTTTTTTTTTTTAAGAGAAGTTGTATTGATCAAAAAGAAGAATACAAATTGGACAAGGAGACCAACAAGGAAGCCAAACTGCTCGACAGAACCAAGGACTAGCCCAAACAACGAGCCAAAAAGAGCCAGCAAAAACACAAAAAGCCCTCACATGAACACAGACAACAAAAGAAAGAAAACAACTCAAGGAGAGTATCAGTAATATAGCCAATATATATTTCATTTTTTGCAACATTACTTCCCACATCCTTGATTTCTCGCCCAGACTTCATTTGATGCTTTCTTTTAAGATTTCAATGAATACAAAATAGAGGGCTCACACTTCCCCATACATCCTATTACAGTCAGAACATAGTCAACAGTTTTCCCCATATGTTGGGATTTCAACATTCCTAGCAACAGAGAAAGAATTTTGAATAATAAATAAATAAATAAACACTACAAACCCCGCATATAATAATCATCTAACTATTAAGAAGATAAAATAGCAACACATATCCACTCAGACATACACACACAAAATAAAAGCTTGACAGTATGATAACAGAGTTTAAGAAAAGTTAACACACTTATAGCGGAGATACTGTATACAAGACGAGTATTATTAATCCAAAAATATAATGGAAAAAAAAAATTGTAACAATAACTATAAAACATACCATATTTAATAAGTTCTGAACAAAGCAATTGAGACACACACAGTTCCTGTACACCCAACTGTTAGGATTTACATAATCTTCAAAGTCCTCAGCATGAGGACAGCAACAAACAGAACCCATGATGCCAACTCCAATCTCTTTCTACCACTTAAAACCCTCCACGAAAAACCTCCAATCTCATCAACAAAAACCAGATGTACTAAGCATATTCATCCAGAAAAAGATTCTCGCAGCTATAAGGGGATGAAAATAAATAAAGAACGAGAGAGGACGCTAAGCTCGCAGAAGTTATAGTGCCTCCGCGAACCAGTACCCTCTCTCCCTCTCCTATGTACAAATCTGATTGCCCTTTTTATTCAGAAACACAGAGAACATAACCCAATATTATCCTTCACCTGTAAATTAACAGAACAATTATGAGAATGTGAGAGTATAAAGAGCCCACAAAGTCATCTCTAAAGCAAATAGATGAACACTGCAGCTAGAAGTAAGTGAATTGACACCAAACATAGTCTTGGAAAGTAACCATTAACAAGTCTAGTCACTGGTCATCCTTTTTGATATAAAAGCAATATATATATATTATAAAAAAATGGTCTCTTTCGGTAATCAAGCAGAGATAGAATGCAGATGACACATTAGAATGTCATAAACCCAACAAATAAGAAAAAACAATACGAGGGGAGTAATTACCCATGTGATAGTTTTCCTTATTTTCTCATGAAAGGTGGGAAATTTTTTGAGATTTCCTTCAATTAAAGAAGGGGATTCTTTCCCTTAACAATAAGAAGGGAAATTTTATCAACCAACAGAAAAATCCATTCAACAAGCAGACTTATAATTCTGCAAACAAAAGCCACCAACAATGGATTGAGCTAAACAGGTTCATCAGATAAAAAAATAAAATAAAATTGGAAGGAAAACGATTTTCCACCATCTTGGAAAATTCAAGGAATAACTAGGGGAAAAAAAAAAGCATCTACCCAGAAATTTGTATGGATCAATAAAATAAAAGAGACCCATTTGAGAATATCATAATATACTGTGACTAGAACATTCCATGAATTACTAGAAGGCAAAAAAACGAACAAAAAACATAGAGAAGGGAGAGACAAGTACCTTGAGAGCTGAAAAGTAGAAAGATATATACGTATCTATATACAGAGAGACAAGATTGATGATGATCTGGGTTGGTAGAGAGAAACCTAGAACTCGGAAGTCAGAGATGATTCTTTGGGATTCTATGTTTGGGCAATTGGGAATTGGGCGTGTTGAATTTTCCGCCGATAGAGCGGAATTAAAGCGGGCTCTTTTTTATTTTGGTTAATGATTAAAGCGGGCTCTCGACGGTAGGTGATGGGATTCCCCACTTAAGAACAAACCCAACTTTAGTATAAAGTACTCCGTATATATTTTTTAGGGAAAATTACAGATTGCCCCTTGATCTTTGAGCGGAAAATTATTTTTCACCTCTCATCTTCAAAATCAGATAAATAACCCCTTAAAGTTTAAAAAATATTCACTTTACACCCTTTCATCTAACCAACGTTATGATTTTAACAGAAAAAGTCACATGCGTTGCACCTAACCAATATACTTCACAAATAAGACCAAAATACCCTTATTAGCCCACGTGCTTCTCACTCTGATGTAGGACAAAGAATCCAAGTAAAGTTATTTATTATTATTAATTTTGTAATTTTCGTTTTTATTTAGTTTAGGGTTTTATTTACTTGTTTTTATAGTTTTTAAGGTTTAATTAGGCAAAATTGAGTCCTTATAGGTTACTATATTAGTTAGGGTTAATTTTAGAAGGTTTCCAAGTGTTTTGGGGGTTTTATGAAACCTTTAAAAAGGCTACAAAGTCAAAAAATGGGATTTGTCAGTTTTGGTAATTTTTGGCAATTCCTTATTTTGTTATTTCTTTCCCAAAGTTATAGTTCTAGTTGAATTAGATTATTTATTAAGTTTAGGACTTTTGAGTTATAGTTCTAGTCAAATTAGATTTTGCAGCCTATATAAAGGCTATCTCCTTTTCATTGTAAGGTAATGTTTTGATTTAATAAGAATTTCTTTCTGAGATTTTACTCTCTTTGCTCGTGGATTCAGGTTGTTTTCTCTTTACTCGTGGATTCGAGTATTTTCTAAGAAGAAGGCGGTGTCCTTTTTCTTTCATGCGCTTTCCGCTACGTCACACTCCCTCAGCCTGGTATCCATTGAAGCTCCATCTTCCGTCACTTTCTCTCTGTCACTCTCTCTCTCTCTCTCGTTCTTTTGGGATTCTCTGTTCTTTGTCAGTGTTAGTGCTTTTTCTCTGATGAAGAGAGGAGCTTAGATCTACGAAGAGAGGAAAGCTTCCGGCGAAGAGAGGAACTCAAATCTGGTGAAGAGAGGAAAGCTTCCCGTGATGAATCCAGCGAAGAGAGAAAGCTTCCGGCGAAGAGAGAAAAGCTTCCCGTGATGAATCCGGCGAGAAGATCTTGAAGACAAAACTTCCTAAGGCTGGATCTGAGGCTCCGTGTTCCGATCTGCTCACGTCCCTTACTGGAAAGGCATCGACATTATCATCATCGGTGGCCAAAGGATCAGATTTCCATGGTAGCTCCCTTCTGCGTCATTCTTTTCTTCTCGGGCAATGTCGAAGCAACCAATGGCATTCAGATCTACAACCACCATGAAGAACCGCAACAACCAACAGCGATAACCAGACTGCGATTTGCAGATAGCCATTGAATTGCTGTGGACGGTGCACTACGCCATCGGTAACGAAGGTTTGGGCTTCAGATTTGACGGCTTTAGATCTGAATGTTGTGTGTTGATGAATGGGTTTGGGTTTCAAGGTTTAGGTTTTAACCCTGTTTGTCGTACTCTTCGATGATGAAGGAAACGGTGGATGGGGAGAGATTATGGGTTTTTTTTCTTCATCTGCTGGGCGATTTTCCATATTGTCTCGTACTTGGGGGTACGAGCTAGGGTTCTTCAAATTCGATGGTGGTGGGTTCGTAGGAGGGGTGGTGGGTGCAGACCCAATTGAAGAAGCAGAAGGACTTAGTGCCGGCGGTGAGCAGCTGCGGAGGATGCGGTAGACGAGGTCGGAGGTGACAGTGAGGCAGAGCTTGTTGAGGGTTTTCCATGTAGAAGTCGCGGCGAACGATGTTGGAGATGTGGTGGACAACGGCGACGTAGTCCGTCTTTAGTGACGGCGGTGGTAGTGGTTTGGATTTCATGGTTGGGTGGTGTTAGGGTTTGGAGGTGACGAGCTGCCGCTACAACTCCGGTGAGTTTTCTGACTCCAATCGCCTCCATCCGTTTGGGTTCCATGTAAGGATCCAAAAGCTTCTCAAGGAAGCTTCATCCAATTTGTTTGTGTAAAATAAAATGAGGGTAAAGATGTAATTTTGCCTCATTAGATGAAAATGCCTCAGGAATATAATAGTGATTTCACGGATTCCGTTAACGGCATAAGTCCAAATAACATTTTTGAAATTTGAAGGGGTTATTTGTCCGATTTTAAAGACGAGGGGTGAAAAGTGATTTCCGCTCAAAGATCAGGGGGGTAATCTATAATTTTCCCTATTATTTATTTGCAGTCAAATCAATAAAATATGGAGGGAGGTTATTGTCACCTCACAAAATATTCTAAGTTCCTCGTTTGGTTTATATTTTTAAGATTTTATAAAAAAATGTAAAAAAAATTTATGACAACTAGTTGTGTTATTCATTAGAAAACATCGTTTTGAACAATTTTGCAGAAGAAAGTTTTTCCAAAATCTGTCATTTAAGTGAAATTTTTGGCCATTTATAATTTTTGTTTCATTTTTACAAAATGTTTCAAGAAAAATTGTCAAAAACTTTATTTTATAGACTTATTCGGAATGATGTTTTCTAATGCACTATATAATTAGTTTTTGTAAAAACCTTTTATGTTTTTCAAAAAACCTTAAAATTTGTAAAATAAGTGAGAAACTTAGAATAGTTTATGTGGTGGCAATAGCCTAGCCCTAAAATATGTGTTCTATTTATATCTATCCACATGACTATAAAATATTTAATAATATCTGTCTTTTTGTAATTAAAAACGGGTAAAATTTATTATTACATCGGATGACAATCAGGTGAGCACGTATTGATATAATCTATATTAATACTTATATTTGAAGTGTATCTTGTACATTAATGAATTATGGAGTATATTGAGTCAATATATAAGGTACAACTCCAATGTATGATATTGATATAATTTAGGTGACTATGTACTGACCTAATTAGAACTATTTTTTATTTATTTTTTATTTTATCAAGTTGCTTATTACACCCATGCTTACATTATTTTGTGGGGCACCCATAAGAGAATCCTTTAACATCATTAAGTGGATGCAGCAACTTTGGGAGTGGGAAAAATCATTTTGGTAAAAACAAGGTGAATAGAGTAGTCTTAATTTCACCTCGGACATATGGCATCTCTTACATGAAAAGGAGACTTAGGTTTGGATTATTTTTTGACAAACCAATAAAATTTATTTATATCCCTTAAATTCTTAATATTAATAAATAGATATTAATATTTTTATTTATAAGTTTGAATCTAAAATAATTTACTTAACAAATGAATGCTATTACACTATGTCAACGAAAATTTACGTTTTGCTTTCACATTAAAATAGAACCTCTGTGCCGAAATGTTGATTGTGGTATAAGCATTTTTTTTTTCAAATAATAAACATTCATATTTAATAATATGTTAATGGATCCCCAAAAATGATGTGAATACACCAAGAACTCTAGTATCAAATGCCATAGATATCCAAGAAAAAAAATGACATAGATAATATTTTGTATGACCATGGGTTGTGTGATGTAAGTATTTTCTTTTTTTCCTTTTTCTTTTTTTTGGGGGAGGGGGGGAGAAAGGAAAGATGCATTATCAATGGCCCTCTGGTCTAATGGCATGTCTCATCCTAATAGGGGCATGGGGTTTGCAAATGTTTTGGTTTCAACTTCACGTGGGTGCATATGTAGGTGTGTGTTCTCCTATTGTCTCATTAAAAAAAAGGAAAGAAAAAGGAAAGATGCATTAATTTTTATTTTTTTTATTTTTAACAACAAGGGTATCCAAGGCTTTAACCCCAACTAATCCACTGGGTAGCTGCAGTTCTCCTATCTCACATGCACCAGGTAATTATCAGCGCCTTCGGCCCAGCTCGATCCTGGGGACAGCCTCAAAGTGGATCAATGCTTTCGTAGGGTTTCAAACACTCAATCTACATTTTCTAAGGCACTTATCAAGGTTCAACTTTCCATTAGACTAACCCCTTAGGATTAGATGCATTAAAATTGAAATAAGCAAAAAATCCATTTACAATGAAATATTGTGGCAGCAATCTTCCTAATTTTCTTGTATAGCCACAAGTCAAAAAATATCTTTAAACCTTAACGTTTCGTGTAGAAGTTAAAGTCGGCTTTTTATTTAATGTCATTTTGCCCTCTCAATTGTTATGGTAAAGCTCTCTCGATTGTTATAGTAAATATTCAAGGTATTAATGCTTATATTATGTTAGGATTGAAATTCTGGTTTGCCAAGCCTACAATACCTAGAAGGGGGGTTGAATAGGTATTATGTATAAATCTTACCCAATTTTGATTTCAATTCAATTAATTTCATTTACCACAAATAAATCAGTCTCACAGCAAGTATAAAAGCTATTAACAATGGCACAAGAGATTTTTACATGGAAAACCCTAAATGGAAAAAACTACGGGACCTCGTCCAGTTGAAGCTAATCCACTATGAAATTCAACGAGTACAAAACACACTTACAGACCACACAAGGACTCATGCAATTGTCTTCACTCCCACGATCACACACGATCGATCTCCGTCGTCACGACTTTAGTCGCAACCAACCTTTTTTACAGCAATGCCTTCAATCATGAACTCGCAAGCTCGATCACCGTCGCAACTGATCTCACAATCATCCAAGGTTGTGAATGGTGTGTGGTTTGAAGGTCTCTAGAGTATATGAGTGAAAAACCTAGGTTAAAGTGCTCTAAAGAGGTTTTAAGAAGATGAATAATGAAAACCCTAATATAGAGAGGCTTGCTTGACCCTCTCAATGATAAAAGACTCTATATATATAGTCTAAGAAACCCCAAGTGCTTGTACCATGTTTTGGTATTAAAAAGGCAAGTTTTAAAACTTTAAAATCTGTTTTTTACGATCCCGGATCGATTCGAGTTCATATCAGATCGATCCTGCGTGGACTAGAACCAAAAATTGCATTTCTAGAGTAGTATGGATCAATCCACCAAAACCATGGATCGATCTACCTAGGCAGTAGCAAAATCTGCATTTTAAAAATACTATGGATCGATCCGCGTAAGCCATAGATCGATCCACCTAGGCAGAAAAACCTCAGAAGTTAAAAATTCTTTTTCAAAACCATTTTTATAAATAAAGAAATATTGAAAATGATTTAAAATGATTTTAAAACATTAAAACTTAGGCTTCTACAGTCACTTACCTTTCCTAAGAACAATTGTGAGTTGCAGCTTTGAACTCCACACTTTGTCTCAACTTTGCAGCTTTCACCAATCTTCAATCAACCCAAGACTCAACTATACTTTGGCACAGAATATGACAACATAAAGACATAGACTTTACAACGATATTTTTTTTTGAATTTTCCTCATGATTAACTCAATAATTAATGTCCATCAATAATTTTCCATCTCGATTGTTATGGTAAGTATTATTAACACTTATATTCTATTATGATATTATTTTGAATTTCACTCAATCAATGACAAAATTTCTGTTTTTCATATTGTGAGCGCACTGGTTTTCGCCACGCGCAGCGCTCTTTCCTCTTTTATCTGGTGTTTTACCTACTCTTTACTTCTGATGGTGGTGCTAACCCGGGAGATTAGAATAGGAATGAGAGTCGCCACCTAGAAGGATCCAGGACCAATTTTGTTTATCAGAGAAAGGTTCGGAGCTAAGGTACATGTTGAGAAGGTGTTAAGCACCTAATAATGCCGGGTAATAAATCGGCCCTCATTGTGTATTCATTGACCATATTTAGTATTTTAATTTAATTCAAATTACTTTATATCATGCAAAACACACACAGATGCCATATTACTAACATAAAACAATAAAAGAATATATATATATATATATATATATAAACACAGCATGTGAAACATGAAGTAAATAAAAAGGCATGTAAAGCATGAAATGAACAAAAGTTAGAATAAACTATGATGATACGTATATGTTCTTGTGACATAATATAATAATTAAATGAATAGTAAAAGGAGAAAAGTAATGAAAATAATGATGAAAAAAGCAATGAAGGAGTAGTGATTATACCAATAGAAATAGCAAGAATCCGAGGAATAAAATGATCATGCGTACACACACTATAAATATGTGTACACATGATTTGTCATGCGCACGCATGGCATAAACATGCGTACGCATGACTTCACTAATTTACCTTCCCTGTGATTAAACCGACTTTCCTGCAAAGAGGTTAGTCTGAACAAATTTTACATGTAACAAAATTACTATCTAAACAACTTATGCAATTCTATAAAAAGTATGCTTATACCTCTTACAAATAAAGCAAGTTGATGTTCAGATTGTCCCTCAAGTCCACTGCCAACTTAGCGGTGTCTCTTCCTTTGAGTTAGGCAAACTTTTCCCTTTCCTCACTGATTAACTCTCTATTATCTTCTCACTACTCTTTCTCTCACCATTCCTTCTCCATTCTCAGTATAACGCCCTTTCCATATCAGAATCCTTTCTTTTTCTCCTCTCTATTGTTAACACCCCGTTTTGTGCTGCC
This sequence comes from Liquidambar formosana, assembly GCA_039720395.1. Lineage (NCBI taxonomy): Eukaryota > Viridiplantae > Streptophyta > Magnoliopsida > Saxifragales > Altingiaceae > Liquidambar > Liquidambar formosana. The sequence continues at coordinate 9,960,419 of CM077832.1, forward strand.
TAAATATTCCAAGCCCACCCTTTTAAGCCCGGTGATGAAAGGTGGCCCAACTTGAAATGACTGACAAGTAATCTCCAGAAAGCTAATGTGATCGCAGTCGCAGCCTGGCCCAAAGAAGCCCAGCCCATTCCTTTGTGCGTACGCGGCATCTTTATATGCATACGTACCTTTAATTTGTGCGTACGCACCTTTCATTTGTGCGTACGCATGTTAATCTTCCAGAATTCGAATTTTCCCCCCATTTCCCCTGTTGTCTTATATGGATGGAGCCTACTTCACATCCAGCCTGTGACGGCTGGAACCAGAAAAAACCTTAGCCTCATATCCTGAAACCCTAATCCTTCGCTTATAAAAGGACCACTTCCGCATTGAATGGGGGATCTTGGCGACCACTACCCGAAAACCTACACAAACCCTAGAACCATTAACCCAAATCCGGAGGCGGCGGTTGCGATTGCGGAGGCTTAAAGAAGAGAACTTGTTAGCGTATTCATTGGGATTCACCCAAACCTGAGGGTAACATTTTCTTTTACATTCATTTCCTCAATCTTAGAATAATCATTAATTATCTTCTCAAGCATATTCCCAAGCATATACATAGTTTCATTAAATGCCATGATTTCAGATTCAGTCGAGTGTTTTCAATTAAATATTTCATGAATGGATCTACACTTTGTATTATGTTTTAGCATGTTTAAATATCCTTTAAATATGTCCTCACATGTTAGTCGGCATAATGTTTTAAGTGCATAAATCCATGTTTAGGTTTAGAATGGAATGATAAATGATAGGGCATTTCTATGTAAAATAGGAATCTGCGCGTTGCATCTTTTTACAGCATTGCATAAGTAGCATAGAAGATTCGAATACATTCTGCCTGTTTCCTCGAATCTGCCACTATTTGTGCGTAGGTGCAAATTAAAGATGCATACGCACCTTATGTTTGTGCGTACGCATATTTAAGATGCTGTGCTAACCCATTTTTGCAGGCAGTGAAAAATCCTTCCCATTTTCTTCTTTCATAGCCGCTACTTATCTTGTGTACCAATTTTATCTTCTGTTTAGTTATTTATTTGTATATTTTTTATTCATATAATGTCATCCTGTGTGCCATTGTTGTTTGATATATCTGTCGCATGAATAGGGGTTGAACCCAATTGATATTTCCCGTTAATTAAAGCCAACAAAATGCGTGTGGAGGCTGGATTCAGCCGGGCATTGTCGGGTGCCTAACACCTTCCCAACAACGTACCTTAACTCCGAACCTTAATTCTTTGGGTAATGACGAGTGGGCCTCTTGCTAGGGGTCAATCGGTTCCCGGGGCCCAACCGAGTGGTGACTCCCTCTCTGCCCTAATCATCCGTGGTTAGCGGCGTACTCCCGAGCCGGCGTGGTTTAGGATGCAGCGCTCACATCTATTTATAGGGAAAATTCTTAGTGTAGGATCGTCACCCCTGACCTCACTCTTCACTCCCTTCTTCATTATAAACGAGGCATAGTGCCTGCCAGATGATTATTTCCCTCACAGAAAACTATCCTTGACAACCTCTCGACTCTGATAGAAAGTTAGCCATCTTCTTCTCTATTTCTTTCCCTCACCTAACATCTCACTTCCTTTTTTTCATACAGAATATTACTTTCCCCACCTTTTTTACATTTCCTCACATCTACCTACCATCCCACTTCTCTTTTTATAGAAGATTACTTTCCCCACACCTAACTTCTCCTACTAACCCACTTGCTTACTTTGCTTGCAGAAAATAGACCCAAATTGACAATAAACATCATAGACCTCATCATCGGGAACTCACCATCAAAATGTAGGGACAAAATGGGATGTCTACACATATCCATCAACAATTTTTCCTCGGACAAAACTTGGCTTCTTACATCGGAGGAGCAGCTGCTCCTTCCAAGATGACGTGCCCCCCTTATTTAATTGACATGTGTCCACTATAGCCTACTACTCATGTGATATTTTAAAAGAAGGTTAATTATTTTTTAATACCATCAACTTTAGGGGTAATGTCAATTTAGTTCACAAACTTAAAATTATCCAAATTTTGGGACTAAATTAAATTTGGTGTTTCAATATAGGACAGGGGCTGACGGACGTCAATCAATTTAATGGAACGGTCACATGGCCACATGTGCACGCTGACGTGGAACACAAGTGGAATGATTTTAAACCAAAAAATATAATATATAAAAAGAAGACAAAAACAAAAACCAAAAATATATATATATAATTTCTGAAGAATGTCTTCTTCCTCCACATTGGTTGCCCGTGGTGGTTGCCATGGCCAATTCTCCTCACTTTCATCTATTTCCCATCTCTACTTCTCATGTTGAATTCTTTTATGATAACCAGATTTAATTAAAAGGGGAAAAAAACCTCTAAACTATATATAATTTGGAAAATAAATAAATAATAATAAATAAATTTTAAAAAAAAAAAGAATGAGAGCATTGCTGAATTTTCCTGCAAATTAGGCTCCATTTTTTCCTGGCGAAGCTTACCCTCCTCCATTTATCTTCTTCACAGTAACAGTAAAAGTTATAAAAACTCCACACACACACACCCACACCCATACACACACACACATATATATATATAAAGAAAAAATTTGATGAAAACCTAGATCTGGATCCAGCTTAGAGCTACCATCGCCATCTCCACATGCTCCTCCTTTCCACAACCTTTAATCTTTGTCTTTGTGTTTTCCTCTGCTGGAAGGGGTCCGACAATGGATGCCTCAAGTATAGTTCTGATCTCTTTCACCCAATAAGTCAGATTTGGTTCAGATTTAAAAAGAATTTACTTATTTCAATCTACATCTCTCCATCTACACCCACACAAATCTAAACCAGATCTCATTTATATTATAATTAAAAAAAGAATTAAAAAAAGGCATTAGAGAGCCATGGCTACCATTGCTAAACCAGTTCTGGTGAGGAAAACATAAAAAAATTCGGTGAATGCCCAACAACCCGTCAATTTCAGATTGTCCCTCCATGATTCCATAGATCTGCTTTTCTTCTCTCCTTCTTTATTCCCCTTTTGATTGGGTCGTTTCCAGCAAGGGCAACTAGGCCTCCATTTTTCTAGTAGATAAACAATCAAGAACCTCCTCCTTTTTTATAAATTTAAATTTAAATTTAATTTTTAATTTTTACTTTTACTTTTTGTTTTGTTTTTTTTTGTTTTTTTATAAAAAAACATATATATAGAACTTGAAACAGTGTCGTTTAAAATTAGTATAGATGGTCTCCTGCTAAGTGTGTGCCACATCAGCATACATATGTGGTTACGTGACCGTTCCGTCAAATTTATTGAGGTCTGTTAGCGCCTGTCCTACATTGAAATATCAAATTTAATTTAGTCCCCAAAATTGGAACAATTCTAAGTTTGTAGACCAAATTGACACTACCTCTAAAATTGATGGTACTAAAAAATAATTAACGCTTAAAACAATAGAACTAAAAAACGGTCCTCTTTGGTTTAGTGTTTGGACTAAATTAGTTTTCTTTCCTATCTGAGCTGGTTCTCTCCTTCTCATGAATAACTTGATGCGGCATCCATCTTCTTCTCATTTTCCGGTCATTGACCCGCCATCGGCAACTAAGACTCTCTTGTCCACACAGTGCACTTTGGCAAACAACAATGTTGGCTAGTTCCATTTTCTTCTCCATCTCAAATGTTGCAACTAGATTTGATAAGATGCCCTAAAGGACATTGTTTCTTGACTCAATTCAAATATAGACTTTAGATTTATCATGGAATTAAAAATAGCTCAATTTAGGACCGGGTAAAACTTTGGGCTTCCTTACACAAAGGATGTGACAAAACAAGTAAAAAATAGCTTTGCACACAGGGTAGGTGGCAACTATGTTGCCAATTTGCGGGCATCTATGTGATGTGGAAATCATGGCATTTAGCAAAACAACATTCAGTTAGACATTTCATTGAACATCTAGCTTGTTACAGTACCTTATTTTCTTATCAATAATGGACATAAGTATATTGATTTAGAAAACCGAACACATCCAAATTGAAATCCAAAATACAAACACAACAAAGACCCAGCTCTCACATACAACCCCTCAAACCAACGACCTAAAGGCAATGAATCCCAATATTAATTAGTGGATTTCGCATGCTTTAGTCTGGGCTATATTTGAAGTTGAATTCAAAACACAATTTTTGCAAAAAAAAAAAAAACCCTTTTTTTCCCTTCCCTCCCCCCCCCCCCCCACTTTTTGTGGAGACGAAAATGGATGACCGGCATTGAGTTATTAAGCGAATGAGAGAACTAGTTCAATTGAGGGAGATAATAAATTCAATAGAACATTTGAACAATTCTTCGCTTTAATTATATTGTTTATGTGAGTAGCAAGTGAGGTGGGACACATGTCAACTCAAAAATAAGCCACGTCATCTTAGAAGAGCAGCTACTCTTCCAATGTACGTATGGAGCCAATGTTGTCCTCTTCCTCCCATTTGTTATGGTTTGCTTATATTTTGCTAGGATATTTTTTTGAATTTTCCCCCATGAATCCACGATTCACTCATCAATTCATACAAAATTTTCCACTTCTAGAAAACAGTTACACAGCACATTATGTGAGTAAACAAAAATAGTTACATGTATTAATTGAAAATTTGTTTAAAATATTAGTTACATGTACAAAGTACTTGTATTTTCTGGGGGGATTTGGCCACAAGTCCTTAAAATGGGAATTGTATAAGCAAAAGTTTAAAAACAAAACTTATATAGCATGAAGTCCACCAAATATCCAGTGTGACAAAAATGCCCCCATAGTGCTCACAAAGAAACATGTATCCTACACAAGTGTCCTTGGCTCATAAATTAAGGAGAGAATCTTGGTTATAATATTTCCAAAATTTGTGCTCATAAATTAAGGAGACAATTTGGGATTTTGGGCTATAATATTTCCAAAAATTGCGAGCAGTTATATAAATAATAAATGATGCATATATTTTGGTGCTCAAATTGTTTATATATTTTTATATGAAGATATTTTATGGGTTAGAAACCAGTTACATGAATGAAAAATGATGCATATATTTTGTAAATATAATGTTATTATTTACATATAACTATTTTGGTAACAATTATATGTAATTGTTATAGTTTTTTGTTTATAGTTACATGTAATTGTTTTCTGTTTTGATAACAGTTACATGTAATTGTTTATGACAAGTTCTTAAGATAATTTCAAATTTAAATAGTAAATAAAAGTATTGAAAACAATTACATCTATATACAGTTACGTTTGATAAACTAAAAATGATGAGTGTTAAAATCAGTTACGCGTAATTGTTAATTGTTTTAAATTCAGAAACTTAAAACAATTTTTAATGTGTTTTCCAAACATATGTGTTATTGGATAACTGAGCTTTTTCCAAGTATCTCACTTTATATTGTGCTTATAATTCAAGTGGGTCACATGGAAAACTCAATAAAAAAAATTTTAAAGCACAAACTATAGAACGTTATCTTGCTCCATGATATCTTTTCAAAATTCAAATTTGAATAGTGGATAATATTTTTTAATATGAAATCTTCTCAAATCCCATGTATCATGGAGCAAAACCCAAAATACATGCCATAACATAATGAGACTTCTTACCATTACAATCAATAGGGCAAATATGTCATTAAAAGAAAATATAAATCTAATTTACAATGAAACATTAATGTTCCAACTTGTTTTTGGACTTGTGGCTGAATAAGAAATTTAAGAGGACTTTTGCGTCCATTAAGTCCTTGCAAATGGACTTCTCACTAATTTCCCCTATTTTTTTTCATTCACAAATACAAAATAAAATTATAAAACAAAATTCTAAAACTGTTAGAGCATCTCCAATAGGCCTAGCTATCTAACCCCCTTAGCTATTTTAGCTAACCAAATCACTTTTTTCCTTTTGCAAGGAGCTTGCTTTTGACTAGTTACATTTAGCTAGCAAATGTTCGCTAGTTAAACTATTTTTAGTTTAAAAAAATGACACTTGTCCTCTTTATATTCATCATTCTCTTTTTATCTCTTCATCAAATGATTAAAAAAAGCAAGATTATTAATAAAAATTTGAAATAGCTCAAAAATAACTAGTACTCTTGGAGTACTCACTTAGATAGCTAGCTAGCTATTTTAAAAAATGTCAATATGCTAGTTAAAGTAGCGCAAAAAATAGCTAGTACCCTTGGAGATGCTCTTACATGCGGAAGTAATTGTTTCAAAATTTTCAAATTACACATTAAACAATATAGCTCCTAATTGTAGAGATTATACATGATATTTATGTAAATGTTTGGTTTGGGAGAAAAATTTGGAGCAAAATTTGGACACGATCCTTTCCACTAATCATGGAACCAAAGCGAGATATAACATTTAGGATGTATTCAAATTATATGTGAGGGGCATATTTGTTTTTGAATAATTATGTGGACTTATGGTTTTAATTGTTTTTTACTTGGACTTAAATCTCTATAAGTTGGAAAATTTGGACTTCTTCCCAAATGCCCCAATAATATTCGTACTTTTTTTTTGCCTGATAAGCAATTCTTTAACTAAGAAGATAAATACATCATATGTTTCCATCCCTAATAACATTCATAACTAAGAGACATACCTTATCTTGTATTCTTATTATGATGTCGTGTGCATTGCATATATAAATAGTAGTGTTGATTCAATCAACATGATGACATGATGTTGACATACTATTGTACCCACTGTAGTCATTTATACCTCCTCTGAGGGTATCCTTTAATTGAGTTTGTGGATTGCATCACATTTGGCAAATTCTATGATTTATGTTGGGCTATTGTACTCAAATAGTAAGTTGATCACATTTTGTAATAAGAAGTAATATTTTATACATATATAATCTTAGGTCACATTTTTTATAAATGGGTATTTTTATTAGACATACCTTACAGTACCCATATGGCCACACGGCACAATCCAAGGCTGTGGAAAAGGGTGCTATAGCAACAAATCCAGACCCCTTTGTGGAACTCCCATGCATGCCATAGGTTGATAAAGAAGACACAAAAAAACTTACCCACATTTAAATGATATAAATTAAATGCTAAAAATGAATTAAATTTTATCAAATCGGAGCACATTTTGTTTTAAAGATGTCCTGAAATATAATATTTTAGAAAAAACAAAACCAATGAAGAAGGTTTGATATGGTGAGGAAAATAATTTATCTTGCTTTAAAGAACTATTAGTTTTAAATTTTAAACATTTTACTTATTTCGTTACCGTAATTTAAAATGTCATTACCATTTTCAAGTCTAACTTTTAGCCCATTACACCACCATATTATTTCATCATAGGTCTTTCTCTCCATTTTTGGCATACAGTAACTAATTTGCATTCATATCAAACTTTTTATGTCAAATTTGTAAAAAGAGAAAAAGAAAGAGGAAAGAGGAAGGAGAACAAGAGTTTGCATCCTTTTTTTTTTTTTTTTTTGGTTTGATGGGCAGGGTGTCTTGGCCAACTTGCGCACACCTCGATTAAATCTCTCTCTGGGCGATCTTAAGGGCACATTCCCCCACATCGGTCTGGTGCATTTAGGAATTAATTACTGGAGTGCTCCCCAAATGAATCGAACCTAGGTTGATAGAATAGAGGGGCTCTCCTCCTACCAACTGAACTAATTCCCTTGGGTAGAGTTTGCATCTTAGATCTGTCGCACCAGCGGCTTTTTGGCCGCCACGGATGGCTACCTAATTTCATGAGGTAGCATCTCTTTTAAGCTAAAATCATAAAGGTAGTTTGAGTTTAAATGAGTTGAATTGCACGAGGGGCTACAAATGAAGCTAACCTTTAGAGGATTGTTGCAAAAACCATTTAAATTGTAGAGAAGAACCTCTCTATTTCTCCAAATGCTTCATTTTGTAAGTAGGTAATTTTGTTAGAAAAGGGCAAAAGGACTTTTAAGCTCTGTTTGTTTCGGCATAAAATAGGACAAGGAAAATCAATTACATGTAAAACAATAATTTATGACAATTGGATAAGATTGGAAAATTAAGATGATAAAATTCATTTTACCTATGTGAGTAAAAGGAATGTAAAATTACTTATGCCTTTTTTGGCTGTAAGTCGTTTTACAACATGACATAACAAAACATTTTCTACAAATAACCACTTGGTAACCTCCATAAAGAGGTAAAATTCTGTCATATTTTAAGAGGCAAGCCCATCAATGGAAAAAAAAAATTTTAAAAATCTAAATTTTACTTGCAATTGGATTTACGAGATAAAACTTTTATACCGTAAATCACATTACGAACGTTAATAAAATTTTTGCTAGGCTTAGTAAGCCTCATGGTTTTTAAATTTTTTTTTTTTTTATAATTTTATGAATCGATGATTGAAAAACATTTTTATTTTAATTTATTTTACTATGTCGTTGATAGGGGTCCGGATTTAGTGTTGTAGGCACCTTTTACTACAAGGTGCTATACAATGCTTGAGATTACGTCACATGGTTAGGAGGAAGCAAGGGATGGCTATTGTTACAAATGCTCCAACGTGCAGCCGTTTCATTCACCAAGCTTCTAACGTTAATGCTGTCAAGCGTTAAGCTCACAAAATGGTGCTAAACACAAAGTTTTTCTTAGATCTGAAACCCAAAAACTAGTCTCATCTCATCTTGCTGTTCATTGTCTAAAGGTGATCTCAATTCCGTCATTAGCAAACTACTTGCACTCGCGTCGATGGTACCAACCCATTATAGTAAGCTCCATCTGAAGCGAGAGACAATCTTGTCTCATCTCGTTCCATGATAGTTATAGATTTGTATTTTTTGTGAAAATAAATTTTTTGCATAAAACAGGAGAAAAAAAAGAAGGCAAATCTGAGGTTAAGGTGCTCATAGCACTGACGCCATTAATGTACGGCCGAGGTGCTCACCATTCTCCCTCTTCTCTCCTCATCATTGCTGATGACCCCATTAAAGCCCTTAGTAGAAACTATGTGGGTTTGGTTAGGAATATTGGGAGAAATTAACCTTTCTCTACCACACATACACAAAAATTAACATGAATGAAAGAAAGAATTAAAGAAGCAAGAACACAGAAACTTACGTGGATCCCTCTAGTTGAGGTACGTCTACGACATACACACAATTCCACTATGCTCTGAGGCAAAAAAAAAAAAAACACAAGATACAAAGCCTTTTGACGGCAAAACCTCCCTTATATATAACACCCATAGTAATTAGGGTTAACATAGAATCATGGGAAAGTACTTAAAATACCCCTTCATAAAAGTACGAAAGTTGTACTGTAGGGGTCTTCGACCCCCTCGGGGGCCTATGCCCCTAACCCCTCGAGTCAATCTTGTTGACCAATATCATCAAACTCCACATACCACAACACGGAACCCCACCGATGCCATCTTATCTATAGTGGATTCGACTGTTGTATTGTAGCATTGACATCGATCTTTGGTTTGGGTGGTCGGTATAAAAAAAAAAAAAAGATTTCGGTTTCTTCTTCCTCATATCTACAATGGTTTGTGTTGGTTTTTCCTCAGATCTACCATTGTTTGTGTTAGTTATTCCTACAAATTTATTATGGTTGAGACGGCTATGCTCAATAGTGGAGTGGAAGGGCTGTAGTGCTGTTGAACTCATAGGAGGAACATTGAAGCAAGCTCATGGGAAGGAGAGAGAGGAGAGAGGAGAGAGAAATAAACACAGTGTTTTGGTTGTGTTTGTGAGGTTAATGTTGTCAGGCGTTAACTTCCTCAAGTTTTCCATTTTTAAATGACGAGTGATAGTCAAGTGAACATATTTTGATATAACTTATATCAACACTCGCATTAGAGTTATATCTTATGCATTAGTAGATTATGCGGTACATTAGGTCAATACATGATATGCATCTCTCAATGCATAGGTGCTAATATAACTTTTATCAACACATACTAACCTAACGGAGACTGCTTTAAATGACTTACATTTTGAGTCATTTTAGACCACTCTTGTCCATTGACCCCAAACACCCACGTGTCACAATCCAAGGCATTAAAAGGGTACTGCGACACAAAATCCGAATCCCGTTGATAGACAGTAAAGAGTGTCTATATAGGAGCGGGACCTTCAATTTGAACTTCTGCAGTTCTATTTCTACCTATACGACTTCTTCCGGTTCGAACTCACACATGTTTCTTCCAGTATATTCACAAAGAAGGTAGAGTACAGACATATTTCTACACTTTTATATTACTGATTACTGCATCATCTCCTTCCTTCGCCGGCCACATCCACGTACATTGTCAGATTTACTTGTCCTTTACCCCCTATCTCTCTTTCTATTTGTATTTGTATACGTCTTTCTCTCTCTAGAAATCTAGGGATTTTAGTGCTCTCTCGGGGAGCTTTCGTTCTTCAAATTCCCCCCCTTCTCTCTACATGTATATTTATTTGTCACATTTCGATATTCGGATTTGCAAGTTAGGGTTTTGATCTTGGAATTCCAAACCCTAGATTTTACCCACACAATGCAGAGCTCATCGAGCTCGGTGGTGGCTCAGCCGGAGGCAATACTGGGGTGGTTACAGAAGGAAATGGGGTACCGGCCATTAGGTCCGTACACTGCGTCGAGCAAGGCGGCGTCGACGCCCTCGTTGGATTCGATTCGCAAGATGTGCCGTGGGAACATGATACCTGTGTGGAACTTCTTGCTGAATCGGGTGAAATCGGAGAAGACGGTGGAGAACGTTCGCCGGAATATACATGTCCATGGGGGCGACGGGGGGGGCGGGGGCGGAGTTGGTGGTGGTGGTTCGGTGGAGGCTGCGAAGGAGGAGGGGCGGAGTAAGGGCGGGAGGAAGAAGGAGAAGGAGAAGGCGAAATTGGGGGCGGTGGTGGTGGGCGAGAGTTTGAGTGGTGCGGAGAGTCGGGAGGTGGCGTTGCAGGAGAGGGAATTGGCGGAGAAGGAGGTGGAGAGATTGAGGAATATTGTGAGGAGGCAGAGAAAAGATTTGAGGGCGAGGATGTTGGAGGTTTCGAGGGAGGAAGCTGAGCGCAAAAGGATGCTCGATGAGAGGGCCAATTACAGGTTTGGGTTTCTGAAAATGTGTACAATTTTGATTCATATTTGTGTGATCGACTTGTTAAAGAAACCTCACAACATTAGTATACAATCGGATCATATTAACTATGCGTTTAATTGATGTTTCTCTATTTGCTTTTATGAAGGAACATTGTTGGCATTATCATGCTATTCGTTCATGTCTTGTCAAACCCCACTCAACCTATCTCAAGAGAAAACCTTATGTTACCGCTTATCATATGCCATTATGTATTTTCTTCCTGCCTTTTCACATTCTTTTGGACTTCCTTTTGTTATTGTGAAGCGTTCAACTATGAATCAAATCACTCCCTTCCATTGGTGCAGTCACTTGCCTTGTTATCTTGTTGAGTTATTAGATGCTCAAAGGGAAAATCTAAATAGTGAATATATTATATAAGCGCCTTGTGCTTTGGTGTAATAAACAATCAGGAAACAAAGTTCTTTTTGCTGATAGATGAGACTGCTGATCATTGGGATTCTAAGAAATTTTATAATGAGAGCTGAATGAAGTTGGTGTATTATCCTGTATCTTGGAAATTGCATCCCAGAATAAAAAAGGACTCATTTTCCGTTATGTATGAAGTAGTGCATAATTGTTATCAACATATAATGCATCTGTTAAAGAGTCTTGGAGGTTTTCCTAGATCTAATTTTCCCAAATGCTAAACAAAGCCTTAATTTATATTTGAAAACTATGAATGGTTGAATAGGGTCTGGCTCTTCCAAGAATGACATGTATCCAATGTTTTGTGATGTGGAGTGCGTTGATTTATGCTTGCTTATAGTGCAGGCACAAACAGGTGATGTTCGAGGCTTATGATCAACAGTGTGATGAAGCAGCAAAAATATTTGCAGAGTATCATAAACGTCTGCGTTACTATGTTAATCAAGCAAGGGATTCTCAGAGGTCAAATGTCGACTCTTCTGTTGAACTGCCTAACAACTTCCATGCAAACAGTGAGAAAGAGGCTGTTTATTCTACTGTTAAGGGCACTAAATCTGCAGATGATGTCATTCTTATTGAAACCACCAGGGAGCGAAATATCCGAAAGGCATGTGAATCTCTTGCTGCATATATGATTGAAAAAATACGCAATTCTTTTCCGGCCTATGAAGGAAGTGGTATTCACTTAAATCCCCAGTTAGAAGCGGCCAAGTTAGGCTCTGATTTTGATGGGGAAATACCTGATGAAGTTAGAACTGTTATTGTGAATTGCTTGAGAAGTCCTCCTCAATTGCTTCTGGCAATTACTGCATACACTTTCCGGCTGAAAAATTTGATTTCTAGAGAAATAGAGAAAATTGATGTTAGAGCTGATGCAGAAATCTTAAGGTACAATCTTATTTTCTTGTCATTTTCTACTTTCTGAGCAATTGTTTGTTGATGAGATGGCTGTTTACCCCTTTACTTTACTATTACTTTTCACATTTGCTTGTATTTGTTTGGGAAATCATAGTTGCGAAGTCTGTGCTGTTCAATTTGTTTTGAGGAATTTTCAGAACTCATTTATTTTTCATTTTTCTTGACGGATTGGAATGAAATTCGTGTTTCCAACTCAGATAGTAGGACGAGATTAGGTTCATTTTATTGTTGCTATTTTTCTGGTAATTTTCTTTACTTTTTTCCTTTCTTGATTATTCTTTTTACCTGAAGTTCTCCCCCACATTTTTGTTTTTGTTTTGTGTATGTGTGTGTGAAATAAGTAACTATAAAGCTAAGTAGAAACCAAAAAATCCGGAGTAGAAATTCTATATGCAACGTTTGTAGCTCCAAACAAAAGAAAAAAAAGACTTTAGGAGGATCTCCCTAGTTTTCACTAGTGGAAGCTCATTCTCTTTGAAACATCTTCTATTTCTTTCTTGCCACACACAGGACATAAGAGGAGAAGGAATCATCTCCCACATGGCATTGTTTTTTCTCTCTCCACCTATGAATTTCCAACTACCAATAAGATTGCTCACCAAATTAGGCAACACCCACTAAACCCCAACCGAAGTAAGTGTAGGGATCAAAGCTAGCTCTGGTACAAGGATAGTGAATGAAAATGTGATTTGCCATCTCTGTTTCACTCTTACATCAGAGGAAACTGATTCTCTTCTCCTTATATTTTTTCATTTCTTATAATAAAGTTTTACTATTTAAAAATAGTTGTTAAGAACTTGCTTTTGAGAGCCATCTCATCCTTTCCTCACTGAACTACTTGAAGTGGAAGGTGAAGTTGATTCCAGTCAACCAATGTTCTAAAAAACGCGTCCCAGGTGCGTCTTGGGGCATTTTTGGGGGTAATACGCCTCATGGCGTAAAAAAATGGGCGGTGCACCAGTGGGGCGTACACCCTAGGCATGAGACGCACGTTTTGGACCCAAAAGACGCGTTTTTTTGCGCCCTAAGCAGGAAACGTACGCCCAACATGACTCGATCTCTACTGAATATTAAACACCAAAACGCTCCTTGAATACAAAGGAGACGAACAAACTACAACAACGAGAAGAGAGGAGAAGATGGCCACTCCAAATTGCAAACAGAAAAAATCAGAAAACAGAAAGAGAAGAGGAGAACAGAGGAGGAGGAGAAAGAAAAGCCTCCAAAGTGCCCCAAAAAAAAAAAAAAAAAAAGAGAGAGAAGAGGAGAACGGAGGAGGAGAAGAGAGAGAAGACATACCTGAAGTCAGCCACGATGATGGAGATATGAGGGCCGACAATGGTCGGCGAGATGATGGCGATGACTGTCGTCACACGGAAGACCGACATAAAGCACAAACGATGCCTTTAGTCTAAAGGGATACCAATCCCCTTTTTTACTTCAGCCGACACGTGTCAGTGTTGTACTGTTATGACTTTTTTTTTTTTTTTTTTCCTTTTTTCCTTTTACACGCTGGCTGGTGACTCAGGGGGTTCCTTTTATAAGTCAGTAGAGGATTATGTCTTCAGTTTGTTCTCTTTTTTATTTATATATCAATTCCCATTATACACACACACACACACACACATATTATATATATATATATATATATATCAGATTTTATACGTAAAAATTATATTTTTTTATAATTTTAAAAAAAAAGCTCGAAAAACCTATGCCCCACGCCCCGAGGCTTACGTCTCGCCCCATGGGAAGAGAAACGCCCCACCTCACGCCCACGTCTTTTAAAACATTGCGGTCAACTATTCATGATCATTCCGTTTTCTAATTTCTGTTGTCTTTGGGTCCTTATAAAAGTTTTGTTTGCTGGGGAATTATGGTAATCATCTCATTTGAGTTCACTGAGTGGATTTGGTTTGACAAATTATGTTCCTCCATAGCATGTTGTCTGCTGTATCTGGGGATTGTTAATCCAAATAACTATATAAAGGAAGAAGTAATTGAAGCGGCTCAAACGTCCTTCATCAAATAATTCCCTGATATGAAAGGCTGACCTTACTTTCTGAATAATGTAATGGCAGATTAGACTATTAGTAAGTGTAGTAAACTTCTAGCCAGTTGCAAAACCTATATTTCTATTTTGGTTTTCTTTTCATGTTGAGATATATTAAGTTTACTGGAGAGGCACTAGGCAGTAGCACTAGTTACATAACATTTTGGTTTTTGATGTAGTTGTGTGGGGCACCTGCTATCAATATCATAGCGGCACCTTTGCTGTTTTCTTGTAATGGATGAGAACGACCAAACAGTTTTGTGTATGCGGGTGCATGCAACTATGCAAGAGTAGATTATCTTTCTAACAGGACCACTTTTATTTATCATTATTTCCTAAATTTTTTCTCATCTTATCATTATCGAGTGGCATATTCTTTTCTCACTTTTTATGTACTGTAGTATTCTTTGCTGAGCTTGTTCCATGAATTCATTCATTTTGTTCTTTGTTCTCCTATGGTTATTCTTCCCTCATTTCCATAATTTGTACAAGGATTGCCTTTTATCAATGCCATATTTTATGAAAAATATTTTGTTCAAGTTTCACGGTTATGTCAATGTGGATCATGTCATTTCTTGGTTTAACACTTCCTATCTTATTAACCAGGTACAAGTATGAGAACAACAGAGTAATGGATGTTTCTTCTCCTGATGTGAGCTCACCTTTACAATATCAACTTTATGGTAATGGAAAGATAGGAATTGATGTACCTTCCAGAGGAACTCAAAATCAACTACTTGAAAGACAGGTCTTCTTCCTTTTTAGATTGTAGCTTTTGTAATGTCTATTTATATTCATTAGGCTTTGTGAAGTTCAATTAATCTTTTTACCACTGACTTTCCTGTTTAGACTGTCATACATGTCATTTTAGGAATCTCCTTCACTTTTAGTAAATTTTTATAATGTCACATTTAAGCTGTTCCAGTTTACATTTCAATATTTTGTCTTATCAAATTCATATTTGATTCCCCCCACCCCTTCTCCCCTCCAAGTGCTTACCCCCTGTAAATACTAAAAGCCTGTACTTCATCTCATCACTAATGGCGTTAAGTAGGTATGGGATTGTAGTTGTTTAAGTCGAATGGGTTGGTGGGTTGGTGGTTTTGAGTCAGACTTGCTAGCCCTAGTTTTACTCTTTCTGTTTCTGTTTCTGCTTGTGCTCAGTTTTTATCTTTGTGGGGGTGGTTTTATTTATATCTGCAATATGTTTTGCTTGCAGAAAGCACACGTTCAGCAGTTTTTGGCTACTGAAGATGCTCTCAACAAAGCTTCAGAAGCTAGGGACTTGTGCCAAAAGCTAATAAAACGTCTGCATGGAAGTGGTGATGTGGTTTCTTCACACTCAATCAGTGTTGGAGGCACACCACAGAATGTGGGCAGCCTTAGGCAGTTTGAGGTAATAGTTTATTTGATTTAGGGGCATTAGTTACCAACTTACCATTTAGCAATAATCTAGGTGAAAGTTTCCATGGTGAGATGTTTCTTTACTTGCCCCTTGATTTTAATTCTTATTTGTACTTTTCTTGTCAAGAGTTAAAGAGATGTTGTCTGATTTTTTTAGTTACTTTTTTCTTTAGGCCACTTGGGGTGGTTTCTTTTGTTTGGCTTTGTTAACAATATTTAGTTTTTTGTTGTACATTTTCAGTTTTTTGTTTTTGGTTTGTAAAATGAAATTCCAAACACCTTACTTAGACCAAAAATATTTATGTGCTCCATTGATCCACATCTTGGAATTTTCTTAAGAAGCAAGTCACTGGCAGATGGCCTTGTCATTCAAGGAGATTTTCTTAAGAAGCAAGCACCCTCCTCCCTACTTACAAAGTGATCAATTATCAAATTCTCATCCATAGCAAAAAATTTGAAAAAAATCTCCTTGAATGGTAGATATGGATTCCAAACCTCTTTTAGGAAACTTAATTCCACCATTCCAACCAGCATATCTAAATGATTTGGCCACAAACCTCCTTCCCTTGGATAGTGTCTTCTGCACTTTATCCTCAGCCTCCCTACTGACCGAAACCCCATAGAACATATCAGAAAATGCATCAACAGATTCACAATCCTGCACCACCCTTGACCAAGTTCAGCTATGCCATAGCTCAAATGTAGCTCAGCCTCTAATCTTTTGAGTTGAGTGGGTGGGTATAAGGTTAGCATAGCCCAATTGACAACCCTAATGGTCAGTAGACCATATCGGACAGGGCTTTAATGGCATAGGATTTTACAGAAAATACCCTAGGCAAAATGTATATGAGCGGTAGGATACATGTATTTGACTGCAAATGATTGGGATGGCTGAAAAGAGTGGAAAACGGTGATCAATTCTGTCTCCAAACACTCAAGGAGTAAAAATATTCTTGATTTAATTGCCGAAAATGGTGAAAAGACAATCTCTAAACACTTCAAGGGTAAAAATCTTCTCAATGCAATTAAGATATCCTTGTACGGTCAACTTTTGTATTGCCATTGCTATCCAGTCACTATAAAATAGTGTTACTTATTTCTTTTAGAAAAATTTCAGCCGTACGAAGTATAATTGATTTATTTACAGTCCTGTGGAATTTTTTACTGCCTTATTTTCTTTAAATCTTGTTATTATTATTATTTTTGATGAGAAACAAAGTTGTATTAATTATAAAAATGAAAGTACATCAAAGAAGGAAGAAATTTCCTCCTTAAAAGACAACTCAAACAAAAACCTATACAATCAAAGTCACCTGAACCAAAAGCTGAACCAAAATCTATACCCAAAGCTATACAAGCCAAAACGGTGTAAAAGGTTAAATTTTATTTTCCATCGTATCCATTGCATGCTAAAAGTTTAAAGCTATCACCTGCATCTATCTTTTCTCGTGCACCTGCATAAATGTGCATCTTAACTATTCTACCTTTTTTCCTTTGTGCAGTTAGAGGTTTGGGCCAAGGAAAGAGAAGCTGCTGGATTGAGGGCAAGCTTGAATACATTGATGTCCGAAGTACAACGTTTGAATAAATTATGTGCAGAGAGGAAAGAAGCTGAAGATTCTTTGAGGAAGAAGTGGAAAAAGATTGAAGAGTTTGATGCCCGCAGATCTGAACTTGAGTCCATATATACTGCCCTACTTAAGGCTAACATGGTAAGGTAGCTCGACGCTAATGTTTCTCATAAAATTCTTCATCAGTGAGGGGTTTCATCTGAAAATTGTGGTATTAACTTATGAATGATATTACAATACAACTAAGGTGATCTTTTCATCACTTGGTAGCATCCCTTAACTGAAGCCATCTTGGTGAGAAATTAGCCCAATCGGTAGCCCATATATTCAATCAAGTTGAATATCAGTTGTTTATTGGCAAATTAACTTTCAGTTGGCTAAGATCAACTAATTCTGCTTATTGGTCTAATAAATTTTTTCATGGGACTACTGACTAGAATATCCAAATGAATGTGAGACTATAAATAGGTATGGCAATGGGTTAGGATTTAAAGCTCCAGCCCAAACCCTGACCCAACTATTAACGGGCTGAAAACTGCTACCTGAACAGTTTATTGAGTGTCCATTCGGAACTAGCATTCAAATCCAATTATTTTGAAATATTGAAAAAACAATTAGATAATGTGAAATTTTTTAATAGAAAAATATCAGAAAGGAAATGAGCGGGATAAGAACTATACCCACCCATTCATAACCTGATTCCGCTCTGTTTTCTAAATGCATCAGCTTGAACCTTTTTCATTCGGAAGGGAATCCTGGTCCAGGCTAGATTTTCCCTAGCTCAAGATATAAGAGTAGACTGTTTGTGTGACTTGAACCAGTTACAATTGTTGAGATGGTAGATGAGGATTGCTTAATACTTGTTTAATACCTTTGCTTCACGCTAGTTATCATGTAAACTTAGTTCAGCCATTCCATGTTTTTAATAGGCTGTTTTTATGTTTGATAGCTGATTGCATCTGTTGCATTAGTGTTTTGTTTTTTTCACCTTTATTTCATCTCATACTTTATCATGAAAATGCCCAAAAGATCTAGGATCTTGAAATTTGAACCTCAAGTTCTCAGGTTGCTTTTTGTTTTAAATAATGAGTATGGAAACTATTTAATCTCTCTCATTTCGTATGACTTGAATTGTTAACTGTGTTCCTTAAATTTTGATATTAAAAATTCTTGGCATGTCCTTTCTACTTTTGTTCTGGCCTCCATTTCCTTTTTCCCTTTTTTCTCCACTAATTTTATATTCTTGTTAGAGATTTATTTCTATATGGCAAGTTGATCTAGGGAGGTTAGTTTTACTTGCTCTACTCAAATATTAGTGATAAAGGCTTCTGAGTTCAGGTGGATGGAGCCCTGGAAGATCCATGGGCCTTTAAAACTCTTGTTTTTGCATGCAGCTTCCGAATATTTTTCAGGTTACCAACCAGAAAGGAATGAAGACCATATAATCAATGGACACATTGTAGAGAGAACACTCTGTAACTGCACATCTGTAGTTAGCTCACTTCTCCAAATCAAAACTTCCCATAACCTTGATATTTAAGACATAAACTCATCTATTTTTTGCTGACAATGGATATATGTTGATGTCTAACACTTATTTTGCTTTGACACTGGCCATGTATTTAGTTTTATTGGTATTTAACATGTATTAATTGTAAGCAATACACCATCAAAATGTAAATTCTTATATTTAAATATCATTAGGAACTCTGAACTCTTATTTTTATTTCACTTACCTTATAGGATGCTGCTGCATTCTGGAATCAGCAGCCATTGGCTGCAAGAGAGTATGCTTCAAGTACCATAATTCCAGCATGTCAAGTTGTTGTGGATATGTCAAATGGTGCAAAAGATCTTATTGATAAAGAAGTGTCTGCCTTTTATCGGAGTCCTGATAATAGCCTTTACATGCTTCCATCGACCCCACAGGTGAATACTAATTTTTGTATTACTATCATAATTGAATTTTACAGTAAATGGTGATCTTATTTTTACTGAGATGCTGTTTTAATTGTGTTGTTGTGATGAACTCCAAAGTGAATATCCTGTTCAGTGTTGGGATATGGATATCCATAACCTATTCTTGATTGATGGGTGATGGGTTTCAGAATCTGACTAGACTGCTATAGCTTAGTACTGATCTTAGATTTCTGAAGTGGTTTCAAGTGGTATGGAAAATAATGATTCTTATCATGTTCACTGTGGCTGCGTCTGTTTCCTTGCAAAATTAGAATTTCCCAATCAGTTTCCTGTGTTTGGATGTAACATGGGAAAATGAATTTTCCCCAAAGAGTATATTATGAACAAACAAAACTGTACTCATGTATTGTATTTGGAAACATAGTCATACTTGTTCTAGGACTTTACACAATATATTGTATTCCTTTCTTTTTTTCTTTTCTTCATCTTACCAATTGTTATATTTGAGGCTGTAGTAAAGAAAACAAATACCAACCCAGCTACTACGGTATTACTAGTTCTTCCTCTTCTTCTTCTTCTTCTTCATAGATAGCATGTGAAGACATGTACTACGATCCGGTTTATGTAACCTTGGTTCAAGTGACTCATTTTGCTTCTTACATTTACCTCCTGTTGCACTCATTTGACCTAGAATATCTTACCAGGCTCTCCTGGAGTCCATGGGTGCCAATGGATCTACAGGACCTGAAGCTGTTGCTGCTGCAGAAAAGAATGCTGCTTTGTTGACAGCAAGAGCTGGTGCAAGGGATCCATCGGCAATTCCTTCGATATGCCGTGTTTCTGCTGCCCTTCAGTATCCTGCTGGTGAGTTTTGTTAACTTCTGTAGAATTATGCCATAACGTGGCTGGATAATGTACTTATAGGTTATAGATAAGAGGCTTAGTAATCTTCTTGGACTATAGATTTGAGATCCTTTGTGATATGTTTTTGTGTGACAGTTGAGATTGTGACTCATTGCCTCCTTTCCAGTTTAACAAGTTTCTACAAATAGGATTTTGCCCCTGTAAAATGGAGATTTCTTTCTTCCCTCCATTTAGTGACTATCTAAATGTTGTATTTGTCATTCACATTGGTATAGTCCAAAATATGGTTAGGTATGGGGCTGATAAATATGAGGCATTGTTTACATGGGCTATCCAGAGGGTCTTTCCAGGTTTTAGGTTTTGGTTTAGGCAGCATCAGCCCTTCAGTGGATGAAAGTCTTGTATAACAACGGGAAATATTATTTCTTATTAAAGCAGTGGGAAATGTTTTTTCTTATAAAAACAATTGGAAATATTATTGCATCCAGTCAGAGAACTATTGTAAAAAACAATGGGAACTATTGTTTTTGGGTATTATGGTTGGTTTTTGGGCAATTTGCGGATTGTAGTGCTTTCTCTTTCATTGTTTTCCTTATTTTATTCTTCTTTTATTAAGGACCTTTCATCCTTTTTGTATTTTATTTATTGTCATCAATAAAATTTCTGTTGCCTGTATAAAAAAAAAAAAAGCTATTGTAAAAAACAAAGTAGTATGAAGGGGTGTTGGTAAGAAAATATTACATAAATTTTAATGCCTATGATTTTTCTTAAGATAAAAGTATGAATTAAAAACCTAAGGGCTGTTTGGGTGTTTCATACATTCGGCTAGGAAAAGTGTTATAAAATGAGGTGCTTTATACGTGGATGTCTAGAATATATGAGTGGGTTGTGGGCTTTCCCGAGCATCCCCTAGAACTTTAATGGACATCATGTTCACTCGCTGGTTTATTCATATTTCCCACAAGTTTTCTTAGATGTCTTGAATATAGGCCAGGGTGCCATCTGGGGCTGTCCAAGCTGAGAATGCTTGTGTTGATTCCTATGGTAAACCTATGAATTGCTGTCTCTTAATCACACGTCAATTTTTAACTCATCAGTATAGGATATGGATATGAGGTTGTAAAGTTTCCAACTTGAAAACTTAAGCTTTTAGGTGGAGGGCCCAAATAGGTATGTGAAGACATGTCAAACCCAATATTTGGACGATGTGGGACTTCCCGACACTCCCCTCGTGTGCAGGCCTAAGAAGACAAGAATAGGCCTACCATGTGGACAACAAACATGGGCTCATGAGCGGTACCATGTGAAGTTTCTGTCTAAAAGCCTAAGCTATTGGGTGGACATGTCAAACCCAACCATCTTTTCTTTATATAAAAAAAACCCCAATATTTGGGTGATGTGGTACTTCCCAACAGAGGTGTTGGATTCAACATATTTAGAAAACTAGTTAACCATTGGTTTTCTGTCTCAGAAATGAACTGATGGAAATCACGCGAACACATTCTGGAAGTCTGTTTTCAGAAACCGTTTTTTCATAAATTTCTTTGAAAACGACCTTTTCTTGTTGACATTATGAAGTTGTTTTCAGCATCTTTGTTATCACATTTAAAGCAAAACTAATTCTTTTTTGGAAATTCTTAGAATTTTAGAAAATATGATTTTGGAAATGTAAAAACTGGTTTCTAGTAATCATCAATGTGCAGCATATAAAATTTATAGAGAACATTTACTTTTTTAGAAAAGTCTACATTAATGAACATTATATTCATGAATTACAGAGGAAAAGGCTTTATGGGTGTAATCATGTTGTGTTACTTATATTCAGAAATTTGAAACAAGTTTGGACTCCGACATGATTTATTCAGAAATTCATGAATTTGAAGCCATGGCAGCTAACTACCTCTGTCCCACTTGTGTGACAATTAGTTTCACTCTTATGTTGTTGGAAAAGGACTTGCTGGGTATTTTTATTTCCCTTCTTACCCATGTTGTGATTTGAGTCAATTTGATAGAAATTCATGGATGCACTGGTCGTTAAAGTTGTTTCCTAAATACTTTTACGTTTTGCATCTAAATTTCAATGCTTTATGAATTTTTGCACTCTTGGCGAGGAAATGATCTGCATTTAAGCCTTATTCCCTGAGGATGTGTTTTTGAAACCATATATGAATATGTGGAATGTACTTAGGGTGCAGAAGCCAACACAAGATGAGCCCTGTTAGGATTGTTTACAAAAAATCACTATTATTGAATAATTTTGTGTTGTAATACAAAACTTAAACCCCAAGGGGTAGCTTAGTTGGTACGGGATCTTGCCTCAAGAAGCGGAGGTCTTGAGTTCAACTCTTGCTAAAGCCCTTGGGGCCACCTGCACAAGGTTCTATGGTTCTCATGGGCCTTGGACTTACCTGGTCTATATTGGTTGTGGGGTCTTAAATGGACCTGGGGCTACCTCGTTATCAAAAAAAAAAAAAAAAAAAAAAAAACAGAACTTGAATTTTTTTTTTTAATTAAAATAAAAAATTATTCCCCTACAATGGGGGTTTATAAGGGGCTGTTTAAACCTCGTTTAAGCTTGCTTCGGCAAAATGGATCCCTAGTCCTGCAAATTTATTTTATTTTATATTATACTAATGAAACATAACAATTGTGGAGGACAAGAGAAATTAGTAGTCTTTTGCTATGGGTTTTTCATAATAAATCATTGGTGTATACTGATGATAGATTGATAGGAGAGTTTCTTTTAGACTCAATCTTCTTAATAGAAACCATTATGACGTGTCAATTAAATGATGTTGAATCAGTATCTTTAAATATATTTGTTCTCAATAAATTAAATAAAAACATTAGATCATATTTTAGTGTTTTGGGAGATGCAGGCCCCTTTTTAGGTGAATCCTAGTTCTGTGATTTGTGGCTTTCTTGGTTTACCCTTTGTTTATAATTATTTTAATTTATTTTAAATTTGATTTTGATTTTGATTTTTTTTTTTTGTCTGTTTTGACTGCCACCTTTTAGTGGTCAAGTAGTAGTTGTTGGAAGAAGAGGAAGAGGAGAAAATACTTGTTAGGCATTGCAAAGCTTTCATAGCAGTGTAGCACAGTGGTTCTGGCACAACATGGGTGGGTTGGGGTTTAGGTGTTCAAATTTTATTGTTGATGCCGAAAAAAAAATAGCTTTTTAGCCACTAAAAAAATTAAAATATTTGTAAAGGAAGAAATTAAAGAAATTAAAAATAAAACTCACTTAGATTTAGAATATTTTATGACCTGGTATGTTTTAGGAATTTAATTTTTAATTTGCTTCAAGGAGCAAAAATCTTATTCCTCGTAATTCTATATAGGATTATCTTAATGGCTTTGAATGCCTACTTGATGGGTGCCAGTCCCTTCCTTTTTTCTTGCTTATGTTTTAGATCAATTAACTGACTCATTGTATGATTAGGTCTGGAAGGTTCAGATGCTGGTTTAGCATCAGTGTTAGAGTCCCTGGAATTCTGTTTAAAACTTCGTGGTTCTGAGGCTAGTGTGTTGGAGGACTTGGCCAAGGCAATCAATTTGGTCCATGTACGACAAGATCTAGTTGAAAGTGGTCATGCATTGTTGAACCATGCTTACCGTGCACAACAAGAATATGAAAGGTAAAACTGAACATGGTCCTCCAGGTTTTATGCTGGAGACTAGATTATATAATCCTCCAAAAAAATTGCACATTGCTGAAAGTAAATTTTCTATTTTGTAGAAGCTTTTCATTTCTCTTCGTTAATTTCAATTAAAACCCATTGAATATAGTTTAGTTAATAACTCAGTCAGTAGTGATGTTTATATGCATTTCTATATTAACCCCCCCCCCCCCCCCCAAACCCCCCCTCTCTCCCTTCCCAAGAAAAAACCCCACACTGATACCAAAGTGAAAACACAAAACACATAATGATAGGGCATATTCTCTTCTCTTGTCTTTATTTTTATCTATTTTTTAGTTCATGGTGCTTGTTGTTCATTGACCACACCTTGCAGGACAACTAGTTATTGTTTGAATTTGGCTGCCGAACAAGAGAAAACTGTCGTGGAGAAATGGTTGCCTGAACTTAAAACTGCAGTTTTGAATGCTCAAAAGTGCTTGGAAGATTGCAAATACGTTAGGGGTTTGGTAAGTGACTTTTATTGCTGAAAGGCAAATCATTTATCATTGTGCTATGTGTAGGTCTCCTGTTAGGCATTAATTCTTATCTGTTTTTTGTTTGTGCATGTGATTCAATAAAGTGGGTAGGGGCGGGGAAGAGAATGGAAAAAGAGAGGGGCGGGGGGGGGGGGGGGGTTATATGATTAAAGATGACCTGATTTAACAATGTGCTTTAAAAACTCCAAAAATATCCTTCTTGATTTTAAGATGGAAGGAGATTCAAATGTGTTGCACACTATTGATTTTCTACTTCTAGTGGGTTGGTATTATATAAAAATTTCACATGATGTATGTGGGTGTGTGTGTTTCTGCTTTTTCCTTTTCCTTTTCCTTTTTAATTTTTTGAAGGTGGGGTGGAGAGGGGGGATTGAAAGGATTCAAGCAAGCCAAAAGCAAAAAAGAAAAAGAAAAAAAAAGATGTCTAGGGCTGTGCTTTATTATTATAGTAGTTGCTGTTCTGTGGAGTGCTTCGGGCATAATGCTTCTTGTTATTCTGGGTAGACTTTGTTTGTTGTTATATTCTTGTGGTATCAGTTAGCTTATCTTTCATAGTAATTTACATGATTAGCCAATAATAAAATAAAATTTCCTTGAGAGTGATATGTGACTTTTGGAAAATGTGACAAAATAGGCCCTGCAACTGAAACAAACAGCTTATTTAGCATTCCTTTGATTTTGATAATATGAGAATGTTTGAAGAAGACAATGGCGATTATTTTTGTGAAGATTTGAGTGGGTTCAAGTTAAAGGTGCTAAAATAGGGATGAACTGAAGAGAATTAGCAAGGTGTTTAAATATTGAGTTTCAATCAAAAAAAGGTTTTATCAAGCTAGGGATTTAGAGCAGGATGGTGTTGCTGGCCTCTAATAATTCTATGGCACTTTGGGTGTGTTAAGTTTCCAACCTAAAACCCTAGGTCAATAAGTGGAGGGCCTAAACAGGTATATGAAGACATGTTTAACTCGATATTTAATCGATGTGGGATGTGGGACTTCCCAACACTACTCCCCTTCACGTGCAGGCTAATAAGACAACAATGGGCCTGTCACGTGGGCAACAAATACAGGCTTAATAGGCCTAAGTACGACATGCTTTGATACCATGTTAGGTTTCCAACCTAAAAGCCTAAGCTGATAAATGGAGGGCCCAAATAGGTATATGAAGACATGTTTAAATTGATATTTTAATTGATTGGAGATGTTGGACTTCCCGACAGGGTGACAAGTGATAACTCTTTTTCATACATGGTTTCTAAATTTCGAAGGATTCTTGATTCAGCATATTATTACATTCAACTTACATTTAAAGAAGTGTTCAAGTACTTTGGATTTAACCATCCATGTTGCATGTGATTATCAGGTTTATGAAATAATTTTTTTTCTTGATAATTCTTAAGTTGCATAGGCACGTGTTAGTTGCTGCTAATATTTGTTTTTCCATAGCATTTAAAATTAGCCTTTTTGGTTGCATCTATCGGATGATTGGATTCATTATTTTCATTCAAAAATTGGCAGCATTTCAAATTGTGATGGAAAACAAAATGAAATGTCAAACTGTTATGTGGAATCTAAATACTTTTGATATATGGAGGGCATTTACCCTAATTAACATTTAACATATCATGTTGACACTTGTCCATCATTGGTTTGGTAGTTACAAATGTATTCATGTTGATCTACCCCTGAAAAGTGCAGAAGAACCTTATTATGCCTCTTTGTTGTGGGCCTGTTAGAGCATCTCCAATGGTGTGCTAAAAGGTGTGTTATTGCTATAGTTTAGCAATAGCACACTTCATTGGTGCTTCAATTGTGTGCTAAAAAATAGCAATAGCTCACCGTTGTGCTATATTTGGCACACCCTTAGAGCTAAAATAGCACAAAGTTGGTTAAAAAAAAGGAAGGAGATGGTGGTTGTGCCCAAAAATTACTTATTGTGTCATTTGCACCATCGGAGCACATTGTGCCAAATTATAGCATTTGACATTGTAGCATATGCTAAAATAGTAATAGCACAGGTAAGATAGCTCACATCACTGGAGATGCTCTTACACAGTTATTATTTATTTGACTATATGATAATTATGATGCGTTACAGCATTAATGCTTAAAGTTGAATGTTACCTTTTTTATGGCACTATTAATTTAACTGACTATTGACTCCAACCCTTTATGCTTTTTCTGCACACCATATAAACACACATATATGCGTTTATATATATGATTTTATAGTATACATTTACAAACACATTTATAGTGCTGTGTTTCAGAATCTAGATTTTGGGTGATTGTCTGTGTTATCTATGTTTGTGTGAGACATCCAATTGTTTCTTCTAAAAAAATTTCTGGAATACTGCATTTTCTGGAATGATGGATATGACAAAATAAAGTTTTCAATTGCAGTTACTTCATCAAAAAGAAAAAAAAAAAAAGGTTTTCTACTGCAGTTGTTTAATGGCTTATATTAAGTCTTTGCCTTTTGTTACCAAACTTAAATGGTTGTGTGGGTATCTAGTTGTTTGTTTCCTCTCTAGTCTATGGAAACATTTTAATTGGGACATTCTACTGCAGCTTGATGAGTGGTGGGAGCAACCGGCGTCAACTGTGGTTGACTGGATAGCAGTTGATGGCCAAAATGTTGCTGCTTGGCATAATCATGTGAAGCAGCTTCTTGCATTCTATGATAAGGAGCTTTTGTGAATAAGATCTTTGCGCACATGACACAAGACTTCTCTGGAATTTTCCCTCATAGTCCTCCTTGTTACCACTTTCATGCCACTTTATATATTACTTAAACTGGAGCTGGTTTCAAGCATTTTGCAGCCTGTGATACACGTGGGGGTGCAAGTGGAGGCTTCTGTTGGGAATATCTTTTCAATTTGGTTTCGTTGAATGAGGGGCTGGTCGGGATCTCTATTTGTTCCAAGTCAAGGTTCAGCCACACTTTTCTCTTCTCCTCGACATATAATTTTGTATAGAATGGTTCGCCCTTTGGAAGGGTCATTTGTACAATAGGCCATTTATAGTTCTTGGGTTCTGGGTGGGTTTCTTTTACATTATTGTTATATCTTTTGAGGCTTGATTAATGCCATTGAAATGGCAGTGTGATTTTACTGTAGAGAGGTGTGTTTGTAGTTTGATTCTGTTCTCTTTGACTTGTTCTATCTAATTGAAAGGTAGAGTGGTGTGTGGCACCATTAACAACTGTAGCTTGTACAAGTTGTCTTTGTAGTTCTGTATTCTGTTGTTTTCTTCTAAATAAGTCAGTGAGTAGTTTATTGTTGGACATGACGACAAAATTGGTATGCCTCTTGTCATATTGGTCTTTATCAGTATTATGGTTTAATCAAGTAAACCTGTGGAACTATTTAAAGCATCGATCAGGTCTACGTTGATTCTTCGACTTTCTGTCAAATAATTGCCAAGCCTGCTAAGACGTCAACCATTTTGACAGCTGTCTTTCCAGTTATGTGTTGAGGTTTAATTGATGGTATTGCAGTTTAGGATGATGATCAGGTGAGGACTCGCCATGGAGGTTGTAACTCGTGCATTAAAGGGTTATGGGGGTATATTAGGCTAATGCAC
Organism: Liquidambar formosana; assembly: GCA_039720395.1. Classification (NCBI taxonomy): domain Eukaryota; kingdom Viridiplantae; phylum Streptophyta; class Magnoliopsida; order Saxifragales; family Altingiaceae; genus Liquidambar; species Liquidambar formosana. The sequence goes on from CM077832.1 coordinate 9,988,481, forward strand.
AAGGTATACCCTTTAATGCGTGGTGCTAATATAACTTGTATCAATACATGTTGACCCGAATGGGATTGTTGCAGTTTATACCCATGTTTTCTCAAGATAAAAGTAAGGCAGACCGAGTGTCATACGGCTTCTTACCAAGCAAGACTGCAAGAGGTCTTAAGTTCAATTTTTATCACTCCCTTTCAAGGTCACTCTCATGGATTTTATTTTGTAATTGCTTTGTGCACGTGAGATTAGGGAACTGTATGTGCTAAGAAGGATTAATAAGGTGTAAAGAATTTAAAATCTCTTGTTATCAAACAAAAAAAAACAAAAAAAGTAGAAGCAAGTCACTACCTTGGCATGATGGCATCTACTTTTATTTTAAAAAATGTTAATCATCTTTTACCTAGGGAAATATAATACGTGAACCAAGCGAGGCCCTACTAACTGACCCAAATACCAAAAAAAAAAAAAAAAAAAAAAAACACAGAAAAAAGAGAGAAAGCAAGGCCCAACTGAGTACGGCTTGCAAAATCATATGTCCGGAAATAGGGCCTTTCTATTGGCACCCAAAACTTGCTTTTCCTCCTTGTTTATTTTATATTTTAAAATTTTATGAAAAATATAAAAAGTTTTTACAAAAACTGATTACGTAATCTATTAGAAAACATTATTTTGAATAATTTCGTAAGAGAAAGTTTTTTGAAAATTTATCGTTTAGATAGACTTTGTAATCATTTATATAACGAAAACTATTATAAATGATAAAAAAATTCACCTAAACGACAGATTTTGAAAAAACTTTCTTCTATAAAATTATTCAAAATGATGTGTTTTAATGAATAGCACGTCCGGTTTTTATAAAAACTTTTTATATTTTTCATAAAATCTTAAAATGTAAAATAAGTGGGGGATGAAAAGCAAGTCTTCGGGTGCCAATAGAGGCCCCCCAGAAATATCATCAGATGTGCAAATTTCTTTAGTCCAAAAAAAAGAAAAAGATCTGCAAATTTCTCTGGTTAGCTTCCAGCCACTTCCCTCCTTATGCTTCAGTCATGAAGGCTTGCTTTAAAGATCAAAGATGGATGTCGGTGGTGTTAATGATTTTTTGTTTTGTTCTATTTTTGTACTTTTTTTTTTTTTATAATGATAAATTACATAAAGAGTAGACCGGCCAATTCATTTGCCTAATTTTATGTACTTAATTGATGTGGCGGATGATCCAATGGATTAAAAATTTCATTAAAATAATTACTGCATGCCTATAATGAGTAGAAGTATCGGTCGCCCCCAATTGGATTCGAACAAGGGGTTTTTATTTTTTATTATAAAATTACCAATAATTATTGGTCAGTTTCCCAAACTCATGAAATTTAAAAGTTCAAAAAATAATTCTTCCTCTACCTATTTTTCACCACCTCCATAACACCTTCCACATCAAATAGCCTTTCCAAGCAGTCCCCTGTTATTTTTGCTGATCCCTAAGCCCTTTATGGCCTCCTTCCAATTTCCCCATCTACATTCAACTTCACTTATATGGCCTCCTTGCAAATTTAGATCATTAACCACTGCCAATTGTTGGATCATTACCAAATCTGGGGCTGCTGAGTCCAGCTTGAGTCCAATTGTAAGTAGTAGGCACCAAGAATGCTATTAATCCTCATTCCACCAAACCAATACACAGATACATGTATATTATATGGTATAATAGATCTGGAGTGTGTTCAGATCTAATTATCCTCTCTCTCTCTCTCTCTCTCTCTATATATATATATATATATATATATATGAGCTCAGTGCTTGAAGGAAAATTATTTAGCAGGTCCTAACTGTGTTTCATACTTTCATCAATCATTTCACCCACACATGTCTTTCAATACTCTTAATCATCTCTTTCTAATGGCAACCTCCAATTCGCCAAAGACATCTATTTCTTCATTGTTTGATGAACTTCCCCAAGAGAAATGGTGGGGTGACCGTGATCTCTACCAATGGGAAGGTTTTTGGTTCCGACCTCATCACCTTGAACCTGCCATGGCCGCTGGGTCACACTTTGAGGCGGGCGACGACGATGTTATCTTAGCTTCCTCTATGAAGACAGGCACCACCTGGCTCAAGGCTCTCATACCATCCATCATGAACCTGAATACTCATGTAGTCGGTGATGCAGATGACAACGATGATGATGAGCATGACCCCTTGATAAAAAACCATCCCAATGAGCTCATTCCATCGTTAGAAATCCAAGTTTTCAGAGAAAACTCTAATCTTGATCTCTCAAGTATTCCCTCCCCTAGGCTCTTTCGGACCCATGTGCCATACACGTTGCTGTCTGAGTCTACCAAGAGTTCTGCCTGCAAAATAGTATACATTACTCGAGATCCCAAGGATGCTTTTGTGTCGCTCTGGCATTTCATGAACAGTACAAGCACAACAGAACAAGGTCCATTCCCTATAAATGAAGCCTTTGAGAGCTTTTGCAATGGGGTTCATCCCTTTGGGCCTTTTCATGATCATGTTTTGGATCCTAAAAAGGCCTGAGAAGATCCTATTCTTGAGATATGAAGAGATGAAGAGAGACCCAAGAGGGCAAGTGAAAAAATTGGCTTCATTTCTTGATAGGCCTTTTGTGAAGGAGGAGGAGGTTGATAAGGTATTGTGGAGGTGCAGCTTGGAAAGGCTTAAAAATTTGGAGGTGAACAAAAATGGGGTTGACCCTTGGGTTGGCATTGCCTATAAATCTTATTTTAGGCTTGGTTCGGTTGGGGATTGGAAGAACGGCTTATCGACAGAGATGAAAGAGTGACTTGACGAAATTACACGCATGAAGCTAGAGGGTTCTGGGTTAGATCTTGGAATTTCGTAAATTCGCTATTCTTGAACTCCTTGCACCATGAACTTGATAAATAGCTAGATGGTGCTAATAAACAAGTTTGGTCAGCAGCATGAATGTTCTCATGGACAGTTTGTAGTTGGGATGGATATTTACTATGCTTTTGTTGAGCTTCTCCACTGGTTGTGTGTGTTTTTTCCTTTTTTAACCAGTCTGTTTTCTTTGATTGAGAACGAAATCTGGAGAAGTGTGTCCATGTTGTATTATTAGGCTGCTTGTTGTGAATTGTGGAATTGTTATAAAACATATATATATATATATATTCTAAAACTTTGCAAATTTGTAATCACAATTAGACGCATCTCTAGGATCTACTTCTCCCAGTGTCTAACATGGAGAATAACAGATTGTTGACTTGATAACAATTGATGGGCAAAAATGTTGCTGCTTGGCATAATCATGTGCTGCTTCTTGCAGTTTTATGTAAGATCTTTTTGCACTTCAATGGAATGTCTCCGGAATTTTCCCCTGATTTCCTCTGTGCTACCACTTTCATGGAAATTGAGAATATTACTCAAACAGAAGCCCTGTTTAAAGCATTATACAGACCAAGATACACCTGGAAATGCAAGTGGAGGCATCTGTTGGGGATATCTTTTCAATTTGGTTTGGGTGAGTGAAAAGGGCTTGATTGTGATCTCTATTTGTTCCCAGTCAAGTTAGAGTCACATTTCTTTTCTCCTTTTCTCCTTCCCCTATTAATTTTGTATAGCATCAATGGTTCACCCTTGGGAAGGGTCTTTTGTACAATAGGCCATTTGTAGTTCTTGAGGTCTGGGTGGGTTTCTTTTATATTAGAATTGATTCTTGAGGCTTGATAAATGCCATTGAAAGGGCAGTTAAATTAACTAAAAAGATTTGTGTTTATAGTATTTTATGTTCTATATGACTTGTTCTATTCGATCGAAAGGCAGACAATCTTAGGCCACCCTTAATGACTGAACATCATGCAAGTTGTCTTTGTAGTTCTATATTATGTTTATTTTGCTTTAATAAAATTAAATTGAGTAGTATTGTTGGGCATAACAAAATTGCAATGCTGTTTTCATATTGACCTTTATCAATATACTTGTTTTCATACAACCAAAGGGTCTGATCCTATAAACCTGTGGAGCTAAAGCCTGCTACAATTTTAACCATTTTGACTTGTTTGTCTTTCCCAGTGACTAAAACATTATGGTACTGCAGTTCATACCCCTGTATTCTCAAGCCTACAATGATGCAGCAATGCTGGTGGAAATATGATACTGGTTTGGCAGCAATTTCTTGATATTTGGCACAAAGCATAGGTAGTGACAACTGACAAGCAAGAGTACCTAAAATTATAAGAAACCAATTAACATCAGGACTTACCCATTTTTAGAGAATTTTTCAGTGATAAATGGTTATAGTCTTTCAATCGAATTCTAATAACGAATTCTTACTCCAAATCCTTGACATTGCAAACCTTCGCGAATGGATTTACGCAGGCAGACAGCCCCATATTATCTAGATACTGCAATTAAATGTGTTGGCTGGGTATTTGACATGATTTACAAAATAAATTAAAGTATAAGAAATCAAAAAAGATTTGTCAAAATGATTATTTTATGAATCGAAATATGCTCCAAAGCATGGACTCGTAAACTAGTACCCATTACCCAAGAAGCAAAATTGCATTGAAATGCCGAAAATTTAATTATAGCATGTGGAAGGGAAACTTCATCCCACCCTCAAAGAAGAGCAAGTGCTACTAAAGAGAAGTAAAAGAAAGGAAAGGAAAAGAAAAAAAGAACACACAAGCAGATACACACTATCTTAGAACAATGGATATCAGTTGAAACATAATTTACTATGCCCTTAGCTTTTGAACATACACTGCAACTAAAATATAAAAGCAAAATAACTTGTTTTAAAATAATTGAAAAGCCTACCATTATTTTTACTAAAAAGATCATTGTTATGCTATATCCATTCGTAGTCTGTGGCAACATCATCGGGTGCACCCATTATGGCGGTCTCTTTCACCACAACATAAACCTCCAAATCAACGTTTGGGAATCTTGCAAGGATATCGAATACATTGTTCAAAGTCTCATCGTCGTTGATTAACAATTTCCTGTATTTGAAGCCCGTTGGTGTTACAATTGGGTATCTACACATAAGGTTGAGTTTAACACTTTCCCCATTTTCAGCTACCTTAGGGATGGCATGTCAACCAAAGCACTAAGTGTTGATCGGCGAGGTACATTGTATAGACCCTTCACCTCAGCATCATATAGTATGCCTTCAGTAGGGTCCTATACTATCTCTCCCCTCCAATAGAACAGACACCTAACTGTTTCCATCCCTAACCTTCACAATTCCAAAACCATTATAAGGAAATCGTTATTAAGTTGCAACCATACAATTGTAGGCAGTCCCCAAAGTTTTGTTCAAGCCATTCCTAAATGTATAACAATCTAATGCTCCCAACAAAGACAATAATAATAATATAGTAAGCAGTAACAAATACATCCAAATAAGCAAATATCTTCTATCAATTTTGTTTCTACTCAGACCATAAACTTTTACAACGCTTCCAATTTGAAGATATCTAATAACCAATGTACTACGTATGCCATAAGCTAGAATTTCAAACTTCAGTTGGTGAAATGACAACTTGTTGTTGCATATACTCGACAATTTTTAACAAAATTCCCTGAGGTGCTATCAGAAGGCATGAAGAATAAACAAAATTCCCAGTTAGCAGTGATCAATAAATATTTTCCCACTTGCAAAGATTTTCAGTACACAAAACAGAATAAGACCAACAAATATTTTCCCACTTGCCATTGAAATCTTCGCCATGTCGCTTGCTCGCATGCTTGTTTGGGGTCTTTCCACTACTAGATTGTGCTGGCGAAATTTGTTTGGATGAAAATTGAGAACGAAAATAAGCCTCATGGGCTAAAAGCAAGGGTCTCTACGGGCTAGGACTTCTTTGTGCCACGGTGTGCTCAACGGACCAATAAACTTGGGCTTTTCAAAGTCCTCAAGTCTTCTTTTTCTTGTTCTTCTTCTTCCTCCAAACGAACCATCAGCCGGTCTAGGGTTTGAAACCCAATTGAACATTTGCGCAAGCTAAAAATTGAAGACAAAAGATGAACATCATAGACATTTGAATATGGCAAGAATGCTCAATTTTTTTATTTTAAAGAGGATTGGAGCTTCTTTTTTTTTTTTTTTTTGTGAAATATTGAATTGAAAGAAAAAGAAAAGGAAGTTTAAACCAGATGGGCAGCTGTTGACACCCAATTTTGTACTACGTGACATTTCAAACTACCTTTAGGCCTAATGATGACGGGTGGTGTCAAATAAAACTATTACAGGTGAATCCTGAAGGACTGACGTGATCACAGCTTAATTCAGCACAAAGCCATGACCCATGATCGTACGTGCATGCTTCATGCACGAACGTGCATCACCCGAGATTTACAAAATCTTCCATTTTTTAGCATTTCCTTCCTTACCATATAGGGATGAAGCCTTAATGCCAGCCGTTTTGTGGGGGCTGGAAACCCTAGTTACCTCGAAAATAAACCCTAAAAACCCCTTATAAATACCCTACTTTGAACCTATGAAGAAGAGGGGATTCTTCTCAGACTGGATCCAATTCTTTTCAGCATCCATCCAATTCTTCTCAGCCCCTATCCAATTTACCTCAGCTTCCACACTTAATAAACCCTAAAAAACCAATAGTTGTGATTGCGAAAGTCTAGAAGGAGAAGCTTGTGAAGTTCTTGCCGCCGCCCAAGCCTGAGGGTAACGATTCTCTCTTTAAGCTCTGTCCATTTTGACATGCTTATTGATTATCTTTTGTGAAACAGATCTACATTCCTTCATAAATTTCTTCATTTGGTGCACGTAATCAGTAATCGATGGTTTAAAGCATGATTACCGCATGCTGAAAGCATATAGGATATTTAGAATGACATACATTCATCTGTCTATCATTCCCCTGATACAAGCTTGGTCATTTGCATATGGCATGATGATTATGTTGTGTGGTTTAATCTGTTAATTTCGGCATAGTTAATCCATTATCTAGATCTAGGATGTTCTTTTTTTTAAAGCACGCTAGGGCAGTTTCTATGCATATCCTGATCATTCGTAGAATTACACAGGTATGATAGTTGCAGGCTTAAAATTCGTATTTTTGCATTGACTGTATAAGTTCTGTACAAAGCACGTACATACGTGCTTTGTGTATGCACGTACGTGCTTCCCAGATGCTCATACGTGCATGACAGATTTTGAACAGATTAATTCTTGTTTTGCAGGCAGTGTAAGTATGATTCGACTCTGTTAAATACTCTTGTTTTCTGTGTACATATTTATTCATACTGTTTTATTTTGATTTCTTATCTCCTTCATCATTGTGTGCGAACATTGAAGTAAATCATTAAATTGCTTGAATAGGGTTGAGCCTAATTAAGTCATTTTTAATTAAAGCTAATAAGTACATGTGGGGGCCTGCCTCGGCCGGGCGTAGATGGGTGCCTAACACCTTCCCATCCACGTACCCTAGCTCTGAACTCGAACAATCTCTGGTTATGACAAGTTAGACCCTTCCTAAGGGTCAATTGGTTCCCGAAGCCAAATCGGGTGGCAACTCCCTCTCTGCACTAATCATCCGTGGTTAGTGGTGTACTCCCGAGCCCGGCGTGGTCGAGGACACTGCACTCACAATAGAGCACCGCCCGTTGAAAGCGTGGATGTTGTTGAAGAAAAACTTAGGTCTGATCGACCTACTCTAATACCATGTGGAAGAATTAAATTTCATTCATAATAGAATTGCTTGATTACAAACCACCCTTGCTAGGGTTGAAATAGAAATCTAGACGTAACATAATTATGGAAAGGAAGTAATCCAACCTTAATCAAATATTCATCCTCCTAATCAAATCACACCAACCCAATCTTAAAGACTGGGATTGAGATACACCAAGCAAATCACTTTTGGTATATCTCAATTACATTATTCTTATGATTCTACTTATATTCTCCTATACCTTCCACATCAAATGGCCTTTCCAAGCAGCTGCTTGTTATTTTTGCTGATCTTAAGCCCTTTATGGCCTCCTTCCAATTAATTTCCCCATCTACATTCAACTTCACTTATATAGCCTCCTTGCAAATTTAGATAATTAACCACTGCCAATTGTTGGATCATTACCAAATCTAGGGCTGCTGAGTCCAATTGTAAGTATTAGGCACCAAGAATGCTATTAGTCCTCATACCATCTAAAATGGTTACCCAAAATTTACTAATTAAAGTATTCACCTTTCAAAATGCCCAAAAGGTCATATATTTTGGGTAGGCAAATAGGAAGCATATTTTCATATTAAAAAGGGAATCACAGTAGAATAGAATTGAAAAGGTCATTGTGAAAAGAGTACACAATATCAACTTACTTAATCAAAGCAGTTAGCAATCCAAATGATAAGTCATTATCCCATATATGAAAAGAACAGTAAAATGAGAGATCAAGATTAGAGGTTTTCTCTGAAAAGTCATTATCCCATGCAATCCAAGTTTTCAGAGAAAAGCTCTTTAAGAAAAACTTTTGGATTTTTGAAGTACTTATTTTATGTACTTAAAATACAACATGTCTCTCCCAGTGGCCAAAAAATATAATAAAGCTATGGTAATGCAGTGCATACCCTTGTATTCTCAAGCCTACGATGATGTAGCAATGTTGATGGAAATGTGAAGCTGGTTTGGGAGTAATTTCTTGATATATGGTGCATGTAAGAATTTTTTAGACTCTATAGCTTATATTTTATTTAGATTAAATTCTGAGTTAATTGTGATGATTTTGTAAAAGTGGCACCCATAGATCAAACGGTTTTTTGTCAATCACAATGAATATGTTTTGACCGTTTGGTCGAATATAATTTGGTAATATTAGTAGGGTTTTAGTGAGTGTGGTAATTTGATTCTATGTGTCGTGACCCATAGGACTTATGATAGGTTAAGTCCTAGTTGGATTTAAAAACTTAGGGTTAGTGGTCGTCACCCAGCCACCTATATATTTCATTGTGTTTTGGAACCCTATCGTCCAGAAGTTAGGAAGGCTGGGTGTAGTATTGAAATTCCGGTTTTACCAAGCCTACAATACCTAGAAGGGGGGTTGAATAGGTATTATGTATAAATCTTACCCAAATTTGATTTCAAGTCAATTAATCTCTTAATTTTACCACAAATAAATCAATCGCACAGCAAGCATAAAAGTAATTAACAATGGCACAAGAGATTTTTACGTGGAAAACCCTAGATGGGAAAAACCACGGGACCTCGTCCAGTTGAAGCAAATCCACTATGAAATAAATGAGTACAAGACACACTTACAGACCACACAAGGACTCATGCAGTTGTCTTCACTCCCACGATCATACACGATCGATCTCCGTCGTCACGGCTTTGGTCGCAACCAACCTCTTTCACAGCGATGCCTTCAATCACGAACTCGCAAGCTCGATCACCGTCGCAACGGTCTCACAATCATCCAAGGTTGTGAATGGTGTGTGGTTTGAAGGTCTCTAGAGCATATGAGTGAAAAACCTAGGTTAAAGTGCTCTAGAGAGGTTTTAAGAAGATGAACAATGAAAACCCTAATAGAGAGAGGCTTGCTTCACTTTCTCTATTGTAATAGCCTCTATATATAGAGACTAAGAAACCCCAAAAGACTAGGATTCGTTTTAGGATCAAATAGGAAGGTTTTAAATACTTTAAAAACTGATTTTTACGATCCCGGATCGATCTAAGGTCATGCCGGATCGATCCGCGTTGACAGAATCAAAACCGCATTCCTAGAACAGTATGGATCGATCCACGAAAACCATGGATCGATCCACCTAGGCAGTAGCAAAATCTGCATTTTTAAAATACCATAGATCGATCCGCATAAGCCATGGATCGATCCACCTAGGAAGAAAAACCTCAGAAGCTAAAAATTCTTTTTCAAAACCATTTTTATAAATAAAGAAATATTGAAAATGATTTGAAATGATTTTTAAACATTAAAACTTAGGCTTCTACAGTCACTTACCTTTCCTAAGAACAATTGTGAGTCGAAGCTTTAAACTCCACGCTTTGTCTCAACTTTGCAACTTCATCAATTTTCAATCAACCCAAGACTCAACCATCCTTTGGCACGGAATATGACAACATTAAAAACATGGTCTTTACAATCTCCCCCTTTGGCAATTCCGTGACAAAACCAACCTAAATCTCGACATGAGATATAAGACCTATTCCCAAACCACAAAACTGAACAAGTCCTAAACTCACTATGAGAATTACAACTCAATAAAGAAATATTATATGGAAAGAACCAACAACAATACTAACTCTCACACTCAACCTATCAACCTGATCTGTGATCTGCAAACAAGAACAAACAATACCCAAGCATAATATCACAGAAATAGATTAAAAACTCAATGATATTCTATTCTCCTTCAAGCATACAAACTCAAAGATATTCTCCCCCAAGCATACAAATATTCTCCCCCAAGCATACAAACTCAAAGATATTCTCCCCCAAGCATACAGATATTCTCCCCCAAGCATACAAACTCAAAACTATTCTCCCCCTTTTTGTCATGAATTGACAAAGTAAAGCACACATATAAAAGAATGAAACCACATCAGAGGGAATCAAAGAATAGCAAGAAGAACGAAGTGATTTCATTAATCAAGCTTAAGGACAGCATATTAGAGAGATGAAAACATCAAAGAGTCCTAAACTAGGATCCAATCTCAACACCACCAGCATCAACATCCTCACATCAAGAGATAATATGTACGCAAGATGAGGGCACAAGAGATAACAACTCATATTCACTCTGACAAGAGATAACAACTCATATTCACTTTGACAAACACTCTTAACTCCCCCTCAAATAAGGCACAAAAAGAAATAATAAAAAATAAACAAAACATATGCACTTGACAATACGAGGATATGTTAGGGTGTTCCACAAATATAGAAAAAGAACTAAAATTGAGATACTATTCCACAATATAAAAGCACATGAGTCATCAAGGACATAATTACAAATTTTCAATAAAGTCCAACACACTTATGCACAATTAGAAAAGTTATTCAAGAAAGTTCACATGCTAAGTGTATAATGCACTGACAACGCCAACGGGGTCGGTTGGCAAAACTACTCATGCTAACCAAAGTCTAACAATTCCAAAGAAATAAAGAAAAGGAATTCAAACCATGTTAGAATCGAAAAGATTGCTTTTCACCCTTTGTAATATTTTCTTTTTCTTTTGCTATGAGCTTTGGGAATTATGTTGTAGGTATCAAGTTTTCGTACCTCTCCCATATTTTTCAATTTTTTTAAACATACATTCATTTTTTTTTTCTTTATTGAAGCTCATCATCAATATTTTTTATTATCAACATGATGGCTTTCACACTTTCACGTAGCCAGCCCTCTCCATGAATTACCTCAAGTTAGCTTCGAACAACGCGAAGGTAGCCCTTTTCATGAGACCTAGGGATGTGCATAACATATAGGTCATTCAAATTCTAACATCCCAGGAAATTTTCAGACATAGATTTAACAATTCATAGAATTAGCCTAAAAACCCCAAAGTCATATGTCAGTGGTGCAGTGTAAAGTGTATAGCATGTAAATTCAGAACTACTCCACTAAGTGTGCTTAAGAGAGTGAGACTAAATATCAAATTTATCAATTTATCAATTTCAACTCAATATGACAATCACAAAGGATATAGTCTCAACATCTTAGTACAAATCATATATAAGTAAAACACACAACTAGCCCAGAATAGCCAAGCACACAAGAAAATCTTTTTGGTTTTTCTGAATTTTTTCATTTTTTTTTTTACCAATGAAAAAATAAAAACAAATCAACTCCAAAGAAAAACAAAAACACACACAAAAGCAATAAATCCTAAATACTCCATAACTCTAGGAACAGCATGAATGACATAGAGAAAAAATCACACCTAGAGCACTATGGATAGTTTAAGGTCTTTGCGGACCATAGGTAGTTTAATGTCATTTCGGACAATAGGTAGTTTAATGTTATTTCGGACATTAGGTAGTTTAATGTCATTTCGGACATAAAGCCAACTCAACTAGAATCTAGTACAAGGCCTTTACCCTTATCCTTTTGCACAACACTAACAAGCGGAGTATAACATTCAAAATCCTTTTTCTTCACCCATTCTTTCCTAGCAATGAATCTCTCTCTAGGAAAACTCACAGCTTGTATAGAATCACTCATAGAATCATGGGAAGAAGTACCTGATCCTCTATGGGCAATTTGTCTCAAATCAACAACCTCTTGACAAAGCTTCCTAAGACAATCACCTACATTGTCCCAACTCAAGATAGGATTTCTAGAAGTCCTAGAAGAACCATTCCTAAGATGAAAACAATTAGGACGAATGTGACCCATCTTACCACAATAATGACACACAAGAGTACTCCTAGAAGAGGATCTATTCCAAACATAAGGAATATCATATCCATTAGACCTCTTCACTTGCCTATGGAAGTCACTATCTACCTTCCTAGGTGGATTCTTCCTAGGTAACTCTTGATTCTTCCTAAGGATTGGGCATCTAGGTCTAATATGTCCTTTTAAGCCACAATGGACACAAGTAGGGACTCGCTTTGAAAGCACAATAGGTGGAGGAATGACAGACTGAATAACTTGAGACTCTTGAGACTTGACAAACATGGTTTCAGATGAATTAGGAGTAACCCTATCACTAACAAAGCCTAAACCACGCCTATCACTAGGACTCTGTCCTACACCTAACAACTTGTCTAAGGTCTCTTTACCTTTTGACATTTTCTCAAGATCTCCTATCTTAGTCTTCAAGTCTTTCTCAATATTTACTACTCTCAGCTCAAGACATTTCTTAGACTCAGACAATTCAAACTTCTCCTTTTCAAGTCGAACCACCTCATCAGCAAGAAGTGCTTCCTGAGTGCTCAACTGACTCTCATGACCCTTAGATTCAGACAATTCCATCTTTAAAGTCTCTATCTCTTTTTCAAAAGTTTTAACCTTAATGTATAGAGATTTATTAGACTTTTTGGTTTTTAGACACTCTTCAAACAACTTGTCATAAGCTAATTGAAGGTCTTCTTCTTCTTCATCAGATTCAATCATATTTTCAGAATTTTCAGAATTAATCTCATCTTTTTCAGACTCACCTTGACTCTCAGAATCAATAACACTTGGTGAGATTTTATCATTAACCTGATGAATAGAAGTAAAGGCCATGAAATTGGAGTTATCCTCTTCTCCTTGAAAGGAATCCTCAGAATCCGACTCAGTCTCACTGTCACTCAAAGTAGCATTATATCCCTTTCCATTATTCTGACCACTACTTTGTTTCTTCTTAGTATTAGCACATTCAAGAGCAATATGACCGAAACCATGACATTCATAACATTGAATTTTATCTCTCTCATCATTCATATCATTAGGTCTCTCCCCCTGAGTTCTAGATTGAGATCTAGACTTATTTCTCTCCCTCCTATCCTTATTGGAACTAGAACCATTGCCTTTGCTGGAGTTAGATCCATTGTTCCTACTAGAGCTAGCACCATTACTATTTCTAGAATTGGAAACACTACCTCTAGGATTTCTAAAGAATTTCTTAAATTTTTTAACAAAGTAGGCAATTTCCTCCTCAGAAATATCAAATTCAGAATTAGTCCTAGAATCATGTCTGCTAGACTTCTCACTCACAGCACTCAAGACAATTCCAGTGTTCTTAGGTTCTTTCGTAGGTTTGCAAAATTTCATCTCATAATTTTGAATTTCACCAACCAAGTCTTCCTTTTTCATGGAATCTAAATCTTTATTATCTTCAATGGAAGTGATCTTAGGAAGGAACCTAATAGGCAAAGATCTAAGGATTTTCCTATTGATTGTAGCATCAGACATAACATCACCTAAGGAAAACCTAGAATTGACAATATCACTCAATCTTGCATTAAACTCATCAAACACTTCATTCTCTTTCATAGTCTCTTGTTCATACAAGGCAGTAAGCATTTGAATTTTAGTGTTTTTAACAGATATGGTACCTTCATGAGTTTTCTCAAGGATATTCCAAGCCTCTTTTGCATATTCACAATGGGCTACCCTTCGAAATTCATCTCGGGATATTCCACTGAAAATAGCATTGATTCCTTTAGAATTCCATTTAAGTCCTTCATAATCTTCTTTAGTCCATTGAACTTTAGGCTTGTCAATAGATACACCTTCCACAACCACCTTGGGTGGAGTATATCCATCAATAACAGCAAGCCACACTCTCTCATCAATTGATTTGAGATATGCTCGCATAAGAGCCTTCCAGTACCCATAATCCTTACCATTAAAATATGGTATTGAAAGTTTGACAGGCTCCATACTACCAGAATTGAATGAAAAGATCAACACTCAGGCTGTTAAACCTTAAGAGTGAACCTACGCTCTGATACCAATTGAAATTCCGGTTTTACCAAGCCTACAATACCTAGAAGGGGGGTTGAATAGGTATTATGTATAAATCTTACCCAAATTTGATTTCAAGTCAATTAATCTCTTAATTTTACCACAAATAAATCAATCGCACAGCAAGCATAAAAGTAATTAACAATGGCACAAGAGATTTTTACGTGGAAAACCCTAGATGGGAAAAACCACGGGACCTCGTCCAGTTGAAGCAAATCCACTATGAAATAAATGAGTACAAGACACACTTACAGACCACACAAGGACTCATGCAGTTGTCTTCACTCCCACGATCATACACGATCGATCTCCGTCGTCACGGCTTTGGTCGCAACCAACCTCTTTCACAGCGATGCCTTCAATCATGAACTCGCAAGCTCGATCACCGTCGCAACGGTCTCACAATCATCCAAGGTTGTGAATGGTGTGTGGTTTGAAGGTCTCTAGAGCATATGAGTCAAAAACCTAGGTTAAAGTGCTCTAGAGAGGTTTTAAGAAGATGAACAATGAAAACCCTAATAGAGAGAGGCTTGCTTCACTTTCTCTATTGTAATAGCCTCTATATATAGAGACTAAGAAACCCCAAAAGACTAGGATTCGTTTTAGGATCAAATAGGAAGGTTTTAAATACTTTAAAAACTGATTTTTACGATCCCGGATCGATCTAAGGTCATGCCGGATCGATCCGCGTTGACAGAATCAAAACCGCATTCCTAGAACAGTATGGATCGATCCACGAAAACCATGGATCGATCCACCTAGGCAGTAGCAAAATCTGCATTTTTAAAATACCATAGATCGATCCGCATAAGCCATGGATCGATCCACCTAGGAAGAAAAACCTCAGAAGCTAAAAATTCTTTTTCAAAACCATTTTTATAAATAAAGAAATATTGAAAATGATTTGAAATGATTTTTAAACATTAAAACTTAGGCTTCTACAGTCACTTACCTTTCTTAAGAACAATTGTGAGTCGAAGCTTTAAACTCCACGCTTTGTCTCAACTTTGCAACTTCATCAATTTTCAATCAACCCAAGACTCAACCATCCTTTGGCACGGAATATGACAACATTAAAAACATGGTCTTTACAAGTATCACAGCCGTCGTCAGAATTTTCTATTCTTGTAGGTAGAAGCTTCTTTATAGTGACTACGTTTTCGACTCCTACCGGTATGTATAGATTATTTATTCAATTTTGATTTACCATACCATATAGATCCGATTCATCTTGTTTTCGCTTCCGCTTAGTTTAATGTTATTTGTTTTAATATTTTCTATCATGTGGTATCAGAGCCACTGTTAAGATCTGTATAGTTTTGGTGATCAGTTAATCAGTAGATTGTATACAAAATTTTTATTGAGTTGCTTATTCATGTTTAATTATCACCATTGCCAAGTTTTGATTTGTTTTTAGCATTGGATTCATACCGTGTTGGATTCTTTATGCATATTAATTCCGACATATGTATAAATCATTTGAAAGTTTTTTTAAACCTTTTTTTTTTTTAGAAAGTCACGATCGTAGTTTTGGTTCTATTTGTTTTTGGAATGATTTCTATCGTGACGAATTAATGTTGGGTTCGCTCATTAAGTTTTTATGAATCTTTTTTTGATTTATGAACTTTTATTTATAAATAACATAACCAAAAGTTTTCATTCTTAGAATGAGGCGCCGACCTTTTAAGGGTTACCACGTTTTCTGCATGTAACCATTTAAAGATGGCTTGAAAGCCATACATTCAGGAATTTGTGAAAACCCCAATTTTTTGAACTATTCCAAAATTATGGTTGTTAGTTTTAAAAGTCAAGAAGAAGAATTGTGTTCATGCCTTTAGCTTGCTACACGTGCTTGGGTAATCCTACTAATGGGTTACGCAAAGTTATTTGTTTTCAATGAGGTTTTGAAAATTGTAAGTGGATGTATGTTATTTCCTTTTAATATTTGATGTAAGTTTTTGAAAATATAATTTTTATGAGACATGTCAAATTTTATAAGAGTCAATTATAAAATTTTTTGCGTATTTTTTAAATTGACACCAGTTCGATAATAAAACATATTTATTAGTCACTTGTGACTTGGTCTCATTTTTTCTCGAGGAAATAAATTAGTGTTGAACTATTGAATTTATTGGGCTTTTGATATTTTGGATTTTTGGTTTCTGTTTTGTCAATTGATTTAGAACATATTTTTATTCATTCTCATTTGTTATTTCAAAATTATTATATGTTTGAATCAATTTATTGGTGATCTTTATAGAGAATTATTATGTTAGCCCATATTGATTCATGTTTTGACTAATTGTCTCCTATGGGGAAGATATGACTATTGGTATTGTTACATCATGATATATTGTGAGATTTGTGCTAATACTTATATGAGACTATCGGATTGCCAAAGTAGACAAAAAATCTCTATAACTATTAGTAGAGAGTTTATTAGTATTTTGTTCAACATGTTTATGTTGAGTTTGTGTTACTTTTGAATGTCATGATATCATGTTGCGTTCGATCGTGTCCATGTTTGATATATGACCCAAAGGCTTTGTCATTCATGGTAAAATGGTTGGAACGGGCAAGGAAATGGAATATGCATGTGTGAAATTGATTTCAACATATGACCAAAGGCATTGAGAATGATAAGACAATATGTGTAAGAAACTTGCATTGATCTTGCGATAAAGTCTCTTTGTTATTTGGTTCATGATTTCGACTCAAAGGAGGAATCATGAATTGCAAATATTTTAGAATTTGGTGTACCTCAAAGATCAAATTGTTTTGGATGTTATTGGATTTACATATACTTAGTATTATATTATCCACGTTCGTTTTGGCATATTTAATTTGCTTCCATTCTTTTACAATTTATTTCGAATATGCCGTATTAATAGTCAAACAATTCTAATTCTATAGCTATTAAGAAATTGGTTATTTTAAGATTAAGACTATAGAAGTTTCAAAATTTAGAATTGATCTCTTGTTTTTTATTTCATGATTATAGATATAATCTTTTAGAATGAGATCAAATATAGTTTATCTAGAAACTCACAAGCACAATATTTTTTTTGGAGCCTTATATAATTATTTTGCATTTTTGGGACAATATTATACACTTTGATGAGTTCTTTATTGGTATTTCCGTTGGTGAAACTATTTGCCCAATTTTTTAAAATTCACCACATAATTTTTTAAGAACTCTATTTGATTATAACATCGGGTTTATATTGATTTGGTAATAAATCCTTTTTTTCACTTGAGGTTTTAAGTGTCTTTAAAGTTTACAAATTTTGAGATAAAGAAAATCTAATCTTTTTAGAAATACTAAACTATTAGTTTATTTTGAAATATTTTGGTTTTTTCTTGATACACAAATTTGAATGACCATTTATGAATATCAATTTATTTTTGTTATTTCAAATAAATTCTTTTGGTTTAGATTTAATGGTCATTTTGTGATACTCTTATGTGTCCCTTATTCACGTGTTTGTATCTATCCCATTATTTATAAACATTTTTCATCCTATAAATTTTTTTTCTCAATGGGAGTTTTTGGAAGAGATTATTTTTGTTTAATATATAGGCTCAATTTTGTTTAAATCATTACTAGCAAGTGCTTGTGATTTTTTGTTCCACTATCCATAACTGTTTTAGAATAGTTTTATTCGTGCACATTTGAATGCTATTAAATTATTTTATGGATTAGTGTGCATTTTGAATTAAATTTTATTTGCACATCATGCTGATAAATACTTAATTGTATTTAGTACTTTTAGTTTGTAGGAGTACCCAAAATTAGAATTTTTGTCATAGACCATTTGATTATTATTATTATCTTATGTTAGAGAAGTTTTATTGAAAATTATATTTACTTTTCGTCATAAGTTTATGTTATGTTGCTATTAGCTTGATTAGTGGAAATCTATTTCCGCATTGGTCTATTTAGATTCGTATTTGTTTTCTCTCAAATTGAGAGTTTTGGTTCCTTAGAGTTCTTATTTGAATATATGTGAGATTCGATTTTATACACTCACTTTTGAGGACTTAGAACTCTTAAACTAACTTGGGAATTCCGGATGACTGGATATCATCTGAAGTACCCTCATCTAGATTTTGTTTGCAGATTCGTTATGATATGTCCGAATCATATTTTAGATTCAGGTGACATGTGCTTTTGTTTTTTGTGCACATGAAGTTTTGGTGACCGTTCATGGGAGAGGCTTGTTTGTATTTTCATTGTACTTTGTTATATGTCTTGTCCTGTTAGACACATACCTCCACATTTTGTTACTTAAATATGATGATTTTGTAGATACTTTGACTTTGGTAATAGGCCAGTATTGCGTAAACGCGTACGCCTTTCCTGATTGGGTGTTTATCAGATCATTGTAAATAAGTTTTATTTTATAAACTATTATATTACTAAATGTTTGGGTAACTTAAATAAGATCATCATTTTTTTTTCAAATTAATGAGTGCCCACTCGACTTCAAAATTTTGTTATTAACTCAGACTTTGTTTTCAAAATTTCAAAATCTTTCGCTATGGTCCAAATGGGAGAATGTAAGAATTTTTTGGACTCTATAGCTTATATTTTATTTATATTAAATTCTGAGTTAATTGTGATGATCTTGTAAAAGTGGGACCCATAGATCAAACGGTTTTTTGTCAATCACAGTGAATATGTTTTGATCGAATATAATTTGGTAATATTAGTAGGGTTTTAGTGAGTGTGGTGATTTCATTATTTGTATCTTGACCCATAGGACTTATGATAGGTTAAGTCCTAGTTGGATTTGGAAACTTAGGGTTAGTGGTCATCACCTGGCCGCCTATATATTTCATTGTGTTTTGGAACCCTATCATCTAGAAGTTAGGAAGCTTGGGTGTAGTATCACAGCCGTCATTAGGGTTTTCTATTCTTGCAAGTAGAAGCATCTTTATAGTGACTACGTTTTCGACTTCTACTGGTATGTATAGATTATTTATTCAATTTTGATTTTCCATGCCGCATAGATCCGATTCATTTTGTTTTTGCTTCCGCTTAGTTTAATATTATTTGTTTTAATATTTTCTATCAGTGCAAGCATAGGTAGTGACAACCAAGAGTACCTAAATAATAATACTGAAAGATAAAAAGGGTAAATTGCAAAAACTTCTTTGAAATTTAAGTCAAATATTACTCTAGTATCCCAAACTTTAAAACCAATCAAAATAATTCATTGACCATCCGTGACTCATCACATGAAAAGTGTAAATTATCTTTAAACCCCTCCATGAATGTGGGATTTGTGAAATTGATGGTAAATTGTCTTGTGATTATCACATGAAAAGTGTAAATTGTCAGTCACGAATAATTTAGGGATATGATTATTTTGACTGATTTTAAAGTTTAAGATCCTAAGTGAAATCTTACCTAAAGTTTAAGAGCATTTAATAATATTTTATTTAAGCACTAGTAAGGGTATAAAGATCATTGACTCTTCATGATGATGCTGAGGGCCAAGGGGTATTCCTTGACTCTTCCTGATGCTTAAGGACCTTTTTTGGAAAAAAAAAACAAAAAAAAAAAGGGTATAAAGATCATTTCAATTTAGTAACTACTTTCATTGATTGTAAAGGTTGGGTTATTGAAGTAAAATCTGATATATAGTTCACAAAAGATTTTTTGCAATTCGACCTAGTAGTGTAGAAGAAAAAAGTAGTATTATTACTGGAAAAACAAACAAAAAAAAAAAAAGAAGAAGAAGAAGAAGAGAGAGAGAGAGAGAGTAAAGGCGAGAGAAGGTGGATGAGGGACCCTCTAATTTAGACGGAGGGATAGGAAAAAAAGTCATATGAGACCCTCTATTTTGAAGGAAAAGTGGTAATAGGATGGGGAAGGGAAAATGTGGAACTCACTCTCTAGGACCAAAAAAATAAAAAGAAAAAAGAAAAACGGATGGGAAAGGGAATAAGTAAAGACAACTTTAAGTAATTTAATTGAAAATGTTATTGATCCCTAAATTTTTCTTTAATTTTTTTTTTGGGGAAATTGGCGATTAGTTCACTTTTTGGTAAAATATTGGCAATTAATCAAGTAAAAGTTTTTTTAAGTTAATTAATCAAGGAAACTGAACTTATTTATCAATTAGTCACACATTTTTTAAAAATGCCTAGTTTACCCTTATTATTATTAAGGGCACTCCCTTTTTTGTTATTAAGGGCACCTATGTAACTAACTTAGCCTTTTAGTATTATAAGTTTTAAAAGCTTATAACTTACAATATACATATTCGTTTAAAAAAAATATTATATTTTTGGAATCTACTTGTCAATATTTTCGAAAAAAGATCCATATTGATTAGGTAATTATTAAAAAAAATTAGAATTGAAAAATTTTACTACTTGACACAGTCTAACGTAATACTTCATAAAACTGTAAAATTTTACTACTTTACGAAATAGTAAAATTTTACTACTTCAATAGTAAAATTTGTAATGTAGTAGTAAAATTTTACTACTTTACGAAATAAATTTTACAGCAAATTTTACTACTTCGAAAGTTAGGCATGCAAGTGCGTGACAAGGGCCTAGTTAGCTTCTTGTAAAGATGGGGGGGAGGAGATAAACCAACCTCTAATTACTCCTCTAGTTTTCCACCTCAACCATAGGAAAAGGAAAATAATGCATTGATGTTTTGATTGTTAAACCATTTAAAAAATAAATAAAAAAATAAAAAAAAAGAAAAAAAACGGAAGAAGAAGAAGAAGAAGAAGAAGAAGAAGAAGGTGCTTTCATGATCAGAGCTAAATAGGGGCAAGGGTTCTCAATGTTCTTCTTTGGACAAGGAAACATTTTTTTGTCTAATATATGATGTATTGTTCACATGATGTCATAATGGAAGCAATTAATAAAAAATTGAAAAAAACTTGAATAAAAAGGCTAGAAAGATAACACGCTTACCAGAGAAATTTTTAAGTGCAAAAATCAAAGGAAGAAAGAAGACAAATACAGACTGCTCTTGGAGGGGTAGTTGCTGTTGCTCTTTTTGTAAATGTGCAGTAAAATTGGCAGCATCAAGGGTTTCGGATCTGGGAGGATCCTCCCATTAGTCCTTCCATCTCACATTTTCATCAGGATTGCTTTGATTTCACAAATCTAGATCTAGTCCTCGTCGCCAGAGATCATCCCCGTAGAGTGATTCTCTCTATGGTCGTGGGTAGGTAGGCAAGGATGAAGAAAGAGATAAAGGAGAGGGTATTTTGGTCAGTAATGAACCAAATGGACTAAATGAATTAAAAAAACACTTACTTGACTAATTGATAAATAAATGTTATTTACTTGACTATTGGATAAATCCCCCTTTTTTTTTCTAATGATATGGTTATTGATATATTATACTATCATATCATGCATTTAAAAGACATAAAAATGCATTTGTTGATGTAAAAGAAGCTATATTATTAAGAAAAAAAATAAATAAAGAAAATACTAGAGATGCATAGCATTGCTTTAATTGATTTTAATCATAATGACAGTAGGGTTGATACTTATTAGAGTTTATTTTTGAAATGATAGTTGTGTACTAAATTTCAATGTTTGGTCTAAGTGTCATCCTTTAGGCAAAGTAAGAGAGATCTCTTATACTTTCTCTATCCCATAAAGATAAGTTAGGTTTGACAAGGCATGTAGTTAAAAAAATAATAATTGCACTGACTAAACCCCTTTTTCCAAAACTACCTTTCTTTATTACAAGTTTACAACTCTATAAAACATAAAAAAGTAATTGTTGATAGAACAAAAGGTCTTATAAAAAAGTTAATTAAAATTATAGTTTGAGTTTTCATAGTGATCAAATATTTTGACAAAAAAAAAACAAGACAAAAATGACCTATAAATGTGCGACATAGGGAGAATATTGAAAAGGAGCCAAACCTAGAGAATGGGGAAGGGAGAGACAGGTGTGCGGTGAAGTATATTTCTTGTATGACATATTTAAAGGATATGGTTAAAGGTTTTGTATCCTTTAAATAATTAAATGTGATTTATTGTTTTAGAAGATGAAGTAAGAATGAAGTCAACAGGGACCCACTATATTGGGAAAAAGGAAAAAGGAAAAAGAAAAATGGGAAAGAAGAGAGAAAGGAAGGGCCGACCCACTCTTTTAGAAAAGCTAGGGGTTAAAGGACGAAAGTAGGGCAAATTCCAACAATTGAATGATTATTCTAACCTAAGTGTCATTGGCACCGATAAAGTAAGGCAAATCTTCATTTCAAAAAATGTTTTTGGCATTATAACACCTTCATAAAAAAAAAAAATTCTCTGTCTTATAAAGATAAGTCAAATTTGATCTAAAAAATAAAAAATAATTTAAGAAAAATTATTATTGCATTAATTTGTCACTTTTTTAAATTATAACTTTCCAAAAATATTATTTATTACTTGGTATTGGGTTTTGTATTGAAAATAATTATTGAAACAACTAAGGATAATATAAAAAAGTTTTAAAAAATAATGATTTAAAATTTTAAAGTGGTCAAATGTTCTGAGATAAAGAAAATTATTAAAATGATCTATCTTTATGAGACAGAAAGAGTATATATATAATTAAGCCAATAAAGGTCAAACGTGGTAGGGGTTATTGATTCCATAGATTATACATACCCTAAGAGCATCTCTAGTTGTGAGCTATAATCTATGCTATTGCTATATTATACTCCATCCGTTCCTATTTAAGTGGCCTCCTTTCCATTTTGGAATGTTCCAAAATAATTGTCACATTCAAAAAGTCAATGATTCTTTTTGTTAGATTTCCTAAACTACCCTTAAAAATGTCATTTCTTTCTTTCCAATGTTTTGTACACTTGAGTGCAAAATTGGAATTTTAAAACTTAAATGTTGATTTTAAAGTATTTAATAGAGTTACTTAAAAAATCGTGTTTTTTCAAAGAGGATAGTCAAATAGGAACGGAGGGAGTAGCATTTAGCACAAGTTAGGCTACTCCATTGGTGTGCTAAAAATAGTAATAGTTCACCCTCGTGCCAAATATAGCACAAGGGTGAGCTATTGTTATATTTTCCATGTCAACTCTCCCTCTATTTCTCAACAACCAAAAACACCAACTACTGTGAAAAATACAATATTTTTCTTCCAAAATTTTCTCAGTAACCAAATAGCCCATAAATAAATACAATATTTTCAAAAATAATATTGAAATCTTATATATATATATATATATATAAAGCAAAAAACATGCCATTTTTTTTTAGCCCATTTGTCCTACTTAAGCAACCTCGCATTTGATCCACAATCTGCTCCATTCACTATCTTACGAGACCTCCAATATGTGGAATCATAGTTTTGGGTTCATCTTGGTCAACCCTACGTACATGCTTGCTTTCAAGAATCTCAATTTTCTCAACATACTTGTCAATTAATTTTATTTTTTTTTGTTTTTATTTTTTAATTTTTAATTTTTAATTTTTTTGGTTAGATCAATGAAGGTTGAAAGATGGTAATTGATAGTTGGTAATTTATTAAAAATGGAGAGAATTGAGGTTGTAACAAAAAATAATATACTATGTTAACATGTAATAAAATAGTAATAACATAAGTAAACAATACTGGAGTGCTCTAACACCACCTAGATATTACTAGATCAAAATGAGCTGATGGTGAGTGGGCCTGTTTGAAGCTGGTTTTCCTTGTGTTAATTTGTCTTTTCTCCCTCTAGTCTTCTCTCTCCATAAAAAATTAGTATTACATTGGACTTTCCATAATTGATGAGACGAAGGAAGAACTACAAAGGAATTAATATTATTGGTATGGGTATGACTTTGAAGACCTGGATTGGACACCAACTTGACCAGAGGTGGCCAGGGGGGATCACTCGGTCAACAGTGAGTCGGTGACATCATAAATATATAATTTTTTTATTTTAAAGAGAACCTATTCCCTTTTTCTTTCTTTCTTTTTTTTTTTTTCTTTTTTTTTTCTCGTCGTCTTCATCCACCTAAAGGTTTTTTTTAAAAAGTTGACGCAACACCACGGACAAATCAATTTGCGTCAAAAATTGTGTTTACTTGTGCTCATTAATCTATTCACCTTGATCACCCATCCTATATGTCAAAAGTGTATGGGTGAAAGTAATTATGGGCGCTTAGTATGGAATAACGAAAAATTGCCACACATAAATAGGTGAGAGAATGTGGGTGAAATAGCATAGTCCGTTATATTATTATTATACATTGAAGATTGTACCTTGTGTGTTGGCCTAGTGTAATCCATAATCCACTAATACACGAGATTTAATTTCTAATACAAGTGTTGAAATAAATTATATCAGTATGTTGTAGACAACCTATTTTGTAACAGTTGTCATCTTAAGTCCCGGGACCCCAATGATGAGTTTAGTGAGATTATTCATGGGATTAGTACTAATCACAGCATGAAATTATTTGTTTAAAATGAAAGAAAATTATTTCATTAAATTAGTTGTTTTTCTTGTGCCACTAGCATGTATACATATGTGATAGCTGTGTGCACGCATATGTGATACATGCGTATGTGTGTTAGCGGTCACTCTCCTAATTTTTAAAAAATGTAATTTCCTTTTCCTATTTAGATTAGAAGACTTTTATCATTATTGGTAATATCTTTTAATTATTCTCAAAATAAATCTAGTCTTGATAGGAAAGGAAAAACCCTAATTTTCAAATATATATACTCTTTTAATGCCTTGGAGGAAGGGGAGGACAATAGGGTTTTAGAAAGTGAAATTTGTCATAATTCAGCAGTAATTTTTCTAAAAACCAGTCGTAGTGTTTTGATCATAACTTTTTACCCTGAACTCGGAATTTTATGAAATTGGTACTTTTAGAACGATAATTCAATTATCTACAACTTTGTATTTCACGAGTTTTGTCTAATTTCAACGTTTTCATACCTAAAAACTCGATTGAAATTTTTACTGTTGCAAAGTGACGAAAATCACTTTTTTTTTCTCTTATTCTCTTTTGTTTTCTCTTTCCCTTCAAAGTCGAGAGAGTTTTGATTCCTTTGCTGTGATGACACTTTAACAAAAAGGAGGATTCGTGTTGGCTTGATTCAATCCAAAGACCTGAGGGGCCATGAAGAAGTATCAAGTCGGTAATTTGATGATTTTTAGCTTTTTATTCTGGTTCTTCTTTTATTATTTTTATGTTTATATTTATTTTATTTTATTTTTGTCTAAAGCATGATTAGTATGATTTAGGTTTAGTTTTATTTTATTTTATTAGGGATGATTAGATTAAAGTAGGGTATATTTACAATCTTTGTTTTTGATTCACCACGTGCGTATTCATCATTTTGAGTGTATACGCACTACTCCATAGTGCATACGCATCCCGATAGTGGTATATGTAGGTTTTATCATTTAGTTGTTTTGTTGTTTTATCTATTTTATTTTCAATTATTGTGTTTTCTGTAAAGATAGGTTTGTGTAGCTGTGCGTACGCACCCCGCATGGATGCGTACTCACACAAGGTAAGTACATTTTTCTTTTTATTTTATTTTTAGGTTTTCCATAGTAGTGTATTGCCTTTTGTTAATTCTGTGATGATATGTTTCCATATGTTTAGGTATTCCATTTTATTTATATTCCCATATTTGTTTAGTGGTAGACTTTTCCATATTTGATTATTCCTTTCTTATTAGTTTTAGGTTTATTTAATTTTTTTATTTGTACATTCCTTCTTATATTACTTCCTTACTAGTTTTTCTTTCTATATTTATTTCTTTGTTTATTTATTCCATTGTTTTATTATTTATTTATTTGTTTATTTCTTTACTTGTTTAGTTTAATCATACCATATTCTGCGTGTTTTTATTATTGTTGCATCATTTATAATGGAATTTAATTGAATACTTAATTAATTAAAGCTAATAATTATATATGGAGACTAATTTCGATCGGATATTACTAGATGTCTTACACCTTCCCTACGATATACCCTAACGGAGTTGATCACAGCACAAATATGCACATCACCCAATCGTGGGATGCGCACTGTGCACAGCACTAAATCCAAGTGCTATTAAAGATACTTTTTCAAAAGTTTTAAAATGTTTTGGTTTATCTAAAATAAATTGAACTATTCAAGATTTCAAGATATATCATGAAATGTGAAGATATATTATTAATAAAGAGAAAAAAACAACAATTGCCCCTTGCAATATCTATATCCACTGATCCTCACATCCCCCCCCCCCCCCCCCTCCTTTTTATTTATTTATGAAATGTGAAGATATATTATTAATAAAGAGAAAAAACAACGATTCCCCCCCCCTCTTTTATTTATTTGTGAAATGTGAAGATATATTATTAATAAAGAGAAAAAACAACGATTGCCCGTTACAGTTGATTAAGCGGTCAAATTGTGGGTGTGTTTATGCAGGACTTCTTACATCGAAATAAATGCATTCCAAATGGATGAAACTCTCCCATTTACTTTAAAACTAAAATTTAATTGGGCCTGACTGTGATTCATCAATCTTTTCTCCCCCAATTTTCTTTTGAATTTACTTCTTCCCTTCCAAAGGCTATTAGATGCACTATATATGGAGGTATGATATCTCTGTCTAGTCGTGATTGATGCTCTGCTTTGATATGGCTTGATTTGTGCCTCGATCATGGTGAGTTGTCTGATGTGCATCTAATAATGGCAACCTCCAATTTACCAATGAGTTCAACTTCTCTCTTCTTTGAAGGACTTCCCAGAGAGAAATGGTGGGGATCCTTTACTCTCCACCAGTGGGAAGGTTATTGGTTCCTACCTGCAAACCTTGAAGCCGCCATGGCCAGTCGATCGCACTTCAATGCATGCGACGACGATGTTATCTTAGCTTCCTCTATGAAGACAGGCACCACCTGGCTCAAGGCTCTTATACCATCCATCATGAACCTCAATATTGCTCATGCAAATCATGGCGATGATGATGATGAGCATGACCCTTTGGTTAAAAACCATCCCAATGAGCTGATGCCATCGTTCGAAGTCCAAGTTTTCGTAGAAAACTCCAATGTTAATCTCTCAGGTATGTCCTCCCCAAGACTCTTTCGAACTCACACGCCATACACGTTGCTATCTGAGTCTGTCAAGAATTCTGGCTGCAAAATAGTGTACATTACTCGAGACCCCAAGGATGCTTTCGTATCCCTGTGGCATTTCATAAACAGTTGGAGTCCGCCAAAAGAAGGCCCATTTCCTATCAACGAAGCTTTCGAGAGCTATTGCAATGGGGTTCATCTCTATGGTCCTTTCCATGATCATGTTTTGGAGTATTGGAAAGAGAGCTTAAAGAGGCCTGAGAAGATCCTATTCTTGAAATACGAAGAGATGAAGAGAGACCCAAGAGGGCAAGTGAAAAAACTGGCTTCGTTTCTTGGAAGGCCTTTTGTTAAGGAGGAGGATGTTGATAAGATATTGTGGAGGTGCAGCTTGGAAAGGCTTAAAAACTTGGAGGTGAACAAAAATGGGGTTGACCCTTGGGTAGGGGTTGCCTACAGATCTTACTTTAGGCTTGGCTTGGTTGGGGATTGGAAGAACAGCTTATCGACGGAGATGAAAGAGCAACTTGATGAAATTACACGCATGAAGCTAGAGGGCTCTGGGTTGGATCTTGGAATTTCGTAAATTCAATGTCCTTGAACTCCTTGTACCATGAACTTGATAAATAGCCAGATGGGTGCTAATAGACAAGTTTGGTCAGCAAAATGAATGTTCGTATAATAGTTTGCTATTCGGATGGATATTTACCATGTTTTTGTTGAGCTTCTCCACTGGTTGTGTGTGTGTGTCTGTGTGTGTTTTTTTTCCCCCGGTTTTTTGGACAGTCTGTTTTCTTTGATCGAGAACAAAATCTGACGGAGAAGTATGTCCATATTGTATTATTAGGCTGCCTGTTGTGAAATGTGATTCTAACATTGTAATTTAGCAGTTGAGAAGTTGAATAACATGAGTAGTGAGTCCTACTTTTATGGAGTGTTATTTCCCAATGAATTCTATATCCTTTGAAGAAGTGTGGTATTGTCATTAACAATATCTATATTCTAAAATTTCAAATTTGCAATAACGAAATGCATTTCCAGAATCCTCTTTTCCCAGTGCCTAACATGGGAGAATAACAGATTGTTTAGGAGTCGTTTTTTTTTTCTTGTGAGGTGCTTGTTGCTCATTTTGTAAAGGATTTTAGATTGAGATTTTCTTGTAACATTGGTGTTGATCATACTGATGCTTATAGGGGCTTTTTATGGTCTTGGAGTTTGCCTTTTCAGTATAATCTGTGTAGTGAAGGGGCTTGAAAATGGAAAGCTCCTATGGAAGGAGTTTGGATTATCAATACTGATGGTTCCATTAGAAATTGTTTTGGTGATTTGTTATGTACTTTAGCTATCATGCTATGGCTACTGAACCCTGCTCTGTTTTGGAAAACGGTAACCCTATAATTCTATTTTGCTCTATTTAATTATGCCCACATTTGGTGGCTCACATAAATTTCCAAATGATGATCAGGAAATGAAGTGTGTCCACAGTGTTGGCTTAGGCTTCCTGTCATTGTGATTGAAACATTGTATTATATCAAGAATAAACACTTTAATTGTGACATTTTATAGCAGCTTGTTGAGTGGTGAGAGCAACCGGCAGCAACTATCGTTGACTTGATAACAATTGATGGGCAAAAATGTCGCTGCTTGGCATAATCATGTGCAGCAGCTTCTTGCATTTTTATGTTAGATCTTTTTGCACTTCAATGGATGTCTCCGGAATTTTCCCCTGATTTCCTCTATGCTACCACTTTCATGGCACTTGGGAATATTACTCAAACAGAAGCCCTGTTTAAAGCATTTTACAGACCAAGATATACGTGGAAATGCAAGTGGAGCCATCTGTTGGGGCTATCTTTTCAATTTGGTTTGGGAGAGTGAAAAGGGCTTGATTGGGATCTCTATTGGTTCCCAGTCAAGTTAGAGCCATATTTCTTGACTCCTTTTCTCCTTCCCCTATTAATTTTGTATAGCATCAATGGTTCAACCTTGGGAAGAGTCTTTTGTACAATAGGCCATTTGTAGTTCTTGAGTTCTGGGTGGGTTTCTTTTATATTAGAATTGATTTTTTTTTTTTTTTGATAAGGTATTAGAATTGATTCTTTTGAGGCTTGATTAATGCAATTGAAAGGGCCGTTAAATTAACTAAAAAAATTTGTGTTTGTAGTATTTTCTGTTTTGTATGACTTGTTCTATTCGATCGAAAGGCAGACAATGTTAGGCTACCATTAATGACTGGACCTAGTACAAGTTGTCTTTGTAGTTCTATATTATGCTTATTTTGTTTTAATAAAATTAAATTTTGTAGTATTGTTGGGCATAACAAAATTGCAATGCTGTTTCATATTGACCTTAATCGTACAGCCAAAGGGCCCAATCCTGTAAACCTGTGGAGCTAAAGCCTGCTACGATTTTAACCATTTTGAAATGTTCGTCTCTCCCAGTGATTAAAAAATTATGGTACTGTAGTTCATACCCCTGTATTCTCAAGCCTACAATGATGCAGCAATGCTGGTGGAAATATGAAACTGGTTTGGCAGCAATTTCTTAATATTTGGCACAAAGCATAGGTAGTGACAACTGACAAGCAAGAGTACCTAAAATTATAAGAAACCAATTAACAAAAGGACTTACCCATTTTTAGAGAATTTTACAGTGATAAATGGTTAGTCTTTCAATCGAATTCTAATAATGAATTCTTACTCCAAATCCTTGACATTGCAAACCTTCGCGAATGGATTTATGCAGACAGACAGCCCCATATTATCTAGATACTGCAATTAAATGTGTTGGCTGGGTATTTGACAAGATTTACAAAATAAATTAAAGTATAAGACATCAAAAATGATTTGTCAAAATGATTATTTTATGAATCGAAATATGCTCCAAAGCATGGACTCGTAAACTAGTACCCAAGAAGCAAAATCGCATTGAAACGCCGAAAATTTAATTATAGCATGTGGAAGGGAAACTTCATCCCACCCTCAAAGAAGAGCAAGTGCTACTATAGAGAAGTAAAAGAAAGGAAAGGAAAGGAAAAGAAAAAAAGAACACACAAGCAGATACACACTCTTAGATTCATAGAAAAATAGATATCAGTCGAAACATAATTTACTATGCCCTTAGCTTTTGAATATACACTGCAACTAAAATATCAAAGCAAAATAACTTGTTTTAAAATTATTGAAAAGCCTACCAATAACTCTACTAAAAAGATCATTGTCATGCTATCCATTCGCAGGCTGTGGCAACATCATTGTAAAATTAGCAATTTTGCACCCATTATGGCAGTCTCCTTCACCACAACATAAACCTCCAAATCAACGTTTGGGAATCTTGCAGGGATATCAAGTACATTCTTCAAAGTCTCATCGTCGTTGATTAACAATTTCCTGTATTTCAAGCCCGTTGGCGTTACAACTGGGTATCTACACACAAGGCTGAGTTTAACACTTTCCCCCTTTTCAGCCACCTTAGGGATGAGCATGTCAACCAAAGCACTAAGTGTTGATTGGCGAGGTACATTGTATAGACCCTTCGCTTCAGCATCATATATTATGCCTTCAGTGGGGTCGTGTACTATCTCTCCCCCCCAATAGAACACACACCTTATTGTTTCCATCCCTAACCTTCACAATTCCAAAACCATTATAAGGAAATCGTTATTAAGTTGCAACCATACAATTGTAGGCAGTCCCCAAAGTTTTGTTCAAGCCATTCCTAAATGTATAACAATCTAACGCTCCCAACAAAGACAATAATAATAATATAATAACCAGTAACAAATACATCCAAATAAGCAAATATCTTCTATCAATTTTGTTTCTACTCAGACCATAAACTTCTACAACGGTTCCAATTTGAAGATATCTAATAACCAATGTACTACGTATGCCATAAGCTAGAATTTCAAACTTCAGTCGGTGAAATGACAACTTTTTGTTGCATATACTCGACAATTTTTAACAAAAGTCCCTGAGATGCTATCAGAAGGCATGAAGAATAAACAAAATTCCCAGTTAGCAGTGATCAATAAATATTTTCCCACTTGCAAAGATTTTCAGTACACAAAACAGAATAAGACCAACAAATACTCCATAGAAGCATGGTTGTGTGTTCCCAATTGAAGATGAGCCACAAATTCAATACAAGGAGAAACAAACAAAACAAACAAGAAACCTTCTACGTTAATTCTGATAGCCTAACCTTCCAACCACTCTCACCTCCAGCTCAAGAATAAGGATTTGTAATTCAGATATCTTATATAAATTATATCCTGGTGAATTGTTCTACACTTCAATGTCATAACATATCGAAGCTAGCATTGACATTTTTAACTCTTTAGCCATACTTGTATCTTATCTTTGAACACATTTTTGGTAAGTTTTCACTAGTCAACTTACACATTTGCACATACCCAATCTTTCATAAAGTCAAGTAAATATTTGGATAGGCTTATAGGTATAGACGGCATTCTATTCAGCATTCTTTAATCTTAGTCTCCGTAAGTAAGTATAGTTCTAGATTTTGAACTGTTTTTTCCTATAACATTTTCCATTAATTAATTTGCTAAAAGTTACACAGAATTTTCTTATTCTCACTATGTTCCTAAATGTTTCTATTTTACAAAACTCAATTAAAAACTTAACCTAAAATGCACTGTGAAAGCTCCATGCATCTATAGGACCTTTTTTTTTTTTTTGTTTGCTGAGTAAAAAAAGGTAGGAGGGGGCAACCAGAGTGGTTTTCCTACTTGGGCGTGAGTGCATGACCATAGTTGCATCCCATCTGCTAAGAACGAATGACAAGAGGGGGCCTAGACGGGCTGCAAAACAAGGGACTGCAGATGCTCCCTCAAGCCAGTTTAGCCATAGCCTAACCCATCCCCACCTAAGGCACTAGTGAACACCTAACCGGTGGCGTGGCAATAATTCCAAGCGTGCGCTGCCCATTGTGGGCTTTGGCCCCAAGACCTACCACCCACCAAACCACTTGGGAGTAAGCCAAGTGCCAGTAGACCACTACCCTCCATGGTTCCATGCATCTATAGGACACAGTAAAAAAATAATAGCAGCGCTTTTTTTCCAAGATTTAATAACTCTGCAATAAAAGAAAGCAAACAGGTACACATTCTTATAATTAATGTACACCACCTACAACACATGCAAGTGAAATGTCAGACAAAAACCACCAAAGATAAACATTAAGCCAGATATGTTGAGCACAAGATCTCAACGTTGAAGGAAAAACAACTAACACTTTAGAAGGAGATGAAAACTTCTTATATTCTAAGAACTCAGAATATATCCACGCTACAAAAATTGGGATGATTCCAAGAAAAAAAGACACCTGGGACATCAGAAGAAAAGGCTTCACTAAATGTGTGGAAAAATTTATTCAGATGAAAATAAGGAACAAGCACTAAACAGAGATTACCAACCCAAGAAAAAAGAGCAAAAATAAAAATTACCAAACACACTTTGCATACATATATGAAAATGGAACAATCAGGCATTTGATTAAACATTCGTTGTACAATCACAACTTGTCCAGACTTTTCCCTCTTATTTTTTTCCTTCTAATTTTCTTCCACAACCAAACAAGGAAAAATAGAATTCATCACATTTTTTTCCTTTCCCTTACAAAATCCATTAACCAAACAATGGATAATAGTCAAGTGAACAGAAAATAAATGAAAAGAGCTCACTTTCAAGTTTAGAGTCAAATGCCAAAATCTGAGAAGAGAAAACTTCCAGAAGGAATTATGTTGCTAATTTTTCTGCAAAAATCGGTTAGGAGCTAAGGTTAGGGTTAGGGTTAGGGTTAAGGTTTGAAAGAATAAAGCATGAGTGATAAAAACGAGCGGACAAAGAGGAGAGAGAGAATGATGTTTACCTGTTAATGTTTGACGAGCGACGATGGCGAATGGAGCTTCTCCGCAAGTCGCGTATCTCAGATGTTGTCAAAGCCCTAAACGCGAGAGAGAGAATGGGTGTTGCTGATGAAGAACAATGACGAAGATCGACGCCGACGGAGGATGAGGATCAACGCCAACGGAGGACGAGGATCGACGCCTGTGGAGGACAAGGATCGACGCCCGTGGAGGACGAGGATCGACACCAACGGAGGGTGCGACGGCAGATGTGGGTATCTCTACCCTAAATTGCGAGAGGTCATCGACTGAAAGCTTTCTCTTCTTTTTCTTTTTTTTGGATGAAAGGTGCTACTGTTTTTCGTTATAAGGGGGATGAGCGTGAAACATAAAATCGTCGTTGTTAGCCACAATTTTGGTGTATATACAAAAATTTATATGAGCACGATGGACAAAATGAGGGAATGAGGAATTCCAATACCCAAGAATACATCGTGGTTGCTAACCACAATTTAATAAAATGGGTGGATATCAAACACGATTTATCAGTATTTGGGAATAAAATTAAAAATTATAGAATAGTTGGCATAATTTTTAAAAACGCAATATTTAGAGAAAAGAATCCCATCCAGAGATACTGCAGTTAAATGTATTGGCTGCATATTTGATATGATTTACAAAATACAAGTAAAGACATCAAAAATGATTTGTCAAAATGATTATTTTATGAATCGTAATATGCTCCAAAGCATGGACTTGCAAACTAGTACCCAAGAAGCAAAATTGCTCTGAAACGCCGAAAATTTAATTATAGCATGTGGAAGGGAAACTTCATCCCACCTTCAAAGAAGAGCAAGTCCTACTAAAGAGAAGTAAAAGAAGAAAAGAACACACAAGCAGATACAAACTATCTTAGAACAATGGATATCAGTTGAAACATAATTTACTATGTCCTTAGCTTTTGAACGTACGCTGCAACTAAAATATAAATAAATTTTAAAAATAGAAAAGCAAAATAACTTGTTTTAAAATTATTGAAATAACCTACCAATAACTCTACTAAAAAGATCATTGTCAATACTATCCAGTCATGGAGCTTTATCTCAGGACATCTTTTTTACCACCTCCACAACACCTTCTATGGAGGGTATAAGAGAATATAAGGCCATGTTTGTTTAGTTGAAATGGAATGGATGGAGTGGAATCTGTTGGAAATCGAATTAGAAGGAAAACAAAGTGCAGAATAATAAAAATTTTCCTAAACGATTCCACAACCCATAAATCTAATTATGCTATAATACAAAATCAAAAACCCTAACTAGAAGAGGGTTAGAATATTCACAGTTTGATTGTCTTCTTCCTTGTTGCTCCAAGCTATGAATCCGGATAACAAAGAACGAGCCGTTCAAGTGTACTGCCTCTAATGGTATCCATACCTAGCAAGAGTTTCAAATCCTTTCTTCCTTTTCCCTTGTTGTTGCTAGAGGAGGAGGAGATAAGAGAGAGAGAGAAAGAGCCTCCAAGGGTAGGGACGACTAGGGTTGGTGTGAGTGGGAGAGTTATGATGTCACACATCATAGTGTGGCTTATATAGCCACTCAATAGGCCTGGCTATGAGGGGGAGTTCAATTAGGGTTTGAACTTATGTAATTTCTACAAATTGCTTACTAACTCCTCTAGTTTATATCCTATACAAACTTGACCCTTAAGAACTATTCTCTATTCACTTATACCCTTTCTCTTATAAACTTTAAAGCTCCCTTTGCATGATCAATATGTGACCCATTGAATTCACATCATCAAGTAGAAAGAATAGCACAAAGTGTACACAATAGAACTCTTTCCATTAAGGGTCTAGTTGGAACTTCTTCCAATTTCCTAATTAATTATAACTCACTTATATCAATTAGAGTTTCTACTAACCATGAGTAACATATAACGATGGCTTGTGGTGTGGTTCTTAATGAGGTGAATATGTATTTTACATAGAATCCTTCTGTTATAGTTTATAGGTTACAATTACATTCTTCCATCTACACAACGTTTCCAATTAAACTAATAGGATATGGAAGTCTGTTAAGTCCCTAGTTTAATTACTTTATATTCAATCATGAATATCAACTCCATAATGAACTTATGGAAACTCCTTTTCATATTCATCCTACCATAGCCATGGACTTAGTGAGTTATATTAATGAATGCTATATGAGACATTCTCTCTCTTTTTCCTAAGAGTGATGGATTCCTTATTGATTACTCACATGCTTTCATACGCATAACAATAGGGTTAATGAACACCCTTGCAAACCCTTATAAGGATCTACACTTAGAGTTATCAAACTTTTAAGGCTATATGCATAAGATAACTATAGTATCTCAAGTCTAAGGATTACTTGTACCACTATAACAATGAGAAACTAATTGACAGGCAGGTTAGAACTCCATTCAGTTGATCTCATATTTTTGGTCACATTCAGTGTATTTATTCTTGTAATAGGCACCCACATATTGGTTGTAGTGTCTTCACACAAATAGCTTGAGACTAACTATCCTCCTAAAGAATTAACCTAACAAGTGCTAGTCCTATAGTTCATTATTGTCTATCATAGTAAACTCCACTCAATTGATCTCATATTTTTGGTCATATTCAGCGTACCTATTCTTGTAATAGGCACACACATGTTAATTGTAGTATCTCCACACAAATAGTTTAAGTTTAGCTATCCTCCTAAAGAGTCAACTTATGGTTCATTATTGTCCATCATATCTTTAGTCACATTTATTGTACCTATTCTTGTAATAAGCACCCACATGTTGGTTGTAGTGTCTCCACACAAATAGTTTAAGTTTAGCTATCCTCCTAAAGAGTCAACCTAACAAGTACTAGTCCTATGGTTCATTATTGTCCATCATATCTTTAGTCACATTCATTGTACCTATTCTTGTAATAGGTACCCACATGTTAGTTGTAGTATCTCCACACAAATAGCTTGAGATTAGCTATCCTCTTAAAAAGTCAACCTAACAAGTGCTAATCCTATGATTCATTATTGTCCATCATAGTAAAACTTCAACTAGAAATGTTTTAGGAATTTAGTACAAAGATATATTTACAGTCTCAAAATTACAACTCTTTATAATTCCATATTCTCAACTCTAACTCCATGAACATATCATGTAAATATAAGAATGCAAATAAATATGATAGAATAAGCCCTTTTATTAATTTAATAATAATGAAACATATATAAATGAAATCAAACTATTGTTTTTTATTCCTAAACAATCATCTCTATGATTGGCTCCAGGGCATACTACTAACAAAATCTCATTCCAATTCATTTCAAACAGTGTATTTGGATGAGGTAATTTGAAGAGGAATGGAATCAAATAGTGTGTTTAGACAGCCATTTCAAATCCATTTTCATTCTAGATTACTTCAAGCATGCAATCAGATTTCATTTCCATCCATTCCATTCCAGCCAAACAAACATGGCCTAAGTAGAATCATAAGAATAATGTAATTGAGATATACCAAAAGTGATTTTGTTGGTGTATCTCAATCCCAATCTTTGAGATTGGGTTGGTGTGATTTGATTAGGAGGATGAATATTTGATTATACTTAGATTAATTACTTCCTTTTCATAATAGAATTGCTTGATTACAAACCACGTACCCTTGCTAGGGTTTAAATAAAGATCTAGACATAACATAATTATGGAAAGGAAGTAATCTAAGCTTAATCAAATATTCATCCTCCTAATCAAATTACACCAACCCAATCTCAAAGATTGGAATTGAGATACACCAACCAAATCACTTTTGGTATATCTCAATTACATTACTTTTATGATTTTATTTATACTTTTCTATACCTTCTTTCAAATTCATGGGGATTTTAGCAGAACAATCTTCATGGATTTGCCATTGAAATCTTCGCCATGTTGCTTGTTTGCATGCTTGTTTGGGGTCTTTCCACTACTAGATTGTGCTGGCGAAATTTGTTTGGATGAAAATTGAGAACAAAAATAAGCCTCATGGGCTAAAAGCAAGGGTCTCTATGGGCTAGGACTTCTTTGTTCCACGATGTGCCTCAATGGACCAATAAACTTGGGTTTTTCAAAGTCCTCAAGTTTTCTTTTTCTTGTTCTTCTTGTTCCTCCAAACGAACCATCAGCTAGTCTATGAAACCTGATTGAACATTTGTGCAAGCCAAAAATTGATGACAAATCATAGACATTTGAATATGGCAAGAATGCTCAATTTTTATTTTTTTTTTGGAAGAGGACTGAAGCTCTTTTTTTGTTTGTTTGTGTGTTTTTTTTTTTTTTTTTTTGCCGTGAAATATTGAATAGAAAGAAAAAGAAAAGGAAGTTTATACCAGACGGGCGGCACAGCGCTGCCCGCCGAAAGCGTGGATGTTGTTGAAGAAAATCTTAGGTCTGATCGACCCGCTCCAATACCATGTGGAAGAATTAAATTCCATTCATAATAGAATTGTTTGATTACAAACCACGCTTACTAGGGTTTAAATAGAAATCTAGACATAACATAATTATGGAAAGGAAGTAATCTAAGCTTAATCAAATATTCATCCTCTTAATCAAATCACACCAACCCAATCTCAAAGATTGAGATTGAGATGCACCAACTAAATCACTTTTGTTATATCTCAATTACATTATTCTTATGATTCTACTTATATTCTCCTATACCTTCCACATCAAATGGCCTTTCCCAACAGTTGCCTGTTATTTTTACTGATCTCTAAGCCCTTTATGGCCTCCTTCCAATTTCCCCATCTACGTTCAACTTCACTTATTTTGCCTCCTTGCAAATTTTGATCATTAACCGCTGCCAATTGTTGGATCATTAACAAATCAGGGGCTGCTGAGTTCAGTTAGAGTCCAATTGTAAGTATTAGGCACCAAGAATGCTATTAATCCTCATTCATCTAAAATGGTTACCCAAAATTTACTAATTAAAGTATTCACCTCTCAAAATGCGCAAAAGGTCATATATTTTGGGTAGGCAAGCAGGAAGCATATTTTCATATTAAAAAGGGAATCACAGTAAAATAGAATTGAAAAGGTCATTGTGAAAAGAGTACACAATATCAACTTAATCAAAGCAGTTAGCAATCCAAATGATGAGTCATTATCCCATGTATAAAAAGAACAGTAAAATGAGAGATCAAGATTAGAGGTTTTCTTTGAAAAGTCATTATCCCATGCAATCCAAGTTTTCAAAGAAAAGCTCTTTAAGAAAAACTTTGGGATTTTTGAAATACTTATTTTATATATTTAAAATACAACTTGTCTCTCCCAGTGGCCAAAAAATATAATAAAGTTATCGTAATGCAGTGCATAGCCCTATATTCTCAAGCCTACGATGATGCAGCAATGTTGGTGGAAATGTGAAGCTGGTTTGGCGGCAATTTCTTGATATATGGTGCAAGCATACATAGTGACAACCAAGAGTACCTAAACAATAATACCTAAAGATAAAAAGGGTAAATTGCACAAACTTCTTTGAAATTCAAGTCAAATTTCACTCTAGTATCCCAAACTTTAAAACCAATCAAAAATAATTCATTGACTGTCCGTGACTCACAATTGAAACCCCTCCATAAATGTGCGATTTGTGAAATTGATGGTAAATCGTCACGTGATCATCACATGAAAAGTGTAAATTGTCAGTCACAAATAATTTAGGGATATGATTATTTTGACTAATTTTAAAGTTTAAGATCCTAAGTGATATCTTACCTAAAGTTTAAGATCATTTAATAATATTTTATTTAAGCACTAGTAAGGTTATAAAGATCATTTCAATTTAGTAACTACTTTGATTGATTGTAAAGGTTGGGTTATTGAAGTAAAATCTGATTTATAGTTCGCAAAAGATTTTTTGCAATTCGACCTAGTAGGGTAGAAGAAAAAAGTACGATTATTACTGGAAAACAAAATAAGGAGAGAGAGAGAGAGAGAGAGAGAGAGAGAGAGAGAGAGAGAGAAGGGGGGAGAAGGGGGATGAGGGACCCTCAAATTTAGACGGAGGGATAGAAGAGAGTCATATGAGACCCTCTATTTTGAAAGAAAAGTGGTAATAGGATGAGAAAGGGAAAATGTGGAACTCACTCTCTAGGACCGAAAAAATAAAAAGAAAAATGAAAAACAGATGGGAAAGGGCATAAGTAAAGACAACTTTTAGTAATTTAATTGAAAATGTTATTGATCCCTAAATTTTTCTTTCTTTCTTTATTTTTTTTCTAATGATATGGTTACTGATATATTATACAATCATATCGTGCATTTAAAAGACATAAAAATGCATTTGTTGATGCAAAAGAAGCTATATCATTAGGAAAAAAAAAAATTAAAGAAAATACTAGAGATGCATAGCATTGCTTTAATTGATTTTAATCCCAATGACAGTAGGGTTGATACTTATTAGAGTTTATTTTTGAAATGATAGTTGTGTATTAAATTTCAATGGTTGGTCTAAGTGTCATCCTTTAGTTAAAGTATGGGAGATCTCTTATACTTCCTCTGTCCCATAAAGATAAGTCAAGTTTGACAAATCATGTAGTTTATAAAAAAGTAATTGCATTGACAAAACCCCTTTTTTCAAAACTACCTTTCCTTTTACTATAACTTTTTTTTTTTTTTTTTTTTGATCAACTATTAGGGGTATCCTAGGTCTTACTCCCACCAAGGTTTCAGCCCAGACTATTCTCCTAACGGCCCGTGTGAGATGCCCTATACCCACACAAGCAGCAATCTCTGCGAGGAGTTGAAACGATGACCTCTGGCGAGCACACCCAAGGCCTGACCGTTCAACCAACCCTGCAAGGGGCCTTTTACTATAACTTTATAAAACATAAAAAAATAATTATTGATAGAACAAAAGATATTATAAGAAAGTTAATCAAAATTATGGTTTGAGTTTTCATACTGAACAAATATTTTGAAACAAAAAAAATAACAAAAATGACCTATAAATGTGAGAGAGAGGGAGAATATTGAAAAGGAGCCAAACCTAGAGAATGGGGAAGGGAGAGACAGGTGTGTGGTGAAGTATATTTCTTATATGACATGGTTAAAGGTTTTGTATCCTTTACTAGGAAAACATCGTGCTACGCATATGCCCTATTGGTATTTGCCAATTTTGTGCTGTAAAGTTTGTTATTGAGGGCATTTAAAACAAGTTGTCAGACTTAAGATCTATAGGTATGGTCACATGATTTACATAATGCAAAACATAAAAGTAGGGCAATGCAAAAGAGAAAACCATGGCTTGGTTAATGTATCTTAGTTTGAAATAAATAAATAAAAAAACTCCATGACTTAGCATACCTTTCTCAACATATACTTAATACCACAAACTCAATTTCCATTCTTCCTTCCTATCTAGATATAAACCTTATTAATGAAATCAATTTTTTAAACATAAATGAACCCTAAACGCACGAACTAATTTAGAACGTAAATCCAATAGTATTCTTACAAATTTGAACTCATACATTATATAATATTGGGATAGAGAGCTCCAAGAGTTTAAATATGCAAATATATTTTTACAATACATAATTTTAGTAAGTGAATTTTTTTCCTACAAATATTCAAACGTATTGAAACCATTCAAAATATTTATGTTTTCAAGCGTAATAAAATTGCTTCAATTTGATCACCTTCATTTGAATAGGATCCACCACCCAACCGATCATTCCAATGAAACTAAGTTATAATCTACAATGCACAAACATTCAAATCCAAAGTCAATTATGCAAAAACTTTATGAGCATCCATGTGAAGGAAAAATATCAAAAACTATTCACATAAGTTTCCTTCAAACATACAACCCAATGGTAACTCCATTTTGCTTTAGCTTCAGTTTGGTGCCACATTAGTCTCCTCCAAACCACCCAATGGTAACTCCATTTTGACGGCACCATTGCCTATACTAATAGGAGAAAAAACGAAACTACAACTCCAAATACAGCTAGAAAGCCTATACAAAACACACACAATCAGGGGAACATAATGTACAATTGCCTCTATTAGATAAGTTAAATTTCATTTCTTGAGAACCTGAGCCAAGAAGAAGAATAGGAGAGACTTCAACTTTCTTTGCCTTCCTCAAACTTTTCGCTCGAACCAAAAAGAGATGTATTACATTTTTATTTATTTCCTAATTGTATTTATGGTTTCCTATTTGCACAAATGACCATTATGAAACTGTGAATATTCTTTGGAAGGATTTGGACGTCTTTAATGCTTTCTGTGATATCATTTTTCCCCAACTCACCCATAAACCAATAAATAAATCAATTAGAAAGTAGAAGAAATTGCTTTAGTAGCCTATATTTGTTTTCTTTTTTAATATGAAATGTTGTTTATATTACTTATCATTTAAGGGATATTTAAGGTAAAAATCCCAAAACCCCATTAGTCTCCTCTTTTTTTTTCTTATTATTTAGAGGAAAATGAGGAAAATGAGATACATGAAGCAATTACAATCCCCCCAAAACAGAAAACACAAGCCCCTCCAAATGATCACTCAACCAGACAAAACCAACCCACCAAAAAACATGAAGTTCAATTCTCAGCAAGATGCTGAGCCAAGACTTTCAACTTACAATAACCCAATAAAACACCCAATGGAAAACCGCCCATACCAAATAACTCAAAACATAGACAAGCATAAACAATAACTCTCCCATCTAATACATCACAACCCCATCAGTCTCCTCTAATTCTTTTCTTGGTAATTAAAACAACAAAGTAATAGCTTGTGTGATTCCTTCCAATAACAACAATATTTTGGATAACAAGTTTATATAGTTGTCCAAGGAGTTACAAACTTTTATATATAGTTGTTCAATGTTCAAGGAGGAACTAACAATGTAAGCATCCAATGTCACAATAACAAAACATCCGATGGCACATGCAGCTGACAAAGTCCATAAGGAACTATAAATAAAATAAAATAGAAGAAAAATTACCTATAGCTGCGGCTTGGACTATAACCTGGGCTCTGGCTCCTACTGTGAGGAGAGTGTGATCTCACAGGTGATTGTGAGCAACTCCTCTGCCTGCAGTAAAAAGTAGTGTTGAAAACAACTGATCCAATGGCAAGGTACTACAAACAACATCATGCTTATGCAAAAAGTACTATGAGAAAAGGAACACACAGGAACAGAAGTCAGCAAGTCTTCAAAACATGAGAATACTGAAGCTCGTGGGGGCTGTTTTAGAGGTTTCTTTCTATATGACCTCTCTTTCCATAACAATAACACTTGTTGTTCCAGACCCAT
The DNA here is from genome assembly GCA_039720395.1 of Liquidambar formosana. Classification (NCBI taxonomy): domain Eukaryota; kingdom Viridiplantae; phylum Streptophyta; class Magnoliopsida; order Saxifragales; family Altingiaceae; genus Liquidambar; species Liquidambar formosana. The sequence continues at coordinate 10,031,144 of CM077832.1, forward strand.
CTAATAACTTAACATCTAGTTCCTCAAACCAGACCAAACTGATCCTCAATTGAAATAGAATCAAACGAAGTATAATCAAAACATGCATAAAAACGGATGAGAACCTTTGACACAATAATTTTCAGTTTCATAATCCATAAACAACAACCCATCTAAGAAATTTGAACTGTCGGTAGGGAAAACAAAAAGTGACACCCATGAAAAACATACCTTCTTTAAGCCTCCTCCACTATCTCTGACCAAATGGGTCTCGCTAAATTTAACGGAAGTCTCTAGATTTAGTAGAGGAAATAACAAAAATTATTATTCAGAAAAAAAAAAAAAACCAAAATATCACAAACCCATGAAGCAAATAGTCAGGAGAAGAAGGAACCTGAGGTTAAAATCCAAAAACACCGTAAAACCGATGAGATTCTTGATCTATTGAGCTCCACCGTTGAATATGAAAGTCAAAGACTGAGATTCACAAAACCCCAAACGACACCTCTTGTTGTGTCCCCGATCTAGAGAACGCAATAGCAGAGAGAATAAAAAGAGGGAGATAGAGAGAGTGGTGGATAGATAGAAAGAGAAAAAGTAAGGAGAGAGAAAAGGTATGGGGGAAGACAGAGAGAAGGTATGGGATGTTCTGCACCAAGCTGACAGGGGGTATGGGCGTGGGGAGCTAGTAGTGAGAACCTGATTTCTCTCACGCACGTTGAGAGCCAAAAAGGCGTTTACAGTGAACCTTATAAACGGCGCCGTTTTCAATCCATAGTGACAAGAGTGATGGCCAATTGGTAAAAAAGAGGAAGGAAAGGGCAAAAAAGGAATCACACTGTAGATTCAACAGTGACCAATGCCTTACTCCCTTTTATTACATGGATAGAAATGTGACTTAGTGCTTGTTTGGGATAGTTTCAGAATAGAATCAGAAGTAGAATCAGAAGCTAAATCAGAATCAGGGGGAGGCAGCTTAAGCAAATTGGCCTCAAAATCTATTTTGGGCTTACAATCACTTTTCTCATTTTTTATCCAAACACTTTTAAAAGTGATTATGGACCATCAAAAGAGATTTTGGGCCTCCCAGAATCTCATCCAAACAGGCACTTATTGTTTTAGAAGATGAAGTAAGAATGAAGTCAACAGGGACCCGTTTTAAATTATAATTTTCCAAAAATATTATTTATTGCTTGGTATTAGATTTTGTGTTGAAAATAATTATTGAAACAACTAAGGGTAATATAAAAAAGTTTTAAAAAATAATGATTTAAAATTTTAAAGTGGACAAATGTTCTGAGATAAAGAAAATTACTAAAATGATCTATCTTTATGGGACGGAGAGAGTATACATATAATTAAGCTAATAAGGGTCAAACGTGGTAGGGGTTATTGATTTCACAGATTATACATACCCTAAGAGCATCTCCAGTGGTGAGCTATAACCTGTGCTATTGCTATATTATATTCTATCCGTTCCTATTTAAGTGGCATTCTTTTCCATTTTGGGATGCTCCAAAATAATTGTCACATTAAAAAAGTCAATGATTTTTTTTGTTAAATTTCCTAAACTACCCTTAAAAATGTTATTTCTTTCTTTCCACTGTTTTGTACATTTGAGGGCAAAATTGGAATTTTAAAACTTAAATGTTGATTTGAAAGTATTTAATAAAGTTACTTAAAAAATTATGTTTTTTCAAAGAGGACAGTCAAATAGAAACGGAGGGAGTAGCATTTAGTACAAGTTGGGCTACTCTAGTAGTGTGTTAAAAACCTGTGCTAAAAGTAGTAATAGCTCACCCTTATGCCAAATATAGCACAAGGGTGAGCTATTACTATATTTGCCGTGTCAACTCACCTTTCATTTCTCAACAACCAAACACACCAGCAATTATGAAAAATACAATATTTCTTTTCTAAAATTTTCTCAGTAACCAAACAGCTCGTAAATAAATACAATATTTTCAAAAATACTATTGAAATCTTATATATATATATAACATAAAACATGCCATTTTTTTTAGCCCATTTGTCCCACTCAAGTAACCTCGCATTTGATCCACGATCTACCCCATTCACTATCTTACGAGACTTCTAATCTGTGGAATCATAGTTTTGGGTTTGTCTTGGTCAATTTTAAGTACATGCTTGCTTTTAAGTATCTCAATTTCCTCAACATACTTGTCAATTAAATTTTTTTTTGTTTTTATTTTTAATTTTTAATTTTTTTGGTTAGAATAATGAAGATTGAAAGATGGTAGTTGATAGTTGATAGTTGATAATTTATAAAAAATAAAGAGAATTGAGATTGTAACAAAAAATAATATATTATGTTATTTGCACCATTGAAACACCTTGTACTAAATTATGACATTTAGCACTATAACATCTAATAAAATAGTAATGACATAAGCAAACATTACTGGATATGCCCTAACACCACCATATTACTAGATCAAATGAGCTGATGGTGAGTGGGCCCGTTTGAAGCTGGTTTTCCTTGTGTTAATTTGTCTCTTCTCCCTCTAGTCTTCTCTCCATAAAAAATTTAGCATTACATTAGACTTTCCATAATTGAAGAGATGAAGAAGAACTATAAAGGAGTTAATTATTGGTATGGCTATGACTTTTAAGACCTAGATGGGACATCAACTTGACCAGAGGTGGCCAGGGGGGATCACTGGGTCAACAGTGAGTCGGTGACATCATAAATATATAACTTTCTTATTTTAAAGAGAACCTATTTCCATTTTTTTTTTTTTTTTTTTTTTGGTCGTCTTCATCCACCTAAAGGTTTTTAAAAAAAAATAGGGGAGTAGGCACGCGCTTTGTTAAAGTTATTTTTAAAAGTAGAGAGAGAGAATCATAGATTTTCTACATAGTACTTGCTAATAAAATTAATGCTTCTTATTTTAACTGGTTTACTTTGGCTTATGAGTCTTAGACTTAATTGGTCTGTACATTAAATTAAAATTCTGATATTGAATTTAATTCGGAGTCGCACAAATTGATTTGATAATAGCCCATAAGAGAGATCACATAAAAGAGAGTCAGTTGAGATGGTCTGGATTTTTACAAATCATTACAGTGTTACTTCCACCGGTGAGCCTTGAGTGTACTTGGCAAGAACTCTTATATCTAACATGTTTGGAGAAAGGAGATTTCCTTAAGCAGGCCTAGAATATATATAATGGCGAGAATCCTCATCAGGGAGAGGGATATAGATCAACTGATCAAGACGGTCTAGGCCGTAAAAGTGCAGGATCAATAATTTGGGGTCTGTTGGTGGGCCCCAATAATGAAAACAGTTTTCTTCAGACATGCCATCCATTTCTGTCAACGCGCAGCACCCCAACATCTCCTACACTGCTTCCTCTCTGCAAGATGTCAAATACAGGATAAGTAGCGAGCGCAAATGAAAATCATTGCAACAAAATTTTACAGCAAAACCAAAGTTATTATACACGGACAATTTTCAAAGAGAATAAAGAATAGATCAGCATTCATTTTGATATGATGTTTTAAAGCAAAAGGATATGAAGTTATCACACACACAACTGTGAAGCCAAGTGAAAGATAAAAGTAATCCAAAGTTGTGATTACTGGGGCCAAGTTAAATCACTAAGGGTAAGCAGACTCAATTGATAACAAAATTGCATGGAAAAACTCCTCTATTTTTTCTGAAATTTAAGAAAAAAGGAGTTTTTTTTTTTTTGGGGGGGGGGGGGGGGGGGGTGGGGAACTACTTAGCCAAGGGTTTCATAATTCTAAGAGAATTCAAATATTCTATTTTGTTAATTTATTCAACTAAAATTTGGAAACAGTTTCATGGAATCCAAACTTGAAAATTGAAATATATATAGATATATGGAAGGAAATTCTACAAGTCTAGTTTGAGGCCAAAAAAATTTGCTTCAAGACGTGCAAATTAAAACTATGTCTAAACAATCTCTCCATATGCTCTTTCGGTCAAACAATTGTTTTGAAAGCAGTGAAAGGAGACTAAATACATACATCATATGTGGCAATGGAAAATGAAAATCAAACATTCCTCATTTAAGGACAGTTTATGGTGCCTTTATCACACAAACTCAATCTCATGCCAAAATACAAATAAACTATTCAGCAGGGTTTGGCGAGCTTAATCCTAACTTGGTTGTCTATGAAGACTTTATCACACTAATATGACTTTTAAGACCTGTATTGTTTTAAGGAATATTTTTTTATTGGCATTTTAAGGATTATGGCATCTAGTTGGTCATTTTCTAGTAATTCTGGTGCATTAGACGAATATATATTTTGTATTGATACATATTTTTCCAACCTCAACCTATGTTAAGTTTTATAGGCTATTCTTATTAATTGGCTGAAACTCTGAGGGAGATTTACATGACCATCAAGAAACAATTGCAGACCAAATATCCTCTCAAAGTTGACATAATGAGAAATTCATTAGCATTTTTTCCCTAAAGATGTCATATATGACACCAAAAACGGTATTAAATATGTGCCTTCGAATGGCAATAAAAAAGGTTAACATATTTCAAATGTTAAATAGAAAAAATTAAAAAATTAAAAAAAATATATATATTTTGTGGTTCTGACCTGAAATATGGAATGCTCAGCATCTTCTCAGGTATGGGTCTAGAGAACAGGTTGTTCTCTACATTCCTACTTAACAAGAGAAGAAGCAAAAAAAAATTGTGGTTAGGAGACTTTAGAAAGGCAGCATCTTTTCCCACCAAATACACTCTTTAAACTGGTTCCAGAACAATATAAACCATCCTACAAAAATAAAAGATCATCAGAAGAGTAAGTGCAATGCAGTTCAGAAGAATACAAAACTCTTAAGGGAAGATCTTGTAAGAGTGTAAAATTTTTGTGAAATGTAAAAAACAAGCTTTCATGCCATTAAAATTGGTATATTTGGATTTTGGACCTAAGACCAATAATACCAATCCCCATTCAGTTTTTTTTTTTGGGTCCTGATTGGGACTTTCTGGTCTTTGTGGCTCTCCCCAACTCCACAAAACGGAGTCGTTATGCCTTTCCGTGAATTTTTGAATGTATAATTAAGAATCTTTGAATGAGTATACAAGTTTTTTTATTTTCCAGAAAGAGTGAAGTGCTAATAGATACCTAAACTACATAAGCACACAAATTTTCAATAATGGTTCTACTCTTCAATTCAGGGCAACTATGATGTTTCACATTGAGTTCTATCTAATTTCCCAAAACGTCTTATCTAATTTCACAAATACCGGAAAAAATCTCTTTCTGCACATTGAGTTCATAAATTTGATGCAAAAGAATACTTCTCCACATAACGAAAGATTAAACTATACTGATATTAATTTTTTTAAATAAACAATGACTTTTTAAACCCATATGAGATGACTTTTGTAGGTAAAAACAATTCTAGTAGTTAAGACATAGATCATTGCATAATGTAGTAGTGCAATTTTATGAGCAATCGCAGGTATCATTCACATCATGTCAAGAAAAATTTATAAGCAATTACAGGTATCATTCACATAAGAAGAAGGCACAATAGGATTCATTGGGTTTGTTTTTGGGCGATAAGGTACCTTAATCAAAGTAAATTCGACATCTCACACCACCAAGTAAAATAATAATAATAATAATAATAATAATAATAATAATCAGCGTAGGGAAAGAGTATTAAAAACAATAAACAAAAACAGAACACATAATAAACAAAACAGAATACATAACCTTAATAATATATAATACAATAGGAGGATGACAATACCTGAATTGTAGACAATTATCTATGGATCACTGAAATCAAATGAAAGAACATGTCAAAGAACATATGAAAAGCTCCAGGGGCTTTGTTTTTGGGCGTTTCAATCACATAATCTAGAAAGTAAATCCATATAAAAAATTAGAGAAGCAAAATTTTTAACAATATAAAGGAGAACACTAAGGAATAACAGCCCTGCAGACTTACCTTCAATATTCTTGTAGCATGATATTGCCAAACCAGAACTAAGGGGATGTAGTGTGTCATCTAAATCTGCAAAATTAAATATATTATTTATTAATCCCATTCTGTGAAATCCAGTGTAAAAACCAACTGTTATGGAAAGAAATGCTTACCAAACAATCGGCAAATATATTTTTCCCTTTGAGCCTGCCAGTGGCACTCCTTGTATTCCATTTTGATCTAAATAACTTGAATAGACAACGAGAAGACTCAAATGGGGTCTAAAATTTGGAATAAATTGTCTTAAAAGAAAACTTGAAATATAATATTGAATATACATCTCCAAACTCAAAGTTTTGTTTGATTGCCCAAAAGTTTGTGACAGACAGCTCTTTACAGAGTGTATCATATGCATAAAAAATCTGTGAAATTAAGGAAGAAACAAAAAATAGAGAAAAGTTAAGCTGAGTGTGTGTGTGTGTGTGTGGATGGCTGCAGTAATTAGTTTAAATGAATAAATATACCCTGAAGAGGTACCAGTAAAAGTAGTTGAGAGCATGCTTATGCCCGAAAATCATTTCAGTTCCATTAATAGAAAATGCCGATGTTATACCCAAAAATTTCCTTTTTACACATTATAAAAGGATACATGCACGAATTAAATGTATCTCACGGAGATATACATGCATACAACTGTTGGATAGATATATTACCACTCCTAAATTACGAACAAAATGTACACAAGAGGTTAACCAAGTTAAAATTCCTTGAAGGACGGTGGATTAAAAACTACCATAAATTAAAATTTCAATAATTTCCTTCATTTTGGTGGTCATAATTAGTTCGTCCAATGACTCAACAACCAAATTAGCACCAACCACTACAATACCAGAGAAAAAAATATTAGTTTCCGAATCCTCTACCCTTATTCAAAGTTGAGAGAGGTCCAAAATTGAAATGGGCATGAACCTGTACAGTCAACAAGACCATTAGCATTGATCAACAACCAAAGACAATAAAAAAAAAAGGAAAGAAAAACTAACTTCAGCAGTAAGGTGAATCACTAAGTTAAGCAAAAGAAGGGAAATAAAAATAAGAAAACGAATGGATTTTGTAGATGCAGACAGCTAAAAAACCTAAGAGCAATTAAAAATCAGCATATGCTCTAAAAGCAAACAGCAACCAAGACGTAAACTCTCCACCATTAAAGTGATTTACATGATGTTATGTAGCTTCAAACTCTTCTACAGCACTATCACCAACATCATAGAAATCAACTATAATGAACATTTAAATTCTAGTTGCAACCATTTTTCGACCACATCTTTGCCCAAGGAGGGATCGCATGGGTGTTCCTCTTTTGGTAAGGGAGGTTTTTTTCTTTTAATGGTATATGAAGGCTTAGAGCAAGAAAAGGGTCAAGTTGTGAAGGATTAAGCAGTGAACTCATATGAAAGAAGGGGAATGAGAGGATTTTTAATGGTTCTCCCCATCAGTGGTTGCATTAACTAAGAGGGTCTTTAGGCTTTCGTCATGTAGTTTATTACTCTCCTATAATTTATTTTCCTATTTTCCTTTGTAACCAATACAAACTCCACCCCACAGGCTCAATTGTTATAGTCTTCTTCTTCAGTAATTAAGTTGTAGTTTTTCTTCCCCTTTTTTTTGGGGGGGGGGGGGTTGTGGTTTCCAATTCTCGTTTAGTCCACTATTGCATCCCAGCCTTTTTTTTTTCTTAGTAGATATGATAATTAGAGGGAGAATAAAATAGTTCGTTTACAATAAACTAAGCAATCTATTAATAGAAGTTTTTTGCTCATGGGTTTTATTTTTCCCTGGATTCAATCTCCTGGGGTTTTTCATAAACCATAAAAATGTTTAGATAGCAAATTTTTTTGTTAGTATTTCCTACTATATATATAGGGTATATATCTATCAAGAGTATTTAGTTCAAACTTTGTCAAGTCAATTTCTTCCCTTCCTCTCTCTCTCTCCAATTATTTTTTTCTTACTCAAATATCAAGTGCTAAACATAAACCAGTAGTCTGGTTCTTAGTTTCAGCTCAGCATAAGCATTAGAATGCTACTTTAAGACTCTTATTGCATAAATTTATACTCGAAACAATTTTACAAATCCAGTATGAGCATTTTACCATCAGTTGATTCTCTACTGAAACTTAGAAATATGCAAATCCAAATGAGAACGAAAAAAAATTTAAAGATTATAAATTAGTTGCGGAAGGAGATTTTGTTGCTTGGTATCACCACCAGAAGTCTAAATAAAAAATTCAAGAAATTTCAGACATAAATATATACATCATATGTGGCAATGGAGAATGAAAATCAAACAAATTGAGATATACTCATAGACAAGAGAGTACAACACCACCGGCAAGAAGGACAACCAGCTACTCCTCCAAAAACCTGTACAAACCTCCACCAGCATTGGGCACTTGAACAGAGTGGACAATGATAATAGTAGAGAAATCTCTATATGAGACCTGATAGTTCAAATGAACCTAGCAACAACAAATTAAAATTTAAAAAGCTATTAAACCCATGAAGCAAAAAAATTTGGGGGAAAAAAAGAGAGGAACAATCTGATTCTAGGGCTAAGAAAGGGAAAGACTCACAAAACTCTAATGAAACGAAAATCTATGAAGCAAAGAAAAAAATTTGGGAAAATAAGTAGTGATATGATTCTGGGACCAACAACTCACAGTCAGCATCACCGTAATCCTTGACACCTCCCTCTTTCAGATCCAAAGCCCTTCTCTTCGTCCCTCAGATCCTAAATCATATGAAAAAAAAACAGAGAACAGGGTAGATAGATAGAATAAGTAGAGGGAATGAGTAGCCACTGACTGTAAGGGGACACGGTGGAAGGTGCCTTCTTTAGCCTAGAGCGTAGACAGACTAGGTAGAGAGAGGGAGAGAGCAGAAAGCGAACTGAGAGCTTGAGAGAGCTAGAGTAGCCAAAAAACCACTAGTTTTTTGTTTGTTGTCCGTTTGCCTGTGAAGAAAGGAAAATACGGATCCATGCGATATTCAACAATTAGAAGCTCAAAAACCCAAAAATTGGGGGAAAAAAATAGAGAAACACATGGCTATATTCCCGTGTATGGAGAAGCTGTAGAGGTATGGATGGAGGAGGAGACGTGACAGTGGTGCATGGAGCTTCGCGGCTCGACAACTCGACTGTGCTATCATGGCTAGGGTTCGCTGGAGGAGGAAACAGAGGGAGAAGGAGAGGGAGAGGGAGAGAGATAAAGAGGACTGAAATGAAGAGATTATGGGTGGGTGTCGGTGGAGATGGCAGAGAAAGGGCATGGGAAAGAGAGAGGGAAAGGAGGAGAGAGTGGGGATGGCAAATGGGAGCGGCATGGGTCTCTCAGCAGGCGCGAGAACCAATGGCACCAAATAATGACTTTTAGGTGCCAACAAAAGCAATTAAACGTCGTCATTTTTGCTGTTGTGGGTTCGAAGTCGAAGTCGTGGGCGTAATGGGTGTGGGTTTTTGACGAGGTGCGAGAACCAAGGGAGAGGGGGTGAGAGTTTTGGACGGAAGGGACGAAAAAAACCGGAGAGGGATGAAAAAAAACCGAAAAGGGACGATAAAAAACCAGACGACACCGATGGTTTTTCTTGCTTTATTGAATAATAAAATAGATTTGACGCAACACCGACGGACAAATCAATTTGCGTCCAATATTGTGTTCACTTGTGTTCATTAATCTATTCACCTTAATCACCATTCTTATATGGCAAAAATACATAGGTGAAAGCAATTATGGGGGCTTCGTATAGAATAAAAAAAAATTGCCACATATAAATGGGTGGGAGAATGTGGGTGAAATAGATGGGTGAAATAGCATAGCCAATTATATTATTATTATACATTGAAGGTTATACCTTATGCGTTGGCCTAATGTAATCTATAATCCACTAATACACGAGGTATAATTTCTAATGCGAGTGTTGAAATAAATTATATCAGCATGTTGTAGCCAACCCATTTTGTACCAGTTGTCATCTTAAGTCCCGGGGCCTAATGATAAGTTTAGTGAAATTACATGAATTATCCTTGAAGGATTAGTCTAATTAGTTGTTTTTCTTGTGACACTAGCATGTGTACGTGTGTGATAGGTGTGTGTACGCACATGTGATACATGCGTATGTGTGTTAACAGTCACTTTCCTAATTTTCAGACAATGCAATTTCCTTTTCCTATTTAGATTAGAAAAATTTTTATCATTATTGGTAATATCCTTTAATTATTCTCAAAGTAAACCTAATCTTGATAGGAAAGGAAAAACCCTAATTTTCAAATATATATACTCTTTTAATGCCTTGGAGGAAGCGGAGGAGAATAGGGTTTTAAAAAGTGAAATTCGTCACAATTTAGCAGTAGTTTTTCTAAAAACCAGTCGTAGTGTTTTGATCATAAATTTTTACTTTGAACTTGAAATTTTATGAAATTGGTATTTTTTAGAAAGATTATTCAATTCTCTACAATTTTGTATTTCACGAGTTTTGTCTAATTTCAATGTTTTCATACCTAAAAACTCAATTGAAATTTCTATTGTTGCAAAGTGACGAAAATCACTTTTCTTTTCTCTTATTCTCTGTTGTTTTCTCTTTCCCTTCAGAGTCGAGAGAGTTTTGATCCTTATGCTGTGATAACACTTTAACGAAAAGGAAGATTTGTGTTGGCTTGATTCAATCCAAAGACCTGAGGGGTCACAAAGAAGTATTAAGTCAGTAATTTAATGAGTTTTAGTTTTTTATTCTGTTTCTTTTTTTATTATTTTTATGTTTACATTTATTTTATTTTATTTTTGTCTAAAGCATTATTAGCATGATTTAGGTTTAGTTTTATTTTATTTTATTAGGGTGCATGATTAGATTAAAGTAGGGTATATTAACAATCTTTGTTTCTGATTCACCACGTGCGTACTCATCATTTTGAGTGTACACGCACTATTCCATAGTGCATACGCATCCCGATAGTGGTACATGTAGGTTTTATCATTTAGTTGTTTTGTTGTTTTATCTCTTTTATTTTCAATTCTTGTGTTTTCTGTAAAGATAGGTTCGTGTAGTTGTGCGTACGCACCCCGCATGGATGTGTATGCACACAAGGTAAATATATTTTTCTTTTTATTTTATTTTTAGGTTTTCCATGGTAGTGCATTTCCTTTTGTTAATTCTGTGGGAAAGAACTTCAATGGAACGATCCTATGGGCCACGTGGTGCAACCAGCGACTCACAATCAAGCAAAGTGGGTTTGTCAGTGAACTTTTTGGCCCCACAATCTCTCTTTACTTAGCTGTGATTGGCTAGTTGCACCATGTGGCCATGGAACGGTCTCATGGAAGTTCTTCTCAATTCTGGGATGATATGTTTCCATATATTTAGGTATTTCCTTTTTATTTATATTCCTATGTTTGTTTAGTGCTAGACTTTTCCATATTTGATTATTTCTTTCTTATTAGTTTTTAGGTTTATTTAGTTTCTTTATTTGTACAATCCTTCTTATATTACTTCCTTAGTAGTTTTTCCTTATTTATCTATTTCTTTGTTTATTTATTCCCTTGTTTTATTATTTATTTATTTGTTTATTTCTTTACTTGTTTAGTTTAATCATACCATATTCTGCGTGTTTCTATTATTGTTGCATCATTTATGGTGGAATTTAATTCAATATTTAATTAACTAAAACCAATAATTATGTGTGGAACTATTTTCAATCGGATATTATTGGATACCTTACATTTTCCCAACGATCTACCCTAACAGAATTGATCACAGTATGGATATGCACATCACATCCCAATCGTAGGATGTGCACTGTGCACAACACAAAATCCAAGTGCTATTAAAGATACTTTTTCAAAAGTTTTAAAAGGTTTTGGTTTATCTAAAATAAATTGAACTATTCAAGATTTCAAGATTACGAGATATCCATTCATATTGCCTGACACATCGGTGATATTTCTCCTATATATTTTTCAGAAAGGCAATTACATGGTAGTATAGATATTTCTCCTATATCCATTGATCCCCCCCCCCCAAACTCCTGTTTTTATTTATTTATGAAATATGAAGATATATTATTAATAAAGAGAAAAAATAGCGATTGCCTCTTACGGTTGATTGAGCGTTCAGATTATGGGTGTGTTCATACAGGACTTCCTACATCCAAATAAAAGCATCCCAAATAGATGAAACTCTCCCAGTTACTTTAAAACTAAAATTTAATTGGGCCTAACTGTGATTCATCAATCTTTTCTCCCCCAATTTTCTTTTGAATTTACTTCTTCCCTTCCAAAGGCTATTAGATGCACTATATATGGAGGTATGAGATCTCTGTCTAGTCGTGATTGATACTCTGCTTTGATATGGCTTGATTTGTGCCTTGATCATGGTGAGTTGGCTGATGTGCATCTAATAATGGCAACCTCCAATTCACCAATGAGTTCAACTTCTCTCTTCTTTGAGGGACTTCCCAAAGAGAAATGGTGGGGATCCTTTACTCTCAACCAGTGGGAAGGTTATGTTGTATTTTAAGTATAAAATAAGTATTTCAAAAATCAAAGGTTTTCATAAAAGAGTTTTGTACTTGAGTGTGATGACACCTTGTCCCACATTGGAAAAGTAAAAGAGTTTTAGTGGGCTTATATAATACTCCACTTATTGTATACGGTATCATGTGGGGAAATGTAGGGAGTCCCCACGTGCGCATGAGACGGAGCCCAATCGAGTGATTTGTGGGATTGGGGTCCGAAAATTGACTTAGTCGGGCGCGTCGCGAGCGTACGACGTGCGCGTAGGTTTTTGCTACTTTGACTTATCCACGACCCAGTTCAGTGACCTGTTTTTATACCAAGATTATTCTAATTCAGCTGACAGTTTCAATTTTATTTAAATCTAATTATTTTTTGACTGTTGGAATTTAATTATTTTTTGACTGTTGGAATTTATATTTTTTTACTGTTGGAAATTTATTTTCGTATTTATATTTTTTGACTGTTGGGAATTTATTTTAAGGGTTGTTACTGGTTTCTAAAGCTTATATATACCAGCCCTCTCATTCAGCAGAAATACACAACAACAAAAAGACAAATCGTCTCTTCTCTTCTTCTCTCTATTTTCTTTCTGCAATTTTATTTTTGAGAGTCAGGAGCATTCTGAGTTCTTCGTCTCACTCTTACACTTGTGAGTGCACGCTTGTGGGAGCCCGGTTGTTGAATCTTGGAGGGTAGAGCACTGTGACCTACTGCACCGAGTTAAATACTCAGAGGGGCGGAACTACTCTTAAGGACAGTGCTTTGTACACGTCTCAATCGATACTGTTTGTATTTTTTCAATTCGTGTACAAGCTATTTCATTTTATACAGTAGCATCTTCACTGTTTTTTACAACAGGTTATTGGTTCCTACCTGCAAACCTTGAAGCCGCCATGGCCGGTCGATCGCACTTCAATGCATGCGATGACGATGTTATCTTAGCTTCCCCTATGAAGACAGGCACCACCTGGCTCAAGGCTCTTATACCATCCATCCATCATGAACCTCAATATTGCTCATGCAAATCATGGTGATGATGATGATGGGCATGACCCTTTGGTTAAAAACCATCCCAATGAGCTGATGCCATCGTTTGAAGTCCAAGTTTTCGTAGAAAACTCCAGTGTTAATCTCTCAGGTATGTCCTCCCGAAGACTCTTTCGAACTCACACGCCATACACGTTGCTATCTGAGTCTGTCAAGAATTATAGCTGCAAAATAGTGTACATTACTCAAGAACCCAAGGATGCTTTCGTGTCCCTGTGGCATTTCATAAACAGTTGGGAGTCCACCAAAAGAAGGCCCATTTCCTATTAACGAAGCTTTCGAGAGCTATTGCAATGGGGTTCATCTCTATGGTCCTTTCCATGATCATGTTTTGGAGTATTGGAAAGAGAGCTTAAAGAGGCCTGAGAAGATCCTATTCTTGAAATATGAAGAGATGAAGAGAGACCCAAGAGGGCAAGTGAAAAAACTGGCTTCGTTTCTTGGAAGGCCTTTTGTTAAGGAGGAGGATGTTGATAAGATATTGTGGAGGTGCAGCTTGGAAAGGCTTAAAAACTTGGACGTGAACAAAAATGGGGTTGACCTTTGGGTAGGGGTTGCCTATAGATCTTACTTTAGGCTTGGCTTGGTTGGGGATTGGAAGAACTGCTTATCGAGGGAGATGAAAGAGTGACTTGATGAAATTACACGCATGAAGCTAGAGGGCTCTGGGTTGGATCTTGGAATTTCGTAAATTCGATTTCCTTGAACTCCTTGCACCATGAACTTGATAAATAGCCAGATGGTGCTAATGAACAAGTTTGGTAGGCAAAATGAATGTTCTTATAATAGTTTGCTATTCGGATGGATATTTACTATGTTTTTTTTGAGCTTCTCCACTGGTTTTGTGTGTGTGTGTGTGTGTGTTTCCTTTTTTTTCCCGGTTTTTTGAACAGTCTGTTTTCTTTGATCGAGAACAAAATCTGACGGAGATGTATGTCCATATTGTATTAATTATTAGGCTGCCTGTTGTGAAATGTGATTCTAACATTGTAATTTAGCAGTTGAGAAGTTGAATAACATAGTAGTGAGTCCTACTTTTATGGAGTGTTATTTCCCAATGAATTATAAATAGTAAGCTGTTTTCTATATCTTTTGAACAAGTGTGGTATTGTCATTAACAATATCTATATTCTAAAATTTCAAATTTTCAATCACTACAAAATGCGTTTCCAAAATCCTCTTTTCCCAGTGCCTAACATGGGAGAATAACAGATTGTTTAGGGGTTCGTGTTTTTTTTCTTGTGAGGTGTTTGTTGCTCATAGAGGATTTTAGATTGAGATTTTCTAGTCACATTGGTGTTGATCATGCTGATGCTTATAGGGATTTTTTATGGTCTTGGAGTTTGCCTTTTCGGTATAATCTGTGTAGTGTGAAGTGGCTTGCAAATGGAAATCTCGTGTGGAAGGAGTTTGGATTATCAATACTGATGGTTCTATGGCAGAAGGAAGAAGGTGGGTCTGGGGGTGTCCTTAGAAATTGTTTGAGTGATTTGTCATGTACTTTTGATATCATGCTATGGCTACTGAACCCTGCTCTGTTTTGGAAAACAGTAACCCCATAATTCTATTTTGCTCTATTTAATTATGCCCATATTTGGTGGCTCACATAAATTTCCAAATGATGATCAGGAAATGAAGTGTGTCCACAGTGTTGGCTTAGGCTTCCTGTCATTGTGATTGAAACATTGTAATATATCAAGAATAAACACTTTAATTGTGACATTTTATAGCAGCTTGTTGAGTGGTGAGAGCAACCGGCAGCAACTATCGTTGACTTGATAACAATTGATGGGCAAAAATGTTGCTGCTTGGCATAATCATGTGCAGCAGCTTCTTGCATTTTTATGTAGGATATTTTTGCACTTCAATGGGATGTCTCTGGAATTTTCCCCTAATTTCCTTTGTGCTATCACTTTCATGGAAATTGGGAATATTACTTGTAGACACCCCATTTTGTATCACCTAATTAATTTGAAGTCTCATATTTTGGAAACCTGATGATGAGGTTTATTGCGTGTTTCGAGATGTTGACAAAGCAATTCCCAACGAATTACTGAGGTTGCAGCAGAGGAGTGGCCCTGTACCCTTTGTGTGTATGCATCACATATGGGTGCGTACGCACTATATCCATATGTGTGCGTATCATGTTATCCTTTTTTCAAGAATTTGCAGATTAGTCCCCCACAAAGCATGAGAGCATTGGTGGAGGCCCCCCGCGCGGGGGGGGGGGGGGAGCTTGGGTAGTGGGATGATTCCCATGGGTGTTTCAGCATGGGTAGGGGATGGGCTGATTATGGGAGGGTTTTTTAAACCTAATCTAGCCCTATTTATATCCTAGTTATGGGTTGAGAAGGAGGATTGATTTCTAGGGGTTGGACTTTTGAGGAGATAAAAATCTAGAGAGAGAGAAGGAAAGATACCACTCTATACTTGCCCAAAGAGAGAAAACTTGTCAAAGGGAGGAGTTTGGAGTTGCAACTAAGGCAATAAGAAGGGAATTGCTACGTCAAAGGAGGAGACACCCGAACCTGAGGGTGATATATTCTTACACTAATCTTCATTTTCTGTAAAAATAAAGGCATATAAGAACTAGCTCATCCATGGCATGTTAAGTGGGTATGCATGGTTAAATGTTGTTTTCACCCTCTACATGCTGTTTAATTACTCATTCTCACACTTACACTTGAATAATTGAATAATGTGAATGTGTTTAGGATTATAGAAGTCGGTTTTCCTTAGCATGCTTTTCTTTCATATGATGATTTCATGAAGGTAAAATGGATTGCAAATGTGTATTTGATGGAATTTGGGAAAAATGCCAACGTGGTGCGTACGCTCCACATGGTGGTGCGTACGCATGATGAAGGTAGATAATGAATTGTTTGTTTAATATTGTCTATTTGTTTATTCTTAAAACCCATTCTTGATTTTGCATGATAACTTATTTTATTTATAATGTTTATTTGTTTATTGTTTACCTTTGGTTAGTATTGGTTAGATTATATCATTATAATATTAGTTAGGTTATTTAATGTTAGCATGTTAGTGTCGGTATTCTTCATATATTTAATGTTTGCATCTTTTTGTTTAATATATATTAGTATATGCTAGTTGCTATTTTGTAAATTAATTTAATGATAGTGGTGTTAGTGCTTTGTTTGTTAAATGCATACTAGTGATTATTGCAGTGAATAGTACTGTTTGAAATTACCATGTTAGTGCGTACAAACCACTCCATGATGCGTATGCACCCTACACCTTAGCAAAAAATTAATTTGTTCCAATAGTTATTTCAACATGTAGGAATTCCCTATTAGTTTTTCACTTATTTCGATTTCTGTGAGTTATTATCTTATGCATTTTCTGTCTTACCATGTTCTTGTAACCATTTCCCCTTTTGACTATCTCCTTTTGATTATCTTCTTACTTGTATCATTATTCGCGTGCTTGGTATATTTCCGCATATTCGCATGTTTAGGGTTGAGTTTGATTAAATAACCCAATTAATTAAAGCCAACATTTGTTTGTGGAGGCCGGTTTCGACTAGGCATTTTTGGGTGCCTAATACCTTCCCAATGATGTACCCTAACTCTGGAATTAAATCTCTGGACATTGAATTTGAACACGTTGAATGATTAAAATAAGTTCCCAAAGCTAAATTGGGTGGCGACTCACGCAGCGCTCACATTACTCAAATAGAAGCCCTGTTTAAAGCATTATATGGACCAAGATACACCTGGAAATGCAAGTGGAGGCATCTGTTGGGGATATCTTTTCAATTTAGTTTGGGTGAGTGAAGAGGGCTTGATTGGGATCTCTATTTGTTCCCAGTCAAGTTAGAGCCACATTTCTTTTCTCCTTTTCTCCTTCCCCTATTAATTTTGTATAGCATCAATGATTCACCCTTGGGAAGGGTCTTTTGTACAATAGGGCCATTTGCAGTTCTTGAGGTCTGGGTGGGTTTCTTCTATATTAGAATTGATTCTTTTGAGGCTTGATAAATGAAATTGAAAGGGCAGTTAAATTAACTAAAAAGATTTGTGTTTGTAGTATTTTTTGTTCTGTATGACTTGTTCTATCTGATCGAAAGGCAGACAATGTTAGACCACCATTAATGACTGGACATCGTACAAGTTGTCTTTGTAGTTCTATATTATGTTTATTTTGCTTTAATAAAATTAAATTGGGTAGTATTGTTGGGCAAAACAAAATTGCAATGCTATTTTCATAATGACCTTTATTAATATACTTCTTTTCATACAGCTAAAGGGTCTGATCCTATAAACCTGTGGAGCTAAAGCCTGCTACGATTTTAACCATTTTGATTAGTTTGTCTTTCCTGGTGATTAAAAAATTGGGCAAATATCTAAAAACTCCCTAAAAAATAAATTCATATCCAAAACTCTATTAAATATTTTTCCTATCCATTTAATCCAAATAAAAAAGAATTATATCTATTAACTCCAACAAGTTAATTTTTTGTTTATTGTTGTTAAAAGAAAAGAGTGATCCGACTAAAATACCTTTCTTTGACATTAATATGTTCAATGAAAACTTTGCATATTTAATTGAATTTCTACTTTTATCATTTTTTAATGTAATTAGAAAAAAATTAACTGTCATTAATTAATTCTTCTCTTATTTACACTTGGAGGTAAGGGAGAAGAAAAAGAGAAAGTGAGAGAGCAGGTAAGCAAGTTTGGGAAAAGATGGGGTAAAAGGGAAAATTCACTTGAATATGCATTTTTGTCATTAAACATATTATTGTGAAACAATGGCATTTTAGTCAGATCAGTCTTTTCTTTTAACCATAGTAAACAAAAATTTAACTAATTGGAGTTAAAGGATATAATTCTTTTTTATTTGGATTAGATGGATAGGAAAAATATTTAATGGAGGTTTTAGATATGATTTTATATTTGAGAGAGGTTTTAGATATTTCCCCTAAAAAATTATGGTACTGCAGTTCAAGTTCATACCCCTGTATTCTCAAGCCTACAATGATGCAGCAATGCTAGTGGAAATATGAAACTGGTTTGGCAGCAATTTCTTGATATTTTGCACAAAGCATAGGTAGGGACAAGCAAGAGTACCTAAAATTTTAAGAAGCCAATTAACATCAGGACTACCCATTTTTAGAGAATTTTTCAGTGATAAGGCAATGTCTTTCAATCGACTTATACTAATGAATTCTTACTCGAAAAATCCTTGACATTGCAAACCTTCGCGAATGGATTTATGCAGACAGATAGCCCCATTTTGTATAGATACTGCAATTAAATGTGTTGGCTGGATATTTGACATGATTTACAAAATACAAGTAAAGACATCAAAAATGATTTGTCAAAGCAGTTAGCAATCCAAATGATGAGTCATTTTCCCATGTATAAAAAGAATAGTAAAATGAAAGAAGTAGAAGGAATCATGAGGACAAATTAAAGAGACAAAGCATGGTGCATCATATCGTTCATATGGTCGTGGCAATTTTATATGGTTGCGATATGGATTTAAATAATTGGGATATGATCTTGAATGTAAAATCACATCCATTTGGAATCCATCTTCACATGTGATGCGTGTATTATGTATAAAATAATTAATTTTATTTTAAGCATTGCGCTCAATGTTAGATCTAGGTTAATGCTATATTCACCAGATTCATCCAACGGGTGATCTGGCTTGTCCTTTTTCAAGATACATGGGGTTTAGTTTTTGCATTAATTACAACAATGCCATCAACAAATACATCACCTGGTCAATTTTTTTTGGGTAGAATTTAGAAGAGCTTCAAGCATCTTAGAGGTCAATCTGATTGATACACCAAACCAAAACACAAACACATGTATATTATATGGTATAATAGATCTGGAGTGTGTTCAGATCTAATTATCCTCTCTCTCTCTCTCTCTCTCTCTCTCTCTCTCTCTCTCTCTATATATATATATGAGCTTAGTGCTTTAAGGAAAATTATTTAGTAGGTCCTAACTGTGTTTCGTACTTTCATCAATCATCTCACCCACACTTGTGTTTCAGTACTCTTAATCATCTCTTTCTAATGGCAACCTCCAATTCGCCAAAGACATCTATTTCTTCATTGTTTGATGAACTTCCCCAAGAGAAATGGTGGGGTGACCGTGATCTCTACCAATGGGAAGGTTTTTGGTTCCGACCTCATCACCTTGAACCTGCCATGGCCGCTGGGTCACACTTTGAGGCGGGCGACGACGATGTTATCTTAGCTTCCTCTATGAAGACAGGCACCACCTGGCTGAAGGCTCTCATTCCATCCATCATGAACCTGAATACTCATGTAGTCGGTGATGCAGATGACAACGATGATGATGAGCATGACCCCTTGATAAAAAAAACCATCCCAATGAGCTCATTCCATCGTTAGAAATCCAAGTTTTCAGAGAAAACTCTAATCTTGATCTCTCAAGTATTCCCTCCCCTAGGCTCTTTCGGACCCATGTGCCATACACGTTGCTGTCTGAGTCTACCAAGAGTTCTGCCTGCAAAATAGTATACATTACTCGAGATCCCAAGGATGCTTTTGTGTCGCTCTGGCATTTCATGAACAGTACAAGAACAACAGAACAAGGTCCATTTCCTATAAATGAAGCCTTTGAGAGCTTTTGCAATGGGGTTCATCCCTTTGGGCCTTTTCATGATCATGTTTTGGAGTATTGGAAAGAGAGCTTAAAAAGGCCTGAGAAGATCCTATTCTTGAGATATGAAGAGATGAAGAGAGACCCAAGAGGGCAAGTGAAAAAATTGGCTTCATTCCTTGAAAGGCCTTTTGTTAAGGAGGAGGAGGTTGATAAGGTATTGTGGAGGTGCAGCTTGGAAAGGCTTAAAAACTTGGAGGTGAACAAAAATGGGGTTGACCCTTGGGTTGGGATTGCCTATAAATCTTACTTTAGGCTTGGCTCGGTTGGGGATTGGAAGAATGGCTTATCGACGGAGATGAAAGAGCGAATTGACGAAATTACACGCATGAAGCTAGAGGGTTCTGGGTTAGATCTTGGAATTTCGTAAATTCGCTATTCTTGAACTCCTTGCACCATGAACTTGATAACTAGCTAGATGGTGCTAATAAACAAGTTTGGTCAGCAGCATGAATGTTCTCATGGACAGTTCGTAGTTGCGATGGATATTTACTATGTTTTTGTTGAGCTTCTTCACTGGTTGTGTGTGTGTTTTTTCCCTTTTTAACCAGTCTGTTTTCTTTGATTGAGAACGAAATCTGGAGAAGTGTGTCCATGTTGTATTATTAGGCTGCTTCTTGTGAATTGTGGAATTGTTATCAAACATATATATATATATATATATTCATTCTAAAACTCTGCAAATTTGTAATCACAATTAGACGCATGTTTAGGATCTACTTCTCCCAGTGCCTAACATGGAGAATAACAGATTGTTGACTTGATAACAATTGATGGGCAAAAATGTTGCTGCTTGGCATAATCATGTGCAGCAGCTTCTTGCATTTTTATGTAAGATCTTTTTGCACTTCAATGGGATGTC
This sequence comes from Liquidambar formosana, assembly GCA_039720395.1. Classification (NCBI taxonomy): domain Eukaryota; kingdom Viridiplantae; phylum Streptophyta; class Magnoliopsida; order Saxifragales; family Altingiaceae; genus Liquidambar; species Liquidambar formosana. The sequence goes on from CM077832.1 coordinate 10,052,219, forward strand.
TCCGGAATTTTCCCCTGATTTCCTCTGTGCTACCACTTTCATGGAAATTGGGAATATTACTCAAACAGAAGCCCTGTTTAAAGCATCATACAGACCAAGATACACCTGAAAATGCAAGTGGAGGCATCTATTGGGGATATCTTTTCAATTTGGTTTGGGTGAGTGAAAAGGGCTTGATTGGGATCTCTATTAATTTTGTATAGCATCAAGGGTTCACCCTTGGGAAGGGTCTTTTGTACAATAGGCCATTTGTAGTTCTTGAGGTCTGGGTGGGTTTCTTTTATATTAGAACTGATTCTTTTGAGGCTTGATAAATGCCATTGAAAGGGCAGTTAAATTAACTAAAAAGATGTGTTTGTGTTATTTTATGTTCTGTATTACTTGTTCTATCCGATCGAAAGGCAGACAATGCTAGGCCACCATTAATGACTGAACATCGTACAAGTTGTCTTTGTAGTTCTATATTATGTTTATTTTGCTTTAATAAAATTAAATTGAGTAGTATTGTTGGGCATAGCAAAATTGCAATGCTGTTTTCATATTGACCTTTATCAATATACTTGTTTTCATACAGCCAAAAGGTCTTATCCTATAAACCTGTGGAGCTAAAGCCAGCTACAATTTTAACCATTTTGACTTGTTTGTCTTTCCCAGTGACTAAAAAATTATGGTACTGCAGTTCATACCCCTGTATTCTCAAGCCTACAATGATGCAGCAATGCTGGTGGAAATACGAAACTGGTTTGGCGCAATTTCTTGATATTTGGCGCAAAGCATAGGTAGTGACAATTGACAAGCAAGAGCACCTAAAATTATAAGAAACCAATTAACATAAGGACTTACCCATTTTTAGAGAATTTTTCAGTGATAAATGGTTATAGTCTTTCAATCGAATTCTAATAACGAATTCTTACTCCAAATCCTTGACATTGCAAACCTCCGTGAATGGATTTATGCAGGCAGACAGCCCCATATTATCTAGATACTGCAATTAAATGTGTTGGCTGGGTATTTGACATGATTTACAAAATAAATTAAAGTATAAGACATCAAAAATGATTTGTCAAAATGATTATTTTATGAATCGAAATATGCTCCAAAGCATGGACTCGTAAACTAGTACCCATTACCCAAGAAGCAAAATTGCATTGAAACGCCGAAAATTTAATTATAGCATGTGGAAGGGAAACTTCATCCCACCCTCAAAGAAGAGCAAGTGCTACTAAAGAGAAGTAAAAGAAAGGAAAGGAAAAGAAAAAAAGAACACACAAGCAGATTCACACTATCTTAGAACAATGGATATCAGTTGAAACATAATTTACTATGCCCTTAGCTTTTGAACATACACTGCAACTAAAATATAAAAGCAAAATAACTTGTTTTAAAATAATCGAAAAGCCTACCATTATTTTTACTAAAAAGATCATTGTCATGCTATATCCATTCACAGCCTGTGGCGATATCATCAGGTGCACCCATTATGGCGGTCTCTTTCACCACAACATAAACCTCCAAATCAACGTTTGGGAATCTTGCAGGATATCAAATACATTGTTCAAAGTCTCATCGTCGTTGATTAACAATTTCCTGTATTTGAAGCCCGTTGGCGTTACAACTGGGTATCTACACATAAGGTTGAGTTTAACACTTTCCCCATTTTCAGCCACCTTAGGGATGAGCATGTCAACCAAAGCACTAAGTGTTGATCAGCGAGGTACATTGTACAGACCCTTTGCCTCAGCATCATATATTATGCCTTCAGTGGGGTCGTGTACTATCTATCCCCCCCCCCCCCCCCCCTCTCTCCCCTCCCCAATAGAACACACACCTAACTATTTCCATCCCTAACCTTCACAATTCCAAAACCATTATAAGGAAATCATTATTAAGTTACAACCATACAATTGTAGGCAGTCCCCAAATTTTTGTTCAAGTCATTCCTAAATGTATAACAATCTAACGCTCCCAACAAAGACAATAATAATAATATAGTAACCAGTAACAAATACATCCAAATAAGCAAATATCTTCTATCAATTTTGTTTCTACTCAGACCATAAACTTTTACAATGCTTCCAATTTGAAGATATCTACTAACCAATGTACTACATAGGCCACAAGGTAGAATTTCAAATTTCAGTCGGTGAAATGACAACTTCTTGTTGCATACACTCGACAATTTTTAACAAAAGTCCCTGAGGTGCTATCAGAAGGCATGAAGAATAAACAAAATTCCCAGTTAGCAGTGATCAATAAATATTTTCCCACTTGCAAAGATTTTCAATACACAAAACAGAATAAGAACAACAAATACTCCATAGAAGCATGGTTGTGTGTTCCCAATTGAAGATGAGCCACAAATTCAATACAAGGAGAAACAAACACAACAAACAAGAAACCTTCTATGTTATTCTGATAGCTTAACCTTCCAACCACTCTCACCTCCAGCCCAAGAATAAGGATTTCTATCTTATATAAATTATATCCTGGTGAATTGTTCTACACTTCAATGTCATAACATATCGAAGCTAGCATTGACATTTTTAACTCTTTAGCCATACATGTATCTTATCTTTGAACACATTTTTGGTAAGTTTTCACTAGTCAACTTACACATTTGCACATACCCAATCTTTTATAAAGTCAAGTAAATATTTGGATAGGCTTATAGGTATAGATGGCATTCTATTCAGCATTCTTTAATCTTGGTCTCCGTAAGTAAGAATAGTTCTAGATTTTGAACTGTTTTTTCCTATTCCATTTTCCATTAATTAATTTGCTAAAAGTTACACAGAATTTTCTTATTCTCACCATGTTCCTAAATGTTTCTATTTTACTAAACTCAATTAAAAACTTAAACTATAATGCACTGTGAAAGCTCCATGCATCTCTAGGACCGTTTTTTTTTTTTTTTTTTTTTTTTTTGGCCGAGTAAAAAAGGGTAGGAGGAGGCAACCAGAGTTGTTTTCCTACTTCGGCGTGAGTGCGTGACCATAGTTGCATCCCACCCGCTAAGAACGAATGACAAGAGGGGGCCTAGACGGGCTGCAAAACAAGTACAAATCTTATAATTAATGTACACCACCTACAACACATGCAAGTGAAATGTCAGACAAAAACCACCAAAGATAAACATTAAGCCCGATATGATGAGCACAAGATCTCAATGTTGAAGGAAAGACAACTAACACTTTAGAAGGAGATGAAGACTTCTTATATTCTAAGAACTCAGAATATATCCACGCTACAAAAATTGGGATGATTCCAAGAAAAAAAGACACCTGGGACATCAGAAGAAAAGGCTTCACTAAATGTGTGGAAAAATTTATTCAGATGAAAATAAGGAACAAGCACTAAACAGAGATTACCAACCCAAGAAAAAAAGAGGGAAAATAAAAATCACCAAACACACTTTGCATACATATATGAAAATGGAACAATCAGGCATTTGATTAAACATTCGTTGTACAATCACAACCTGTCCAGACTTTTCCCTCTTATTTTTTCCTTCTAATTTTCTTCTACAACCAAACAAGGAAAAATAGAATTCATCACAATTTTTTCCTTTCCCATACAAAATCCACTAACCAAACAGACGGTAATAGTCAAATGAAAAGAAAATAAATGAAAAGAGCTCACTTTCAAGTTTAAAGTCAAATGCCAAAATCTGAGAGGAGAAAACTTCCGGAAGAAATTATGTTGCTAATTTTTCCGCAAAAGTCAGTTAGGTGTTAAGGTTAGGGTTAGGGTTAAGGTTTGAAAGAATAAAGCATGAGTGATAAAAACGAGCGGAGAAAGAGGAGAGAGAGAATGATGTTTACCTGTTAATGTTGACGAGCGATGACGGCGAATGGAGCATCTCCGCAAGTCGCGTATATCAGATGTTGTCAAAGCCCTAAACGAGAGAGAGAGAGAGAATGGGTGCTGCTGATGAAGAACAATGAAATCGACGCCGACGGAGGACGAGGATCGACGCCGGCGGAGGGTGCGACGGCGGATGTGGGTATCTCTGACCTAAATCGCGAGAGGTCGTCGATTGAAAGCCCTTTGTTTTTTTTGTTTTTTTTTTATTTTAATGAACAGTGTTGCTGTTTTTCATTTCATGGAGGGAAGAGCGTAAAAATAAAATCGTCGTTGTTAGCCACGATTTTGGTGTAGATAGACTTTATATGGGTAGGTCGACAAAAATGGGGAATTCCTATACCAAGAATACATCGTGGTTGCTAACCACAATGTTATAAACAAGTGAATATCAAACACGATTTATTGGTGTTTGGGAATAAAATTGAAAATTATACAATAGTTGGCATAAATTTTTAAAAACGTAATATTTAAGAAAAAAAGTCCCATCCAGATACGCAATTAAATGTTTTGGCTGGATATTTGACATGATTTACAAAATACAAGTAAAGACATCAAGAATGATTTGTCAAAATGATTATTTTATGAATCGTAATATGCTCCAAACCATGGACTTACAAACTAGTACCCAGATGCAAAATTGCACTGAAACGCCGAAAATTTAATTATAGCATGTGGAAGGGAAACTTCATCCCACTTTTAAAGAAGAGCAAGTGCTGCTAAAGAGAAGTAAAAGAAAGGAAAGGAAAGGAAAAGAAGAAAAGAACACACAAGCAAATACAAACTATCTTAGAACAATGGATATCAGTTGAAAGATAATTTACTATGCCCTTAGCTTTTGAACATACACTGCAACTAAAATATAAATAAATTTTAAAAATATAAAAGCAAAATAACTTGTTTTAAAATGATTGAAATAGCCTACCAATAACTTTACTAAAAAGATCATTGTCATACTATCCAGTCGTGGAGCTCAATCTTGGGACATCATTTTCACCACCGCCATAACACCATCTGTGGAGGCTAGGTATAGGAGAATATAAGTCATAAGAATAATATAATATAAGTAGAGTCATAAGAATAATATAATTGAGATATACCAAAAGTGATTTGGTTGGTGTATCTCAATTCTAATATTTGAGATTGGGTTGATGTGATTTCATTAAGAGGATGAATATTTGATGAGGAGGGCTATTTCCACCACATAAAGTACTCTAAATCCATCATTAGTTTACATTTTTTAGGGTTTTATGAAAAATATGAAAAGCTTTTACGAAAACTAGCAACGCTGTCTACTAGAAAACATCATTCTGAACAACTTTACAGAAATTTTTTTTTTCAAAATTTGTCATTTAAGTGGACTTTTTGGTCATTTACAATCTCTATTACATTTTTTTATGAAAAATGGCCAAAAAGTCCACTTGAATGATAGTTTTTGAAAAAAATTTCTTCTACAAAGTTGTTCGGAATGATGTTTTCTATTATGTTTCATGATTAGTTTTCATAAAAACCTTTTATATTTTCATAAAACCTTAAAAAATATAAACTAAGTGGGGGAACTTAGAATATTTTATGTGGTGGCAATAGCCTGGCCCATATTTGATTAAGCTTAACCCAATCTCAAAGATTGGGATTGAGATACACCAACCAAATCACTTTTGGTATATCTCAATTACATTATTCTTATGATTTTACTTATATTTTTCTATACACTCCTTCAAATTCAAGGAGATTTTAGCAAAAAACCTCTTCATAGATTTGTCATTGAAATCTTCGCCATGTCGCTTGCTTGCATGCTTGTTTGGGGTCTTTCCACTATTAGATTGTGCTGGCAAAATTTGTTTGGAAGAAAATTGAGAACGAAGGTAAGCCTCATGGGCTAAAAGCAAGGGTCTCTACGGGTTGGGTTTCTTTGTGTTACGATGTGCCTCAATGGACCAATAAACTTGGGCTTTTCAAAGTCCTCAAGTTTTCTTTTTCTTGTTCTTTTTCTTCCTCCAAACGAACCATCAACTAGGGTTTTGAAATCCAATTGAACATTTGCGCAAACCAAAAATTGATGACAACAGATGAACATCATAGACATTTGAATATGGGTAGAATGCTCTTTTTTTTTTTTGTTTTTTTTTTTTTTTGTTCGTGAAATATTGAATAGAAAGAAAAAGAAAAGCAAGTTTAAACCAGACGGGCTGCAGAGCACCACCCGGCGGAAGCATGGATATTGTTGAAGAAAAACTCAGGTCCGATCAACCCGCCTTGATACCATGTGGAAGAATTGAATTTCATTCATAATAGAATTGCTTGATTACAAACCACCTTTCTAGGGTTTAAATAGAAATCTAGAGATAACATAATTATGGAAAGGAAGTAATCTAAGCTTAATGAAATATTCATCCTCCTAATCAAATCACACCAACCCAATCTCAAAGATTGGGATTGAGATACAGCAACCAAATCACTTTTGGTATATCTCAATTACATTATTCTTATGATTCTACTTATATTCTCTTATACCTTCCACATCAAATGGCCTTTCCAAGCAGTGGCCTGTTATTTTTGCTGATCTTTAAGCCCCTTATGGCTTCTTTCCAATTTCCCCATCTGCATTCAACTTCACTTATATGGCCTCCTTGCAAATTTAGATCATTAACCATTGCCAATTGTTGGATCATTACCAAATATGGGGCTGCTGAGTCCATTTAGAGTCCAATTGTAAGTATTAGGCACCAAGAATGCTATTAATCCTCATTCCATCTAAAATGGTTACCCAAAATTTACTAATTAAAGTATCACCTTTCAAAATGCGCAAAAGGTCATATACTTTGGGTAGGCAAACAAGAAGCATATTTTCATATTAAAAAGGGAATCACAGTAAAATAGAATTCAAAAGGTCATTGTGAAAATAGTACACAATATCAACTTACTTAATCAAAGCAATTAGCAATCCAAATGATGAGTCGTTATCCCATGTATAAAAAGAAAATGAGAGATCAAGATTAGAGGTTTTCTCTGGAAAGTCATTATCCCATGCAATCCAAGTTTTCAGAGAAAAGCTCTTTAAGAAAAACTTTTGGATTTTTGAAATACTTATTTTATATATTTAAAATGCAACTTGTCTCTCCCAGTGGCCAAAATATATAATAAAGTTATGGTAATGCAATGCATAGCCCTGTATTCTCAAGCCTACGATGATGCAGCAATGTTGGTGGAAATGTGAAACTGGTTTGGTGGCAATTTCTTGGTATATGGTGCAAGCATAGGTAGTGACAACCATGAGTACCTAAACAATAATACCTAAAGATAAAAAGGGTAAATTGCACAAACTTCTTTGAAATTCAAGTCAAATTTCACTCTAGTAAAACCAATCAAAATAATTCATTGACTGTCTGTGACTCACAATTGAAACCCCTCCATGAATGTGCGATTTGTGAAATTGATGGTTAATCATCACGTGATCATCACATGAAAAGTGTAAATTGTTAGTCACGAATAATTTAGGGATATGATTATTTTGACTGATTTTTAAGTTTAAGATCCTAAGTGATATCTTTCCTAAAGTTTAAGATCATTTAATAATATTTTATTTAAGCACTAGTAAGGGTATAAAGATCATTTCAATTTAGTAACTACTTTGATTGATTGTAAAGGTTGGGTTATTGAAGTAAAATCTGATTTATGTTTCACAAAGATTTTTTGGAATTCGACCTAGTAGGGTTAGAAGAAAAAAGTACGATATTACTGGAAAAAC